>CM053513.1:6296696-6311665 GCA_028627145.1 Eidolon dupreanum
GTGGATTGAAATAAACTCTTCAACTACTGGGGAAGAGAAGGGGTCAGACTGGTTGCCTATGATAGCTATGGTCTGAACATTGTATCCCTCCAAAATTCACATGTTGAAAAAATACTAATATCCAAGGTGATGGAATTAGAAGGTGGGGCTTTTGGAAGTGATTAGGTTATGAGGGTGGAGCTCTCATGAATGGGGTCCGTGCCCTTGTAAGAGAGGCCCCAGAGAGGCCCCCTGCCCCTTCCACCAGGAGGGCATAGCAAGAAGACGGCTGTCTATGAAGCAAGAAGTGGGTTCCCAATAGACACCAAATCTGCCAGCACCTTGATCTTGGACTTCCTAACCTTTAGACTGTGAGAAATGCACGACGTTTGCTTAACCCGCCCAGGCTATGACGGTTACAGCAGCCAGGATGACCAGTGAGAGAGAATCACGGCTCTTCAGCTACCAATGACTTCTACTCTACAGGTATTCTATGAATACTTATTGAATGGAAATACTTGTTTTAAAGAAAAAATTTTCTCCTCCAATTTTTTCTTTCATAAACTGAAGCTTCAGGAAGCTATACATGCATATTACGTGCCTTCTTCAAGCACTGCAGGGCAGATGGCCAAATATCACTGGAAAACAGTGCAAGTTTGAGAAAGAATGTGCTAAAAGGATTTCATATACACATTGTGAACAAGAGCTTTTGTTGGAAATTTGGACACCAGTTTTCATCGTCTTCATATTAGTTCACGAAGTAGTAATATCTCATCTCTACTTAGTATCTCGATTTGAAAAGTGCTGTCCTCCGATATGGTGGCCAGAACAGGTGTCCTTCTACCTTAGAAAACGCAGTTTTCCTCCACTCACACTTGCAACGCTTCTGACACCAGACGTGTGGGGTTTCCTCCCACACAGAACAATCCCACACCACCCGTCAGGTCTCCACGACTCAATTCGATTCTGACACTAGCCCAAGTCAGTCATGATCCCGTAAGTTAAGGGCTCAGTTTCATGAGACCGTCCCCACCCCAGATGCCAGTCACAAGCAGCAGGTCCCCAGGTTAGCTATAGCTTCTGTCCAGCGTGGCTACATATCAGAGGTTCCCGCGATCCCATCCTTCATTTTGATGTTTTGTTAGAGTGTCTCCCAGAACCCAGGAACTAGCTACTATTAGCTACTATTGCTAATTTATTACAAAGGATATTTTTAAAGATACATGAACAGCCAGATGAAGAGGTACATAAGGTGAGGTCTGGAAGGATCCCGGCACAGGTTCTGTCTCTGTGAATCTGGGATGTGGAGACGTATTCACCAACCCAGAAGCTTTCCAAAACCCATCCTTTGGGGACTTTATATTGGCTTCCTCACTTGGGCATGAGCAATTATTAACTCCATTCCCAGCTCCTCTTCCCTCTCTGGAGAATGGAGAGGGGGTCTTAAATGTCCACGCTTCTAATGGTGGTTTGGTCTTTTTGATGACCAGCCCCCATCCAGGAGCCTACCCAGCATTGCCTCATCAGAATAAAAGCCACTCCTAGCAACCAGGAAATTCCAAGACATTTAGGAGCCCTGTGTCAGATGCTCCTATCACTTAGGAAATTACAAATGTTTAAGAGCTCTGTGTCAAGAACTGGGGCCAAAGACCAAATGTTAGAATGAAGATTCTCCTAGCACCCTTGTTTACAAGGGTTTTAGGAGCTCTGTGCCAGGAACCAGGGACAGAGACTAACATAATATAAATATTTCTTACTTCACACTCTCATTTTCCACATGAGCAACTTGAAGACTTATAGTCACACAACTATAAAGAAAAGCAAGGCCAGATCCTTGCCTCACTAGCCATTAAAGGAGCACCTTCCAATTTGCTCTGACCATCCCTCAGAGTTCAGGCAGAAGGACCGGATAGTAGAGGTCTGTAGTTAGGGATTGAAAGCAGAGAAGGAGGAGAGGTGCTGTCAGAGACTCAAATCTGAGGTCTGGTTTCCATATCCTGACCAGTCTCACTTTAGAACTTATTCTAAGCCATGACATTTATGGAAGCTGGAATTATGCCTATGAGGAGGTTATACCCCTAGACAGTGACACCCAACAACTCTTTTGTTTTCCCACAGAGCCTTCCAGAAAAAAGTGGAAATCTGAAAGTGGATTTTTTTTTGGATTAATCTAGGTGTTTCTAGGAAGTTAGAAGCTATGGTCAGGAAATTTAGATTCAAGCTCCAAAATTCAATCTCTTTTTCTGAAGTCTAAATTAACATAAAGTACTATTTATTAACTACCCAAAAGAGCTTAAAATATTTTCTGTATCCATCCTGGGGAAAATAAATGCTAAACTGGGGTTGCTCATGGCCAGCTAAAGAATGGGAGAGGAGGAGGGAAGGAGGGAGGGAGCCAGTGACCTCTTGTCCTGCCCTCTCCCAGGTTCCACCAATATGCAGGGTCCTGACCAAGCATACCTCTTAAAGCAACTTTTAAAACAACATCATTTTTAAATATAATTGTACCAGTTCTTTTAAGTACAGTAGTGTCATAGAATTCATGGCTTTTCAGAAATTTCCCTCACCGAAGACCTGTGCTTGAGAAAACCTGGGAAGCCTCCTGGAATGGATTCAGGACTTCCCTGGGTTAATATACAGCTCTCACCTTTCAGGTTGTGTTACCAATAAAATTAAAAAATAATGTCCTTCTACTAATCCTTATTAATATCATTTTAGAAAGGCAATGACGTCTGAGGGAAAATGAGGGCTGGAAGAGCCATCTTCCAGGCCCATATAACAATGGGAACCTGACCTAGTTCATACTACCTGTGCTTCATTTTCTCATTAACAAAATGCAGGTGACAGCAGCCCTTCCCAAAGTCATGGTCGTGCTTCTGGAGCAATAAGGGAGAGAATAGGAAAAGCACTCCATGTTCTTTAGAATAACAGAAGCTTCAACATTCTTGTTATTTGGAAAGAGATCATCATTAGAGGTCAGTATTTTTATCTTTTTGCTTCAACAGAACCCATACAATACAAAATCAACACAATGAAGAGAATTCTGTCACCCCGCACACAGTGATCACTTAGCAAATATTTATGGTTTGTGAGCCAACCATATAGTTTCCAGTCCACTTGGAGTGCCAGAGAAGAAACAAGTGTGTGCGCTGGTGGGCGGGGAGGCAGGTTATAATGAAAGATGCTGCCAAGGATGATTTCCTTCCATTTCCATTCCCATTCTGCCTATAAATGCTTCTTGCCCAATATTTCTCCTGGATATAGCCTGACAGAACCACTTACTCCTAGACTACACATACATACACGTGCATATACACAAACAAACACAGGCACACAAACACACACATAGACACAAACACACAGACACAAACTTTTATACACATATGCACACATGCACAGACACACATACTCACAAACACACATAAACACAAAGGTATACACACATACATGTAAACATATGTGTACATAAACACATGTACACACACAAGCACACATACAAGTACACACAGCCTACCAAAAGTAAACTAAACGACGACAAAGGAGAAGTCTGGGAAAGAGAGTTTCAGTCGCTCAGCCTCTCCAGGCCCATCAGTGCCTCTGCCCTTCCTATCAGGATACGTGCTGCTTGTTTCAGCATCTCTTTGTCAGAGCTTCCAGAAAGAGAAGGGCAGTTACTGCGAGTTTGAGTGTTAACTTCAGCAATGCCCAAAGTTCCTTTACAAGGAATTAATAAACAGAGTTGCCTTTTTCCAGACATCACTCCCTGGTTTGAGCACCCTCCACCCACCTTCCTGCTGGTCCTCTGCGGCCCACGGCCACCGCCGACATGCTCCAGATGTTCAGATTCCCCAGCACTCTCCCACCTCTCTCTGTGCGTCTGCTCTGGTCTACTCTCAGGGAGAAGAGAGGTGCTTTCTGGGGCAGGGGTCGAATGTGGGCTTTCATCTAGAAAACCACGTCGAATGGCAGGGCTGCTTCCTTTTTTCATTGTCATTCAAGAAGCAGTGACGTCCACTGTTGAGAATGTCCCTTGTGGTTCCTCTCCACCCCACCTACACTTTTGTAAACAGTCATTTTATTAAGCTCTCCTTAAATTATTCTAATTTGAGGGCCACCTGTTTCCTCTTGGGACCTTGAGTGACAGAGCAAATAGCAGATATCTCAGGGAGAGCAGGATGCAAAAATTATATAAATATATATGTGTGTTTGTGTGTGTGTATATATATACATATATTCCAGTGATGGTGGTCATGATTCATTCATTTATTTATTCCACAAACATTCATGAGGGCCAGCTATGTGAAAAGCACAATGGGTAAAGGAACCACACTTCCTGGATTTTACGAGACAGTGCCAGCTACAACATACTTTGTAATGGTCAGACTATTTTAATCTGGGGTTTATAAAACATGATTTCAATAACTACGGACAATGGGAAAATGAGTAAGATGCAATCTGTACTCTGAGTTTATACTCTTGACTAGCTTAGTCCTCCAAGTCTCTAAAAGAAAAATTCAAGTGGAGACTGTCTGAGGCATGATCAAGCACCAGCTCTGCATTCTGCAGGTTATGCTCTGAGCAAAACTCTCTCGCCCACCTGATGAGTGGTGAGTCTGCCGCTTTGAGGTCAAAGGTATCAGCCGTGATGACAAAGTCTCACTATGGGACAGGCAGCGAGCTGAAAGCTTTATGTACAATATTTAATTTATTCTTCATGAAAACCCCTATAAAATAGGTCTGGTTTTCATTTTACAGAAAACAGACACTTAAAATGTTAAGTACCTAGTCACAGCAGCATCTACTAACCCCAGTCTATATCCAATTCACACCCAAGCCTATATCCAAGGCCCACTACTCTTACCTACTCTGCTTCTATGTCTCTTCCAGGAATAGATAATTAACAGCCAGACCAGAGGGTATTTGGTGAATGAGACAATTACAGGTTTGCAGGCAAAGGGCTGTCCTGCAATTTTGGCTTACCCTTTGTTATTACATCCACTCAAGGAGGAATCAGCTGGGGAACCAACCTCACAGGAGTCTCCTTTTGATCCTGTGTGATAGAATCAGGCATCAGCTAATGATTAGCTCAGATTAGATTAGAAAGATGAGAAAGAATGATTAGAAAGAAGGGTAAGGGGCTAGCCGCACACGATGTACCCCATGGCACACCAAAGATTTGTTTCTGTGGAGGCCCTGGCTCCCTTTGAACCATCTAATATTTATTGCTTTGGGGAAGTAGTGGAGATTGGCGTGTTAGTGGGAGGGGTGGTGAGAACCTTAAGACTGTTCTACTTGAGATGTGCCACACTGGGGCAGGGGGTGGGTGGGCAGCTTCACCAGGCACTTCCTTTGGGTACGAAGGGAGCCAGCCTAACCACACAGGTGGATTTTATGAGTGGCAAGCAATACGAATGTTTGTAAATTTAAAGCACCCCATAAATTTTGAAGAATTCAAGTTTAAGACCTGTTGATGCCCTCATAAAAACCTACTTAATTTTCCCCCTACACCTGAAGTACCCATATATCATGGTTTATGCCTGATGTCCCAGATTATCATTAATGGTGTCCCTTTTCACTCTCAGAAGTGTCAATTTAGATAAATTTTCACCCTACCTTTGCAGTATGTAACTGATCAATAAAAGAAGGAGAGGCGGTGGGTCCCTGAGCTTCAAATACCCCAAATTTGGTTTCAAAATGAGCGTTGGCTTGCTGCATGGGCCTAAGTGATTCAATTAACCTCTCTGATCCTTTATGTGCCCAGGGAGAATAAAATATGTGGCCCACGACTTTTATGAGCAATAGCAAATAGAAGGAGTTTATAGAGTTATAGATTTTAGAGCTAGACATAACCCAGTAAGGTCATTGAGCACACGGGGCTATGAAGAGCCATACAGAAGTCACGGTGATGTAGTCAGCCTTCCCCACGGCCCTCTGCTGTTTGGAAATCTAACAACTCAACCCAGCCATGGGTGACTTAAGCCTTTTATCAAGTGGAATCCCAGCTACCCATCAGTCTGTGTCTGTTTGCCTGTGTTTACCATAACAAAATGTCCAGAGGTCCCTAGCCTTGTTAATGAATCTGAGAGAGGTATCCAACCTGGATTCAGCAGCTGGCTCTGAATGTGGGGTGCACGTGCCAACTCACCAGTATACTTCATAGACAAGGTTGGGATGGGGGGACCCAAGCCCAAGGGCCCGCTGGCTGTGAGCAGGAGCACCATGACTGGTCCCAGCGATTTGTTCCTTTAGTGTCTCTGAAGACTGTCACAGTCTGCTCCTTTCTGTCCTGTTCTGTCCTGTTTACTTTTGCTCCTAATCACCTCCACTCCTCAATCAGGCCTAACAATTTTATTTAGATGATGGCTGATAAATTGATAGTCTAGAGAGAGAAAGGGGTGGGGAGGTGCAGGGAGGGAAAAAAAAAAAAAGATATTCAGCCCTAAGACTGAAATGGGAGCCAATCCCATTCTTGGGCCTCTAGATGAAGCTGTGGATAGAAAGCATATAACATCTTAGTGCCTTAAAAAAGGAGCTAGAAAAGGCTGCCTTAGTCCCTGTGCTCCTTCATTTTTTCACGGTTAACTCTCCTCTCCTCCCCACTGTAGACCCCCAACCCTGCATTCTCCAAACCCAACTGAGTCACAGAAATGGCAGTGGCCCGTTCCCCCAGATTTCCGTGCCTTGGAATCTGGAATCATTTCCAGAGCAAGTAGCGTGGGGTTTTGAAATAACGCAAGGCTTCGTGTTCGTGGAATTGGAAGATGTGCTATGCCTGCCCGGGAATTAATCAGGGGCCAAATATGCATTCGGGCACCAATAATTTATAAAGTACTATGTTCCAGAATGTTCTATTTCTCTTTCTCTTTCTCTCTTTCTTCCTCCATCTCTCTCTCTCTCTCTCTCTCTCTCTCTCTCTCTCTCCCCCCCCCCCCGCACCCCACCCCTTACAGTAGCTTTAGAGGAACTGGGAAGAAGCAAATGAAAAAAGCCACTTTACGATGCCTTCACTTCTAGGAAAAATATAAGGGTGCCCTTGAAAGCTATTTAATCCCTCTGCCAAATAGGTTGCCTGTGGGCTTCAGGGTAAGCAGCAGCTGTCTCCCCTTGTACACAGGGCTTGTAACATGAATTTTGATGTATCTCTACCTAAACTGTTTCTACAATTTTGCACCTTCATTGCTATGGGGCCACTTGCCACACACTGGCCCAGCCCTAATTCAACTTTTGATCTTGAAACACAAATACCAAGGTTAAAAATGTCTATAGTAATTTTAAAATGCATGAAAACAAATCATTTATGCAGCAGTACTCCTAAACCAAGTTAAGTCGTGGTGTATTTGCTTGGAGAGAAGCAAAAATCTACTGTGGGCAGTGTCCTATGTCTTTTGAATTTAGTGATGGAAGACTCCATTGAGTTATTTGAGTAAAAACAGAAAGAAGTGACACAAAGTAGGGGGAGAGCTAATGCAAAACCCGGAGAGTTATTAGAATGTCTGTGCCTTGGAGATTTTTGGAAACTATTTGTAAACTTTTAAATTTAATTCACCAAATATTTACTGCTTACACCTATATGTGTACTGTACTTTATAATTTAAAAAGATGTTTTATATATATATTATCTCACATGAGCTATGTAGCAGCCCTTTGAGAAAAGTACTATCTTACTCACTTTATACTTGGGCATGCTAGGGCTCAAAAAGGTTATGTGACTTGACCAAAATCACATGGGTAATACTCAGCTCCAGATCTGTCTGATTTTCAGCGTGGGGTTCATTTCACCACATTCCTGCCGACTCGCTTATGCTTGCTTACTGTATACAAACTAGAGTCCCAGCTTTCAGGGAAGTACAAATTAGAAAGCATTGCCCTGCCCTGTTTGAGGCTAAGACAGAAACATAAATTACCTGTAATACAAAGTAGATATGATCATCTAAAAAGTGGCAGGAGCACATGCTGTGGAGGTTCTGAGAAGGACAGAACCACGTCTCCTTGAGGAACTAGTAAAATCTTGATGACATAATAGGTGTAAGTTGGAGCATGGAAACTGGGCATAACTGTAAGCAGGTAGAGATAGGAGATAGGATACATTGCTGGCTAAGGGGACAATAGAAAGCAAGTCTGGTGTGTGATGAGAATAATAAGACAGGTTCTGGCCATTCAAGGGCATTTGTAGGGGAGGGAAAATAGGCTGAACACATAGTACAGTGTTTGAGTGCCACGGTTAAGGCTTTTTCCTCAATTTGCAAGGCTGTTGGAAGCCCGCAGTGGAGCATAAAGATTGCCCATTTGGAAGATTAATCTGGAAACAGTAGGCAGACTGGATTGGCGTGTGGACAGCCCTTGAGTGGGGAGGACAGTGAAGAGTCCTTTAAAAAAAAGCAGTAATGACAATTGTGATGCAGAGGGAGTAGCTGGCAAAATGAGGTCAAGCAAAATCCAGGAGAAAATTGACAGAGTCGAGAAATAATCCCCAGTGAAGAGACTATTCTTTGAAGGTGAGATATTTCTTTGGGCAATTTATGAAGCTGGAGGGAAACCCTGTCACAATAAACTCCTAGCATCCTCTAGGGTACCTTGGGGGATGAAAGAGCAAGCACCTGGCTCCCTGGCTTTTAACTTTCAGAACTCAAGAAAAATGGAGTGGATGGCTTACTTCCATATGGAAGCCTTGGGGGCATTTAAGTGTAGAGAATTTAATGTAGGAAGAGTAATTAGTGCCGACATCATACACAATCCAATAAAAAGATGAATGTCCTGATTCTGAAATGACAATATAAATGGGGCTGGGGGCGGGGGTGGAAGCTAAAAACCCTGCCTGGGTTTATCTCTGTATCCTGAGCGGGACCCATGTTGCATAATTTGCTGCAGTTCCCAGGGCATGCATTTTCTGCCACAAACAACAATGACACTCTCATTCCCAGAAGACTAACCTCCACTTTCCACTGGCAGCTCTGACAGCGGAAGTTCTTTGAAATCTCATCAGCTCTGAACGAATTACAGGCCCAGCTGGTCACTTGGATGCCTGCTACAAGCAGGAGGAAAGAATGGCACTGGGGATGGGCGCCAAAATACAACCAGGTAAACTTCACCTGGCTTACAGGAAGCACCAGGGCAGCGCCTGTCCTGCGCAGCGCGCACACGCACGCACGCGCACGCACAGACGCACGCACGCGCACGCACCCACGTCCCACCTCGCTGCTCACGTGGCCCGTCGCGTGCTCCACCAGCCAGCGCTTCAAGTGGACACTAAGAACCGGAAATGAAATCCAGAAGTGAAATCCAGGCATGTTTTCCTTCAAAAATCCCTCTCTAGTGCCAGTTTCTTATGGAAGGAAGCATTGGGTTCATCTGGTTTTAAGCTACTTCTCTGAAAACATTCTTTAATGTCTTAATTTAATCTCCTGTTCCCCTACATTGTGCTAATGTCATTTAATTCTCTATAACAATTTTTTTTTTTTTTTTTTTTTTTTGCCATTTGAAACGGTAACAACAGTTCCAAACCTGTTTTCCTGTCTCTCTCAGAATCACCGAATGTGGGAGCAGAAATGAATGCACAGGCCATCCAGGATGTCCATTGCCTCGTGTTACACAGCCAAGGGAGACCAGACAGAAGGCATGGCTGGCCCCAGGCAACGATTTTTTTTTCCTCCTAATAAAAAGGATGAGGAAAGAGGGAATTGTGTAGTGTCATAATGGTGACATTCTGCAACACCAGCCCATTGCAAACTTATCCCTCTGGTGGTCTTTTCTCCTTTTTTAAAAATGTATTTTTTTAAATTAAATATATTAGGATAACATTGGTTAGTGACATTATATAATTTTCAAGTGTACAAGATTAGAATTTGATATCTATGTACTCTATTGAGTGCTTTCCACCCAAAGTCTAGTTTTCTTCCGTTATCGTACATTTGTCCCCTTTTACCTACTTTGCCCTCCCTTACCCTCTCTCCCCTTTGTTAACCACCACTCTGTTGTCTGTATCTATGAGTTTGTTTTAAAAAGTAAACTAGCAAAACAAACAAAAACTCCGGTGGCCTTTTGAGAGCAGTGTAGCAGTTCCTTTCTCATGAAGGGCTTAAGAAGCGTAAGGAGTAGTTAAGAACACTCAAATGTGCTTCTTATCAAACAAAATAGAATTTAAACAATTATCACAACATTAGCAATGTTTTAAAACAAACGTTTTTAGAGATCCAGGGTCCTACTGCTATCAATAGCAGACCACCCCCCAAAAAATACTACAGAAATATCCTTTAGTTCTTCTTTTCAAGTGAAAAGTAGGGAATACACTGATATCTAAATACAGGAGTATTTACAATTGTCCCACAAACAAGTGCATTTAATGAAATATTCTTAAGCAACAGAGAAATACGTTTTTTATTTATGTATGTACATAATATTATATGTATGGGTAATATATGTATGTGTGTATAGAAGACTTCTGCTCAGCATTTTTCCTTGTCCAGATGTGATTAAATTAACCTTGTGTTGTAATGTTGCTCTTTTTCCATAATGGCTTTGATTTAATAATTGAATTTATTATCTTTTTAAAAATACAATAGAAAGCCATATGTTTGATGCATCACAGCTGGAAGGCTACCTCCCCCATAGCAGAGTAAAGTTTGTATCTTTTGGAGTTTGAACAAAACACAAAACAAAAAATATTCTTTTAAAAATGATACTGACTCATTTCTACAGCTTCCTTGTGTCATAATGAAATGTAGTAACCAACTTTGCTTTAGTAATCAGTAAGGAAAATGCTCCCATCTTTCACACCTACATCAGGGCTTGATGTCAAGTTTGGTTTTAAAGTCGTCCTTTTTCAAAAATGCTGCCTCGATTTTTTTAAGGTTGCCATTCATAGTCAGTCAGACATCTGAGCCTATAATTTCTGGTTTGTTTCTAGGTTCAGTAGTAACAGAGATGGTTGAGCAGAGAACCAGGCATGATGATTTTAAAACAAAGTCTTTTGAAGGGGAAGAGGGAAAGAGAAAGCTAAAATGTTGGGACAGAAGGCTAAGTTCTCTTCCCAGCTGGCACTAAGAATACCCTGTGCATTTGTGTAAACCATATTTTGAGAGAAGCAGCCATCATTACACCCATTTTCTGGATGGTAAGAGTCCCCTTCTGTGCTCAGAGATAACACATCCATGTAGCCTATGTATTGATCCTCAAAGAATGTTAGATGATTGAATGAAGACCCCCAAATCAGGAGTTAGGGGTTTTAAGGCTTAAATAGAAAAATTCAATAACTATTTTCTCCTCCATTTGTCAGTGTTGTAAGAGGCTAATTGTTAACTTTTGGGTAAATTTCTGTGCAAAATAAACACAATAAACAAATTATCCAACAAAAAGGAACAGATTTGAACTGACAGCTAACAACATGCTGGATGTCATAAGGGAATCCACAAACAAATGATTTTTTATTCTCAAGACATTGAGAGAGTATAGCCCATCCTCAGAAAGGTGGGGCTACCTAGAGACAGGTCCTTGACTGTCTCTAGTCTAGGTGGGGTGGTTAATATTAAACTAGATATATCTAAGATGAAATCAAAACAGTACAACCCACAGAATGAGAGAAGACATTTGCAGATCATATACCTGATAAGAGATTAATATCCAGAATATATAAAGAACTCCTACAACTCAATGACAGCAACAAAAACTAACAACCCAATTCAAAAATGGACAAAAAACTTTAATAGGCATTTCTCCAAAAAAGATATGCAAACAGCCAATACATGGATGAAAGATACTCAATATTCTCATTAGGGAAATGCAAATCAAACCACAATGAGATGCTACTTCATACCCATTAGGATAGCTAGTGTCTATCTGTCTGTCTGTCTGTCTATCTAGCTAGCTAGCTAGCTAGCTATATATACCCAAGTGTTGGTGTGGGAAGAAATTGGCCCTCCTGTGCATTGCTGGTGGTACTGTAAAATGATGCAGCTGCTGCAGAAAACAATATGAGAGAAGCAGCAAAAAGCTAAATGTAGAATTACTGTATGACCCACTAATACCACTTTTAGGTATATACCTAAAAGAATTGAAAGCAGGGATTGAAACAGATATTTGTACATACTTTACAGCAGCATTATTCACGTATGAAAAGATACATATCCATACAGACACGGAGATATTATTCAGCCTTTAAGAGGAATGAAATTCTAATATGTGCTACAGCATGGATGAACCTTGAAGACATGCTAAGTGCAATAAGCCAGACAAAAGGACAAATACTTCATGATTCCACTTATATGAAGTACCTGAAGTAGGCAGATTCATCGATAGAGAAAATAGAATGGAGGGCACCAGGGCCTGGGGGAGGGAAGAGCAATGGGGAGTTAGTGTGTAATGGGGACAGAGTTTCAGTTCAGGAGGGTGAGAAAGTTCTGCAGACCGATAGTTGTGCTCATACAACGATGGGAATGTACTTAATGCCACTGAACCGTACACATAAAAATGGTGTAAGTGGTGAATTTGTTCTGTCTATTTTGCCTCAATGAAAAGGAGTAAAGATGATTTTGAATGATCTAGTTCTGATTCTACCATAGCCACCTCTTGAGTTCAGAAGCTGTCATAACCACCTTTCATCTGCTTCCCCCAATTCTTCCCACAATGAGATTCTCCATAAGGACACAGAGAGACCGGACCTCTGGGTCAGGTGATCATCATGTGCAGCAGCTCAGAGAGTTTGTGCTTCTGGGTACCTCCCAGAGATCTCTGCTTGGAACCAGGATGAAAGGGAAAATGATCACCAACAGGGTGTCCCCAAGATCAAAGAGAGGTGAACCCATACCTGCAGAGGACAAGACTCTGCTCCCAGAGCTGTGCTCTCCATGGGCCAGTATTGGGACTTGGGGAACTCTGGTCTCAAGGGACATATGCTCCCCCTCCCCTGTGTGAGCTGTGGCAGCTGGGGTAGATTGAGGAGCCACATTACTGCCATAAGTAGGAGGGCCCAAGTATTTATTCTCCTTTTCTATTCATAAACATGGCTCCTTACCCTCACTCTATCATTATTAATAGTAAAATATTCATAGATTTTGGATTTTTTTTTTAAGTAACTTAAAAAGAAGTCATTAGTCTCTCAGTGAATCCCATCTTGTGGAGGAGACAGCAAGCTTATGAGAAAAAAATATAATACAAATTCAGATCAGGCTGTGGAAGGCAAATCACATGCTAATGGCTATTAATGGCAGAGCCTTCAGCCCTGCATCACTGACAGAGTCCGGCTGAGGCATGCTCTTCCCACACTCTCCCTTCCTTTTCCTGTCTTACTGTCACTTTGTTATGGCTGCCTAGTCTCCTCACCACAGGGGATTTGAACCCCAGATCAACTTGACCATTTCTCTTTTTCATGACTTCATGTGCATCTCCAACAGATGTCTGCAAAGAGGATGTAAGATGATTTTCCACTTATTTCGTGATCTGTGGAGCTGAATTTTCCAGGGAAACAGCCTTTGGAGATAAGTGGTGAAACAAAAATGCAGCCAGGCCATATTTACACTTTTCTTTGGGCATTGGCCCTTAACCCTGGCAGTATGTTTGAAGAAAAAAATGTGAAGTTGGACTGTATTAAAATTAAAAACGTCTGATCTGCAAAAGACACTGTCAAGAGAAGGAAAAGACAAGCAATAGCCTGGGGGAAAATATTTGCAAAACACGTACCTGATAAAGGTCTGGTATTCAGAATATACAAAGAACTCCTAAAACTCAACAATAAGAAAAAAAAAAAAAACCAACCCAATTTAAAAATGGGCAAAAGATTAGAACAGACCTCATCAAAGAAGATATACAGATGGCAGATAAGCATATGAAAAGATACTTGGCATCATATGTCATTAGAGAATTGGAAATTAAAACAACAATTCGATACCACTACATACCTATCAGGATGGCTAAAGTCCAAAACGCTGACAGCACCAAATGCTAGCAGGGATGCAAAATGCCACAGCCACTTTGGAAGAGAGTTTGGCAGATTCTTACAAAATTAAACATACTCTTACCACATGGTCCAGCAATTGCACTCCTTAACATTTATCCAAATAAGTCGAAAACTTAAGTCTACACAGGACCATGCACATGAATGTTTGTAGTAGTTTTCTTTAGAATTACTGAATCTTGGAAGCAACTATTTTTCAATAGGTGAATGGATAAATAAATGGTGGCACATCCAGACAATGGAATACTATTCAGGTAAAAAAGAAATGAGCTATCAAACCTTGAAAAGATGTGGAGGAACCTTAAATATGTGTTGCTAGGTGAAAGAAGCCAGTCTGAAAAGGCAGCATACTGTATGAGTCCAGCTACATGGCATTCTGGAGAAGGCAAAACGATGGAGACAGTAAAAAGATTAGTGATCAAGGGGTTCAAAAGAGGGAGGGAGAAACAAGTGAAGCCCAGGGAGTTTTTAGGGCAGGGAAACTGTTCTGCATGCAACTATATTGATGGATACATGTCATTAGACATCTGTCAAAACCCATGGAATGTACAACACAAAGAGTGAACCCCTAATGCAAACTATGAACTTTTGTTAATAATGTATTGATATGGGCTCATCAATTGTTACAAATGTACCACACTAACACAAAATGTTAATAATAGTAGAAAGTGGGGGTGGGGGAGGGAAGAGGGGGCACATGGGAACTCTGTACTTTCCACTCATATATGTATATATGAGTGTTTAAAAAATAGCAATGCATAGGCCCCACGCCAGAAATTTTGATTTGATTAGTGTCCAGTCGTGTACATGGTTTTCCCCGAAGCAGTCTGAGGCTTACATTCATAGCTTCTTGCCAGAAAGCAATAAATCCCCCAAGTTTACCAAGTTGGGAAGACAGGATTTTCAACCCTAGCCCGTCAGTATCACTTAATAAAAGCACAGGTTTATTGGTACTTTAGGAAGTCACCAAAATAGAGGGGACTGACTGGAAGCCAAGACCATTGGTATAGTAGTGAGTTCGGGACTTGATGATTTACTGTGAAAA
>CM053513.1:6312165-6364912 GCA_028627145.1 Eidolon dupreanum
TGTTAAATTCCATCTGTAGAACTGCCATAGTGTGGGCTTTGTTTTCCTCTCTGGGCCCCCACAGTTTGGGTACCCACAGAGAAAGTAGGGTGGGGCTATGCCTTCATGTGGGGGGGGGAGGAGACCTTGGCCTGGGTGGAGCACTTCCTCCAACTAGTCAAATGACTGTGGCAAGTCACAGTCTCTTTGGGCTTGGTGTCCTCCTCTGCAAAATGAAATAACTAGTTGATTTCTTAACCGTGCCCGAACACCTTCCCATTTGCACTCCTATTCCCAGTAAAAAGATGGTTTTAAATTTAAAGAGTTGTTGGGCCTTGTTAGTGAGGTCCAATTCATTAATCAGCTGAAGGACCACTTGGGAAATAAGAGAAAATGATAACAAACAGAAAGATTCCCTCAAAATTTTACCAGACACCGTTGTCTTAAACAAACCTGAGAAGGCTTCAGGCAATTATTTTAAGAAACAGAATAATCCAAGGAATTAAGAATTCACTGGCAAATGCTGTTTATACCAATTTGTTTTATCCTTTGTGGAATATCTAATAGTTTTAAAGAAAATATTTTTTACATTTTTTAAAAAATTTTTAACTGTGCAATTAGTGGTCTCTAGTGTATTTGCAAAGTTATGCAAACATCACTAATTCCAGAACATTCTCATCAGCCAGAAAAGAAGCCCATACCCATTAGCATTCACTCCCCATTCCTCCCTTCCTCCATCCCCTAACAAACACTAATCTACTTTCTGTATTTATAGATTTGCCTATTTTCATGTTTTATAAAAGTGAAATCACATATGTGGTCTTTGTGACGGGTTCCTTTTACTTGACATAACGTTTTCAGAGTCCAACAACATTACAGCATGTTTCAGCCTTCATCTTTTTATTGCCAAATAATATGCCATTGTATGGATGTACCACATATTGTTTATTTATCAATTGGACATTTGGGCTGTTTTCACTTTGGATTACTGTTATTGATACTGCTACAAACATTCATGCACTTTTGTACAGTCATAGCTAGAGATAGAGTTGCCAGGTCATATGGCAAATCTATATTTAACATTTCGAAGGACACCAATCTGTTTTCCAAAGTAGCCGTATTGCTTAACATTTCTACCAGTAGTGTCTGAAGATCCTAGTTTCTCCACAACTATGTCAATATTTGTTATTATCTTGTTTGTTATAGCCATTTCAATGGTTGTGAAGTGGTATCTTATTGTGGTTTTGATTCACATTCCTCTCATGACTATTAAGCATCTTTTCATATGCTTCTTAGCCATTCGTATGTCTTCCTTGGAGAAATATTCAGTCAAATCCTTGCAAGAGTTATTCACATATTCTGGATACAAGTCCTTTACCAGATTTATAATTTGCAAATGTTTTCTCCCAATCTATGGGCTGTCTTTTCATTTTCTTCATGGACTCTTTTCAAGTATAAAAGATTTTAATTTTGATAATGTCCAATTTATCTATTTTTCTTTTATAGCTTGTGTTTTTGGTGTCATACCTAAGAAGCCATTACTTTATCCAAGGCCATGAAGATTTACTTCTTTATCTTCTTCTAAGAGTTTTATAATCTTACCTTTTACATTTAGGTCTTTGACCCTTTGTGGTTAATTTTTTTTATGTGATATGAGGTAGGGGCCCAACTTTATCCTTTGCATGTGACATTACAATTATCCTAGCACCATTTATTGAAATAATTATTATTTTTCTATTGAATTTTCTTGGAATCTTTGTAAGAAATCAATGGCCATTAAAAAAAATCAATTGGCCATAAATATAAAGGTTTATTTCTAAACTCTCATTTCTATTCTATAGACGTATTTGTCTGTTCTTATGCCAGTACTATCCTGTCTTGATTACTGTAGCTTTGTAGTAAGTTTTGAAATCAGAAAGTATAAGTCCTTCAACCTTATCATTTTTTTTAAGATTGTTTTTGGTTGTTCTGGGTCCCTTGCACTTTCATATAAATTTTAAGATAATTTGTTTATTTCCTCAGAAAGAGGGCTGGTATTTTGATAGGGGTTGTGATGAATTCATAGACCAGTGCAGAAAGTGTTGCCATCTTAACAATATTAAGTTTCCCAATCCGTGAACGTGGGATGTATTTCCATTTATTTAGGTCTTCTTTAATTTATTTTAATGATATTTTGTAGTTTTCCAGTGTACAGGTATTGCATCTTTAATCAAATTTATTCGTAAGTATTTTATTCTTTTTGATGGTATTGTAAATGGAATCAGTTTCTTGATGTCATTTTTGGAGTGTTGATTGCTAGTGTACAGAAATACAGTTGATTTTAATATATTTATCTGGTATTCTGCAACCTTACTGAATGTGTTCATTAGTTTCATTAGTTTTTAGTGGATCGTTAGGTTTTTCTATATACAATATCATGTCACCTGCAGATAGGGAATTTTACTTACTCCTTTGCCATCTAGATGTCTTTTATTACTTTTTCTGGCCTACTTGTCCTGACTAGAACCATCAGTCCATGTTTAATAGAAGTGGGTAGAGCAGACATTTTTGTCTCGTTCCTGATCTTAGGGCAAAAGCTTTCAGTAATTCACCACAAGTATGACATTAGCCATGAGTTTTTCAAAGATGCTCTTTATCAGGTTGATGAAATTCCCTCCTATTTTTAGTTTATTGAGTGTTTTTATCATTAAAGGAATACACTTTTGTGCCCTGTGCTAATCTACAGATCTTTTAGTTCCTACTGCTCTGAATGAATTTCTGTTTTCATTTCCATGGAAATGACAGCAAATAGCTACTACATTTGATCTCTTCATACTAACTAGCACATTCCCTCAGATTGAACAATGCAGTTAAATTGCTTTGAAAAGTATTTAATGTATAAAGCATACATGGTACCACAATTTAAAAAGCAAGCAAAGAAAAATGTTCTGTGGCAAAACAAATCTATATTTTATTAATGCCAGATGTCTATTGTCACTTGAGCCTTTTTCCCCTGTTACCCCATAGAATTGGCATTAGTGTACATTTCTCCATCATTTGTGGGAAGTAGGTGGGAGTGGTTATGCTTCCTTACTTTGTAACCTGAAGCAAATTACCAAATCTCTCTATACCTTAATTTTTCCATCTGTAAAATGATTCTGAGTTCTTACCTTATAAAGATTCAAATAGCCCATCTAAGTAAAGTGCTTAAGTTAGTGCCTGACACTCGGGAAATGCACAATAAAAGTTAGCTCCTACCATTATTTTAACAATTTTTATTATTAACACAACTTGGCCACGTATGAGCTCTGTGTTTCTATTTTACATTTCATAGGTTATTTGACATCTGTGTTTGCAGAATAAGCCATTTAGGAAGCAGAAAGGAAGTTTGTTATAGTCTAATAACCACCATGACAAGAACCACCTCCAGTTACCACTTTCGACCAAATATTCAAGCAGCTCTGAGTCTATGGGTTTAAAGATCAGCTTAGACATAGAATCATCGAGAGTCATTTTGACAATTCAGGCCTATAGAAATTTTACTTTATCTTCTGAATTTTCACTAGCTTAAAAAAATTTCCTAGAAAAAAAGGAAAGCAATGAACTTAGATAGGACTTCTCAATGTTATTAAATAGAAACACTGAGCGTGACTCACTGTTCATACCCCAGAGGGAACAGTTCCTCCCACATACACACACCTTCCCCCCACAAAAGATGGACCCATGCTTCCTGTTGCTTCGTGTGTGCAAGGCTGGAGGCGCTGTGCGGGGAGGGAGGCCTGTCACTGGGGACAAACCCCTCCCAAGCCCCGTCTCTTAGGACTTCTTAATGCTAGAAGTGAGAACTTAACTCACCATCTGTTTTAGGAATTTGAGCTAAACTTTTCTTGGTTTCTGTTGCAGAGACAGATAGTTCCCCAAAATTCATGCTCTCTTTCCCTAGGTAGAGCTGTCACTGGGAAGTGCTGCTCAGCCAGGGACCACATTCTGTGCAGCTGGGTGCCACCATGTGACCGCGTTCACTAATGGCGTGTCCACAGAAGCAATGCCACTTCTTAGGCTGCTCATAAAACTTCATGGGGCTCCTCCATGCACTTATTTCTTCTTGGCTGGAGTATAGATAACCCCCAGGGAGCTGAAGGTGGCAAAGCTGTTCTACTGATCTCTTCGCCTCCTCACTTTTATGAGTGAAAAATGAAATTCTACGGTGTTAAACTTCTGAAAGCTCAGCGTTTATTTCAGCAGCTAATGTTACTCTGATTCAGCTTTTCTCACTTTGACAACCCCTGAATATTTATATAATTCAGGTTGCTTTTACGCTAAGCATTTCTCTTAGTCTGTTCAGTCTGCGATAACAAATTACCACAGCTTGAGTGCTGTAAACGACAGCAGTTAGTTCTCACAGTCTGAAGTCTGAAGGTGAAGGCTGAGATCAGGGTGCCAGCATCCGCAGGTGGGGCCCGTCTTCCAGGTTGCAGACTTCTCGCTGTGTCCTCACGCAGTGGAAGATGAGCTAGCTCTGTGAGGCTTCTTTTACAAGGACACTAATTCCGATCATGGGGCTCTACTCTCATGACCTCATCACCCCCCAAGGCCCCACCGCCTAACACAATCACCTTGGGGATTAGATTTCAACACAAGAATTTTGAGGGACACAAACATTCAGACCACAGCAGCATAGTAGGGGGAGAAAGTCTTTTTTTTTTTTTCCTCCTAAATAGTGAAAAAAAAAGTGCTCCTTGATTTATTTTAGAATCTGGGTTTATCAGGCCATGTTCATTTGAGAGATTAACGCGTATGAGCTCATGCATGAATATGTATTTATAGTCACATACGTTTATACAGATCTCTCTTATCTACTGAGTAGTCATCTACTCATTCTTTAAACATCAGGTATAATATGTCAGACACTGTCTGAATATAGTAGAATAAAGGTTAATAAGATACAGTCCGTAGCCTCAAGGCACTTACAGAAAGCTGCTAGCCTAGTTTTGCAGATTTTCCATATACTCAGATAATTTATCTTTTAGTGTGACAGAACACCAGCTCCACTGTGACTTTTTTGGATCAACTGTAAAAATTATCTGGAGCATGCTCACATTTCAATTTCAGGAGAGAAGTGTTCTCTAAGATGAAGAGGTTAGACCAGAGCCCTCCAAGAAGGAAACCCTCACTTAGTCTTCACACAAATTCCCAGGAGCCCAGTAACAGTGAGGACAGGCAGAAGGCTAAAGGAGGAGATGAGATGAAAAAACTCATCCACATCTGGAGAGTGAAGTCCTTGGGCCTCAAACACACAAAGACTCCAGTCCCTTCTGTCCCAAAACAATGAAGCATGGATATTTCTAAAGCTAGTCTGAGAATGAAAGCACAAAAATGTACATTTGTAGAATCTATCCCTAAGGGTCTCATAACTTCAAAAGGTTGCAGGGAAACAACATTGGTAGGAATTTGGTGTAAATGAAACAGAAACATATGATTTAGATTTCCACAAAACCAAGCTCTAGAAAGGACGAGAAACAGCACCTGAGGGCCACATGCTTTGGGGTGGGCCTTTGTGTTTGTAAACCCACAAGCCTTGCAGAAACAGTTAAAACTCTCAGACCCTCAGCAGTGTGTAGCTCTGCCCAGAGCCAGGCTCATTGAGCTGGGTGTTGTAGAGGCTAGAATTTTTACTTGAAATTAGAGACACGTAGGGGTCTCTTAAAGACAGTAAAAGAGAGAAGAAGAAAGAGATTGAGATTTATTCCTCAAAGGTTTATGAAGCATAGAATATCTTTTCTTCTGGATTTTATGTTCAATCAAACTTTTGTCTTAGTTTGGGCTACAATAATAAATATACCACAGACTGGGTGACTTAAACAACAGACATTTATTTCTCACAGTTCTAGATCCTGGGAATTCCAAGATCAAGGTGCCCACAGGGCTAGTGTCTGGAGAGGACCTGCTTCCTAGTTTGCGATGACCATTTTCTCATAGTGTCCTGACATGGTGCGGGGAGAGAGAGAAACGGAGACAGAGACAGCTCTCTCAAGTATCTTCTTATGAGGACACTAATCCCATCATGAGGGGTCCACTCTTGTGACTTAACTACCTCTCAAAGGCCCCACTTCCTGATACTATCATTTAGAAATTAAGATTTCAACACATGAGCGGAGGGGACACAAACATTCATTCCATAACAATGCCCAAATCTGGGGCTGGAGAACAACACGGAACTAAACCGGAAGGACAGTCTAACTGTTTGTCAAATCTCTGGGGGTAAAAAATTTTTTGGTAATATTCCAGAATTAAGGACAATTGTGTCATGTGTCCCCCTAGAAACAAAGTCTACCCACATGACAGCTAGAAATCTGTACAGCCAACTTTCTGCAAGTGGCTTTGCCCTGCACAAAGGTACCATCCCAAAGGACCAGGGTAGATTAAATGATTCTTCCATGCTTCCCAAATTATCAGCTGCCCTCTTTTGCCTTCCCCCATAAAGGGGTCCTTTAAACGCTGACCATTCTCTGATCTTCAAAAATAGATGCATGCTGTTCCAGAAATAGCACCATCATGCTTTGGGCTTTGGTCACAGTGCCTGAGCCATGCTTTTCAGATCTTCAGTGTGACTGACCGCGTGCCCCAGACTGGACTTGCACCTTTCAGTAGCTGTGTCCATGTCATAGGGCATCTAGAACTAAGGAAGACTAGCCTGAGACACAGCAGGCCAGTAGGACCAGGGAATTAACAGCTCCTCGAAGCAGCCCTGAGCTGATAACTCTTGGGAGATGCTTTATAAATACCCCAGCTCCCCCAGCCCTTAATGGGATCATGCCGAGTCATGTATTTTACACACTTCCCAGAGTTTCCCTGTGGTGTTAGACTCTGATTGTCCACTGTGGTTGCTACGTTAATAACAGGCTTCTTTTCCTTGAGTCACTTCCCCACTCTCTTCCTGGGGCTTCTAGGGGAAAAAGTAGACACAGAAATACTTAATTGACTCTCCATGCTTTAGCAGCCCTCCTCACTTCTTCGTTTTTAGTAAACGAAGCTTAGAAAGTGATTTTAGGAAATTTGTGTAAATATAAAAGCTCTAAGCAGATACGAGTCGATGAAATACCCTCTAGCAAACACTTAAATTCTGAACAAAGGAAAGAGGGCTGCATTAAGCGTTTCTGTCATTAGCAACCTCTCTCATCAGTCATCATTCATTCTCATCCTCTCCTCCTGCCCCACCACCCCATTCACTGCTACACCCATCCTCATATAGTTACAGAGCAAGGAAGTCTGTTGAATAACCCAAAACATAAAAGGGAATGTCCAGCCAACACAACATTCGTGAGCTAGTCTCAGATCTAGGCGCAAGCCATGGCTTGGGTCATTATTTGAATCTTTTAAGATCAATTGCATTTGCACAGTTTTCTTTAGCCAAAATTTTTCCATTGATCAAAACTTATTTCAGTCCACTAACTTTTTTGAAGAACAGTCAACAATTATCTTTCTTCCCTTTTGGTTATTTCTTCAGTTGTGTGGTTTTTAGTGTGTGCCTACATTTGTGTGTGTGTGTGTGTGTGTGTGTGTGTGTGTGTGTGTGTGTGCTTTTTAATTGCCTGTGGTAGAAGTCATAACTTGAAAGTAAAACCAGTGAGAAACATAAAGACAAAACACACTAAATAGAAATGAAAGGGAAAGGAGAAGAGAAACACCCCAGGGTATCAATTCCCAGTGGCGCAGAAGCCCAGCTGGGCCAGCAGGGGTAATTTATGTGGGCTATCCATCACTGAGGGCCTCAAGCAATACATTCCTTCTCTGTGTCAGTGCCTTTCCCATCCCGATGTATCCTCATAGACAAGAATATTGGGCTGAGAGGTTCTATTTCCCTCTTAGTGCATAGTGATTTATTTGTAAAACTCTGAATTACAGATGCAAAGCAATCAGCCAAAGAGGACACAGATGCTTCCAAAAGTGTCCAGCCATCATATAGCACTACCTATATTCACTTCCAGCTGTGTTTTGAACATGTTCACTTTCAATGATTTTTACCCAAATATCAGTCAATTCATTGATTCATTCATTGAGCACCTAGTAGATAGATGCCAGGCACTGAAAGAACAAGACAGATGCCTACCCTTATGGAGCTCTCAGTCCAATGGGAGAGAGGAAGCAAATTAATAATTTTACCCCAAAAATTTATTCCTTAGCACATATACTCTGTTTTTACCATATTACTCCCTGGATACTATTACATCTAAGGTGACTAGACAGACATCTGGTTTCCCGGGCCAGTGCCAGCTTACCCCTGTTGTCCCCATGTAATTATTAATAATAACCCCTTTCAGTTTCTATGGCAAATTGTGTGATGACCTAACTGTCCCTACCCTCTCTATACCACCTCAGTCACACCATTGGTTTTCTGAGTTCATTTCCTTTAAACAGGCAGCTCTCCTCATGGACATCACTATTCATCAGGTATTGACTTCATTCTGAACAACCCATGAGCAAGAGCACGGAAACAAATCACATCTATTTCTTTACTCTATAAACCAGTCTTCCCCGGAGATGGACAATTCATCAGCTTGTCAGGGAGGCAGTGCTGTGTCGTGGGAAAATATTGATTGGACCAGGAGTCCAAGGAATTGTTTTCAGTGATAGCTTTGCCATTTACTAGACATCATTTCACTTGCTGGAGCCCTAGTAAGTGGCATTACCTTCAAAATGAGGATAATAATACCTGCCTAGAATATTTTAGAGGGCTATTTTAAGAAGTAAATGTGTGTGAAAGTATCTAAACTGTAAAGTGCTATATAAATGTAAGGCATTATAAATATGAAAGTACAACCTACTTGATATTTTATGTTGTAATCGACATAGTTAATCCAAAATATGATTCTTACTGATAGAAACACGTTTGTGTGTAAAGTACCATTGAATAAATTAATGTTATTTTATTATTAAAACTAGTATTTAATAATATATGACATTTAATATTAGCATTATAGTTGAATTTAATAATATATTTTATGTAATATATAATATAATATCATTTTATATAATATAAAATACTAGATATTCAGAAGTAGAATAAATTATTCAAATCACATACAGTGTTTTAATTATTTCAGCCATCATACCAACTTCTGTCACAGAAAAGATTATAAGCTGTAGTACCTGCAGTCATTCTCACCCAGCTTTTCAAAATCAAATAGCCCCAAATGAATCTGATTCAGTTTTATCAACAAATACTACATGGTCCTTCAACTTTGTCAGCCTCAGAGATATATAAGGCATTTTGTTAACAAAATGCCATCGTTTCATACATACCTGAGTGAAATTTATATGTTCAGCAAAATTGATATCTACCAAGATAGTATTGTTTTGCCCATGATGACAAACTAGTTCCTAAATGTAGGGTATAGTGACAATAGTCTGCCTGTCAAAAGCAGGAAATTACACTGGCAAATTATATATCATTGAGCTCCTGAAATATTAGAGTAGATATACATAGCATCGGAGAAATTTTGTTTATAAGACTGGTAAGGTAAACTATGGTAAATTCATTTTGTAGTAGCTAACTTATTTATCTCACAACCCTGAGAGGTGGATTTCATAATTCCCATTTAAAAATGAGAAAACTATGGCTCAGAGAGGCTATGTGATTTGCCCAAGATCAAACAGCAAGTAAGTAGCCGAGCCAAGGTTCAATTCCAAGTCTAAGTCCAGAGTTAATGTTCTTTCCAGAAAATGACACTGCTTATCAACATTTTCTTCTTCAATAGATTTTTAATTTGGTTATATTAACTGCATAAACCCTTTGGATTAATTTTAGTGAATGTCCCTATATTAGCCAGGGTTCTCCTGAGAAACAGAATCAATAAAATACGAAAGGAGATATATTATGAAGAATCGGTTCGCACAGTGATGGAGGCCGAGAATTCCCCCAGTCTGCTGTCTGTGAGCTGGAGACCCACAAAAGCCTGTGGTGTAGTTCAGTCTGAGTCCAAAGACTTCAGAACCACGGGAGCTGATGATTTAAAATCCTAACACAAGAGCAGAAGATGAGATCATATGTCCCAGCTCAAGCAGTGAGGCAGATAAAAGGGGCAAATACCTCCTTCCTCTGACTTTTTGTTGTGTTCAGGCTCTCATCTGTGCCCATCCATGCTGGACAGGGCACTCTACTAAATCCACAGATTCGAATGCTAATCTCATCCAGAAACACCCTCACAGACACACTGAGCAATAACGTCTCACCAGAAATTGGGGCAGCCCCTAATCCAGCTGATATCAAATTAACTATCCCTGTAAAGAGTTGTTGGCTATCTGGTGTTTATACAGGACTTTGGCAAAGACAACTGGTGCTAAACCAATGTTGTCATCACTTGGGCAATTGAATCAAATAAATGGACTGCTAGCCACACCCACATAAATGTGAGCCTAGATTTGTTAAAGCATCCACACCTAAACTTAGAGTCTTCTTCACTGAAAATACCCATCAATTTGTAATGAGAGTAAAATGTTAACAAGGGGAATAAATGTCCTCCCATATACAGAATGAAAGATCCATTGTATCATTGCCTTATAAGCCATGAGCGTGGCGGGGGAGGAATGAATTGAAGGTCAAGCTGACAAGATTCCATGGTAACAAATGGAGGCTCACAGACACTAACATTGTCAGACCCCAGCTATAGCCCAATTACACTTTTCTTACGTCGGCCTATCCAGACGGAGAGGGAATAAGAAGCATCTACTAAATGATCATAAAAGTGATGATAAAGAATTAGTAGGACCTGCGCCCCAAAGGTTAGTACATGTCTTCATTTCTCAAGCTGAATGACGACTTAGGTCTGTAGATTTAGCACCGCTGTTGGCATTTCCTTACATCTCTGTGCTTTTAGTTTATTTGACTGATACCTTGATAGTGAAATGCAGTGGGTACGGTTTTACGAATCCCTCACAGGAAACAAATTAATAAACGTCATCTCCCCCTTTGACACACGGAGGCCCATCTGTTGCAGTCTAACCTGCCAAGTCGGCTCAGTCCTCAGCCAGTCAGTGTTGGCTGCCACACAGGCTGGTGTCCAGCAAGATGTCATCCACCTGCTGTCTTGAGGCTTGTATTGCAAAATATTGGGTTGTATTTCCGTGTGCAGTCACTCTGAAGTCCTGTGCATGCTGGTGGGAAAAATAAGTGGAATTCTTCCCCCCAATATCTGATGGCCTGCTATGATGGGCCAGTTATACATCTGTTGGAGCTATTCAGGGGTGGCCTTGACTTAAAGCAGGTTGACAACTGTTTAGATGACTCTTCAAGATATCTATCTGCCCAGTAAAGAAGAAAGAAGCTGAATTCCAGATCTATTGGGGGAAAATGTATCATTAAAAGATTAAGTAAGACAATTTTGGGCAAAAGATAGGAAGAATTCTCTCATTGCAAGGGGTTAAGATATTGGAGTGCAGTGTCAAGGAGATTGGGAAGGCTTCTTTCCAAAGAGTTTAAAGCAAGAGAGTGGCTAGTGTTCTGCCAAGCTTCTCTGAACCAGGGCATGGACTGGAATGTCATTCAGTCAGCTTTATGGATCTGTGATTGTCTCACGTCACTAGGATCCTAGAGTCCCTCCCAAGGAGATGTAGTAATGTTAACATTCAATATTTGCATATTACTCTCTTATTTCCCAAAGTGCTATTGTATATATTACCATATTTTACTGTTATATGAAACCTATGAGGAATGAAGGGCATGATTATAGGTTAAATGCCACAGAATACAAGAAGTTTTAGTTATGATGCCTTGTGGTGGAAGGAAGTGGCGTGGAGAAGAGCAGACAGCAAAGATGACAGTCCTCAAAAAAAACTTGCTCTCTTTGGAAAAGCATGAGTATGTGCCTCTAGAATATATTATGATAGCCAGCCTTAAAATGGAAAAGCTATAAGGGACCTGAGAGATCATCAAGTTTATTCTCTAGTTTTCAAATGAAGAAATGGGTCCATAAAAGGGAAGTTGATCAAACCAAGTTCACATGTCTCCCTTATAATTCTCATCTTTTTCAGTTTTGTACCTTATCCTTATCAGAAATCTGGATTTAAAACTAATTGTAAGTGATTATTTTAATTTTTGCCTACATGAAAAGCACTATCAACATCATTTTAACATTTAAGTACTCGTTTTTTTATCAACAATAAATAGAAAAAAATAGTAACTGATAGCAAGACTGATAGTAAAATTTTTAAACAGCCAAGAAAGTTTTTAAATTAGAAGGCAAGTCATACACCCACATTCACTATTTTTATTTATTGATTAATTTCTTCAGCTTGTCAATAAGCATTTCTGAGTGCAGAGCATTTGCCAACAACTATATTAGGTGCAATGGATGGTACAAGATAATGATAAGACAGGTCCCACTAGAGGGAAGTGTATGTGCAAAGCCACAAGAGTATAAAGAAGCAAAACACTCTTGGGTGTGGTTTAGTGTTATTGTGGTCTAAATGTTTGTGTGAGTGTAGCAAGAGATAGGGCTGCAGATGTAAGTGAGACCAGATCGTGGGAAGCCTTAGATTGCCAACTGAGGGATTCGATGTTGACTTTTAAGGAGGGACTGATACGGTCACATCTGTATTTTACAGAGAATAATATTGTGGCATGGGGAGGGTGCACTGAAAGACTGGAGACCTCTTAGAAGGCTAAGGAAATTGTCCTTCTGATTCTTTGGCCATTCCTTTGTAACTACTTTTGCTGGCTCCTCCCCCACCTGACCTTGACACCTTGGAGAACTCACCACTCTGTCCTGGCTACTTTCTCTTCTCTAGCTACACACTTCCTAGGTGATCTCATCCAGTCCTACGGTTTTTAATAATACTTTAATATTATTTTTAATATTTATTAATATTTCTATGCCCATGTTGTCTCACATCTTTATTTCCTATGAAGACATGCTCAACATCATTGGCCATTATGGAAGTGCAAATTAAAACCACAATGAGATGCTGCTTTATACCCACTAGGAAAGATGGTGATAATAAAAAAGATGAACAGTAGCGAGCATCGGCAAGGATGTAGAGACATTGGTGGTGTGAATGAAGAATGGTGTAGCTACTTCAGAAAACAATTTGGTAGGTTTTTTTAAAAAGTTAATTTTTAGTTTATGTGACCCAGCAATTCCACTCCTAAGTATCAACCCAAGGCAAATAAAAACATATATTCATACAAAGACTTGCATGTGGTTGTTCATAGCAGCATTGTTTATAATAGCCAAAACATAGAAACAACTCAAATGTCTATCAACCGTTGAATGGATAAATAAAATGTGACATTGCAGTGGTATAGAATATTATTCAGCAATAGAAAGAATGAAGTACTGATGTATATTACATTGTGAATGAACTTCAAAAATGTTATGCTAAGTGAAAGAAGCCAGACACAAAAGACCATATATTGTATAATTCCATTTATATGAAATGTTCAGAAAAGATAAATCTATGAATACAAAAAGATTAGCGGTTGCCTCAGAGTGGGAACAGAGATTAAGTGGAAATGGGCATGAGAGACCTTAGTGTCATGGTGAGAATGTTCTGAAACTTTCTAAAACTGGATTGTGGTTTTGCAACTTAGGTAAACTTACTAAAAATAATTGAATTATATACTCAAAAGGGATGAATCTTATATAAATTATACCTCCATTAAGTTAACTTGAGAAAAAGTCTTTTTCCAACCCTAATATCTTACTGGGACTATAGACTTTTTTTTGTTTAATGCCTACAGCGCCTGGTCTTCCTAGGTGGTCTCCCATCCAAGTACTAACCAGGCCCAACCCTGCTTAGCTTCTCAGATCAGACGGGATCGGGCGTACTATAGACTTCTTTATCCAATTGATTAATTGATCTTTGGATATCTAATACATACCTAATAACATAGCCATACATGTATATACATATATATGTCATATATATACATACATATATAATATTAAATTGAGGTATAATTTACATGAGGTATAATTTGTTAACACAAATCAAGTATATAGCTCAATGAATTACACTGCTGTACAACAGCCGCTTAGATTCAGATGTTTCCATCAGACTAGAAAATTTCCTCCTGCCTCTCTTCCCAGTCAGTATTTCTGCCCCTGCAGAAGTAATCAAACCGATTTCTGTCACCATTGATTAGTTTTTCCTGTTCTTAAACTTCATATAAATTTATTTTTAATTGAAGAAATGATTTAAATTTTTTCCTCCCTCCTTCGGCCCCTACTCTGTGGTAAACTTTATATAAATTGAGTCTGGCTTCTTTCACTAAACATAATGTCTGTGAGAATTTTTTAACGTGTGTGTGTCAGTTGTTCGATCTTCTTCATTGCTGTGTGTACTCTGTGTATGAATATATCACAAGATATTTATCCATCCTTCTCTTGATGGGCACTTAGATTATTTACGATTTGGTTATTATGAACACAGCTGCTAGGAACATTCTTATACATGTCTTTTGGTGGCTATAAACACTAATTTCTGTGGGGTGTATTCTTAGAAGTGAAATTACTGAATCATGGGAGATCCTGGATATTTGCCTTCAAATCTTATCTACCTTGAATTTTCCTACATCCATAAATGCCATCACCACCCACCTAACTGTTCCAGCTCCAAATATAAGTGTCATCTCACCTGCTATCCCATCACCTTTCACTCATCTGTGAGTCCATTTGACTCCAAAATGTAATCTGAACTTGTCTGTCGCTCTGCATTCCCACTACTAAACCCCTCTTTAAGTCACCCTACCGCAGGGCCACTGACATGACCTCCCACTTTCATCCTCAATTCCTCTCTGCACAGCAGCCAAGGTTTTAGAAATATAAATCAGATCATACTATTTGCTTGCCTTAAACCTTCCTTCAAATTTCCAAACTCCTTTCCTGGCTCGCGAAGCCCTATTTTTTTATCTGGCCACTACCCGCTCTGAAACTCCATCTCTCGTGCACAGTGCTCCAGCTCCCTCTGGACCCCCTTCTTCAGTACAGTGAGCTCATTCCCAGGGTGCTGACATCAGTCCTTTTCTTCAGCCAGGAAGGCTGTTCCCCGGATCTGTGCATGACTGCTGCTTCTGTTCACTCAGCTTTCAACCCAAAGCCACCAAGCTGAGAGAACTCTGAACACCTGATCTGGTATAGCCATTCGGTCACTGGCTTTCACAAAAGTGTAATTTAATTACCTGCAAGGAAATTATGTTTCTTTCTTTCTTTCTGATTGTATGTTTCTACACAAGAATGTGTGCTCCATAAAAACAGGGAAGCCATCTGTCTTGTTCACTGCCACACCTGTGCTAACACCGCACCTGGCCCACAGAACGAATGGACGACTTTAGTGACAGTGGTGGCCCAATCCTACCATCCTCCAGCAGTCCTGAGAAACTGACATGTAGAGCTGGAGAAAGTAGATGGTTGGAATGATTCAAGTTGTAAGGCTGATAGGTGCAGACTTCATTAAAGAAGTGATGGTGTGGAGGGTACTGGCAAGAGAACACTAGAAGTGGTACCCCCCAGAATGCAGGCTGGATGGCAAAGGGAAGAAGCTACACAGGGAGAAAATCTGGTGGGCGGCAGGGACACGAGAGGTCTTGGCACAGCAGAAAAATATTTACATCCAGATTATGTTGAAGTAACTGAGGGCACACTTGGATTTAACAAATGCCCTGCCAGTGGTTCAGCAGCATGATCTACATTCTAGATAAATTTATTTTATATAGCTCAGTTTTGGGCACTAATAAGTAAATATTTTTTGAATGAATGAATGGATAAATTAATGGAAGGATAAATAAAACAGCAAAGAGATGGTAATAAATAAATTAATGGTGGAGTGTCAAAACTCATATTCTACTGTGTTGCTTCTGAAAGTTAAATAATATTTTTATATTAATTTGTAAACCTATTTTCAGCAGGTCTCTAATGATGTGACTACTTCTCTCCCTCCCCTCATCTCCAGTCTAAGGGATAAGCCAAACTGTTTGGAGTAGCTTTCCTATGATTAAGGCTCTACCTATTTGTATATTTTTCAATTTCCTATTGCACTAAATTGAACAATACTTGTTGTAAGCACAGTAAGTCCACTAAAAACAACAACAACAACAACAAAAAGCTTTATCACTTAATTCTCCTGTTCTGTCTCTATAAATCAATGCTATTTTTTAAAAGTCCAAGATACAGTAAGAACCTTTACTAAGTACAAACATCATAAATCATTAAGTGGTCATTTCTAAAAATTTATCTTAACTCTGGCCAGAGGTAGCTATTACTGGGATTTATTTCCACTCAAAAGCGTGCAGTGTTATTTCGGAACAGTCAATGCAGTAATTTTGAAAGGGTCATCTAAAAATAGACCTTAAATGAATGCAATGGGAAACATCACCAATAGAATGCAGAGTGATGTTGCGACTTAGGCTGCAGAGGAGCCCGCTGGGGCCTTGACAGTGTCATTTCCCAGAACTCAATGAGAAGCCAGCACTAGGTGGCCTTGTTGACAGCCTGGAGAAAGACCTCACTGCCTGGGAAAGAAGGAGGAGTGTGAAGTTCTGCGAACCCACAGGAGGAGTGTGAAGCTCTGTGAACCCACAGGAGAACGGGAATAAGGGAAGGAGTAATGAAGGAGGCAAACAAACAGATGGGCCAGAGGAATTCCCAGAGCGCTGTGGAGACAGAGACCTCGTCTCTGCCGAGTGCTGAGCACAAGCAAAGGGGATCCATCCATTCATCCTGCCTCACAGTAGGCCCTTTTGTTTTGCTCGTAAGGTTTATCCTTTCATATGTCACAGTGTAGGGATGCTAGGGAGAGAAAAGGGAAGTAGGAGAGAGAGAAGAGAGGGGAAAAGAAGGAAGAAAATCACTCCTTCTTCAGAAAAAGCATTTTATTCCACAGGGAAATGGTCTAAGATATGTTTATTTTTTCCAAGCTCCGAAATGCTCCCCAGGCCAGTAGGCCGATCCATCCCCGTGGGGCTCTGCCATCTCCAGCTAGCTTGTTGGCCTTCCTTAGACCAGGCACCAGTTCAGTGCCTCCGTTTCTCTTTTTTCTCCATCTAAAGATGTAATTGGCTCCGCTGACCGATGGCAGTGTTGCAAAGCAGGCTGAACTCCTCGGGGTGAGACCTGTTCAAGGACAAAAGCTCCACCTCGAGGCATTCTGTTCCCGCGACACTGAGTAGCAGCTAGTGTCGTCACTGTGGAACATTTGCCGTGGGCCAGCTTTGTGAGAAACACGCTCCATACGGGACCTCGCTGGGATTTCACTGCCCTTCTACGTACTGATGTCCAGCCACAAGGGAGGGAGAGTTCCCCCTTTTATAGTTAAGGAAGCTGAAACACAGGAAACCAAGTAAGTTCTTACTAAGGTAATAAGTGGCTGAATTCACATCTGACTCCAGACCCCAGGTTGTCTTAAATAGTCTACTATGCAGCAGCCATGCTCCTGGGTATTTACCCAAATGATTTAAAAGCCCACGCTCACACAGAAACCTGCACATAAATATCTATGGCAGCTTTTATCATAATTGCCCCAAATTAGAAACAACCAAGAGCCCCTTTGACAGGCGCATAGATAAACATCAGTGGTATGTCCACGCACCGGGCTGGCATTCAGGCTTAAACACAAGTGGGCTGCCCCCGCATGGCAAGACGTGGAGGAAGCTTAAGTGATGTTGCCAGTGAAAGAAGTCGATATGGAAAGGCCAGGGCTGCAGACTGTGTGGTTCCTAACATGACATTCTGGAGAAGGCAAAACCCAAAGGGGTTCAGGTAGAGGGAGGGAGAGAGAGAGGGGGAGGCAGGGGTGAATAAGTGAAGCACAGGGGATCTTTAGGTCATTGAAACCGTTCTGTATGATGCTCCGTTGCTGGGTCCTCATCATTATACAGTCGTCAAAACCCATAGAAGGTACATAGAGTGAACCCTAATGTAAACTAGGGATTTTGTTAATAATGTCTCAGTATTGGCTTATTAGTTGTTATTAGATGCACCACACTAATGCAAGATGTTAGTAATAGGGGAAGCTGTGGGCAGGGGAGGGACAGGGGAAGGTAGAAAGAAGAGATAAGTGGAGACTGTATTTTCTGCTCGATTTTTCCGTAAACCTAAAATTGCTCTAAAAGTCAGTTTAAAAAAAAAAAAAAAAAAAGCTAGACAGCCTTGATGACATCCTTTGTCATACCTATTCCTGAAATTAGTCTATCCCTTGGACTATTCAGCTACAAATCAACACATTCTCTTTTTAGCTTAAGCAAGCTTGGGTTAGTTTTCTGTTACTTGTGCTTTAAAAAAAAAAAAAAAGTCACAATAGGTTTTGGGAGGAAATCCAGTTTGGCGGCCACAAAATGACATGCAAAGACTGTGACAGCACCTGACTGAGGACCAACAGCAGTCAACAAAGGATATTAGGATTTTCCAACAAGCAGGCAGTGCTAGGCTGGGGCTCCCTATGGCTCTGGTGATCAGAAGAGTGGCAGACAACATGCCAGCCAGAATCAGGGTGCCAGGTGGGGCTCTGGGGCAGGACTCAGAGAATAGGTAACGGAAAGAGCAAGGTGGGAGCTAAAACACTGTACAGATCATCAAGACATTCAGGTCCAGGGAACAAGGCAAAAGCCAGGTATCAAGAGCAATGAGGCCTCCTCCGAACAGACCATGTAACATGCCAACTGCATGTCACTCAATAGGCACTCCCAGCCTCTCTTCTCTTGCCTACTTCTTCTTTATTCCTTAGCATTTCATCACTAAAAACTATATAATTTACTAATTTACTGTTTTTCACTTGGGAAAATCTGAGCTTAATGAGGGTAGCACTCATTTGTTTTGTTCAGTCGCGAACCTAAAACAGTGCCTGGAATATGCCAAGTGCTCACTAAATATTTTGTTAAATGCTAAATGAGTTACTCTTCTTTTTATTCTCAGCTGAGATGATGGGAGAGAAAGGAAAGAGAGACTATAGATTGCATGTATTTAAAGATCAGTATTGGGCCAGGTAATAAAATTCTAGAAAGGTAGTAATGGCCAGACTTTAGCAATTCCTCCCTGGATCTTATACCACCCCTTAGTTCCTGCGCCCCCCTTTCCTTCTCTCATAATCAAACTTCCTGAAACATTCTGCACTCCTCGTCTCCACTGTCTAACCTTCCTTCTCTCCTAGACTCACTGTAACATTGCGGCCACCTCTCCATTGAAACAGCTCTCATAGGGGTCACACTCGCTACCAACATCAGAGGCACTTTTTAGTTCTTGTGTCTCTTGACCTTTTCTACTTCCTCCCTCTTAAAAGCCTCTCTTCCTTCAGTTTTCACACTCCTCTGGTTTTCCTCTTGCCTCTGTTCATTTGACCTTTCCTAGTTCCTTCACAGGCTCTCTTAACCCTTTGCTTGAAATGCTGCTGATCCACACCCAGGTGGTATCCTTGGACTTCCTTTCTCCCTCTGCCCACTCTAGATTCTCCCTGAGTGATCCCAGACACTTCCGTGACCTCAACAATGACCCACCTCTGTCTCCAGCTTGGCCTGCTTTCCTGAAGTTCAGATCTGATGTCCCTCTGCTTCCCAGCTATCTCTGAGCCGATGCCTCATAGGCACCTCAAACCCAGCATTTCCTAAATCAAACACATCTTCTCCCTCCCAAGTCTGTGGCATCGCTCTCTCCATCATTGCCTAAACCATCAAGTTAGCAGTCATCTCCAACTTCTCCTTCTCTTATGAATCCCACATCTAACCAGTGACCAAGTCCTGTCAATTCTATCTTCAAAGCATCTCCTAAATTACATTATTCTTGCATCTCTCTGTCATTATTTCTCCCTAGATTCCTACAGTAACTTCCTAAATCATCTCCTTATCTTCAGTCTTCTCCCATGCAGTTAACTTCCCATGATAAAGAAATGTTCCTAAAATGGTTTTTCTTAAAGTTCCCCAATTATCCTCCATGATCTTCAGTATAAAATCCAAACTCCTAAACAAAGCATGCAAAGTTTTTATGTTCTGTCTGCCTGTCACTCCACGCCATCCCTCACCAGGTCCCTCCTAGCAAGCATACACAACCAAAATGAAGTTCTTCATCCTAAAAACACCCTCACCCACCTTTGCCCTAGCAATTAGCACTTATTCTTTACGATTAAATTTATGTGTCCCCTCCTCTGATTAGGTATTCCACTGCTTGCTTCTGACAAAGCACTCACTATACCATTCTTACTCTGTTTTTCTACCTTCTCAACTAGACTGTGGGCTACTCGAGAAGGTCATTCTCTTTTATCTCTACATTCTCCTCAGAAGTAAACACAATGTCCGGCTTTAATAAGTGCTTAATAAATATATGTCGAATAAATGGATGTCTTCAAGTTGGACATGAAGGTCAAGGTTCGATCTAACAGAGAGTAGTGGACATCTGTCACTCTTTTTGGCCACTCAATATCTGAACCTTCCTCCCCTGTCCTGAGAATTCCTCACTTTGAGTGCTAGTGGGAGGCAGAGCCTACCTCGCACTGTCGATGCTGAAGACATCAGTAGATCACTACCTCAGTCTTACCTATAGCTATAGCAAAGGTTCTACCCTGACTTTCTGCAATTAGATGCTCGCCCCCTCCTCCAAGACTTTGAATGGGAAGCTAGTGGCTTAAAATAGATGGAACTGAAACAGTGGCCATTAGACAAATTTGCATTCCTGGGCCAGCAACAACAATGGTGCCATCCTATATCCAGAGTCAACAGAATGAGAGGAGCAGGCTACAGTATCGGAGCTAGCAGTGAACATAGAACTGTCTTTATGGGACCAGAAGTAACACAGTATGGGATGTTGTTCCAGACTGTGTAGCCCAGAACCTAAGTCTTCAGTCCCGTGGTGACTCTATAAACTATTCAGCTATCCTATGATCAATTTTATTTCAATCCAGCACAGTTAATTTCCATTGCTTGCAGCTACAAACTCTGATCAGTAGTCAGAGGTTTCAGAGGTACAGCGATTAACCAAGATGCAGCACAAAGAAAATCAGGTAAAATTCCAGGGACGTCAAAGCCACAGCAGTCCACCCCAGTGGGACTGTATGGCCTGCTTGTTCAAGGGCCAGCTGGCCTGGATTTTACCCCTGTCCTTCCTCAAAACAAGGTGTAAGAATAGATCTGATTACACCTTTGGGATCTGGAGTAACTTTGCTTTAAAAAAAGAAAAAGAAGAAGAAAAAAATCCCACATGCTTGTCATGGAGTTAAAGCCCACGGGTCCTGTGGCATGCTCAGAGTTTAGCAGATGGGACCCATTTAAGGGCTGCAAGAGAACTTCAGTTTTGTTCCAGCCAGCCGTTTTGAAAAGGGTAAATCGCTGAGGTGGAATGGCTGTGTTTGTACAACAGGGAACAATGCCATTCAGAGGAAACGAAAGCCCAGATCATATGACCTGCCAGCTCTTAAAATTCAGCTTGTCTGATGACTTGGAACCTGAGTGACACTCTGAGGGGTAGCTTGTGACTGGACAGCCTTTCCCTGCTCACATGATCCAGTGTGGTGGTTGCCCAGCATGATGACATCCTCAGATTTCAGCATTCCCCTGGCACCCGCCTTCCCCTGTCTGTCAACCTGGCTTCTGGGATACTAGCGCCTCATTCCTCCCTCCTGTTAAATCTACTCTGTAGATGAAAGCTAGACTGTGAGGTCAGCTAAGTAAAATATACATGCTTCATCATCATTAGCCAGCACCCTGATTCCCTGGCCAAATGAATAATGTAGTGGCCATATGAGAACAGAGGCACGGCCAAAGTTCACTGCCCAGTTACAGTGAGGTCTTCACAGGGCTGTGACATGAGTCTCAAGGACAGTAGTTGCTATATGCCAGTATCGCTCTCTGGATAATTACTCATTATTGGTCTCTTTAATCCCAGAAAGCAGAGGTACTAAGAACCCAAATCCTCCTAATAATACCCTTCCTGCTATTCTGCTGCAGTGCCTGAAATCACCAGCAGTTATGTCTTTGAGATAAGGCATAATTCCAGAACCACTTTATGACAATACACATGTGTGATGCAAGGGATCATTAACAGCCATGAACACACCCACGGCTAGACCTTGAAGGAACGAGACCTAAAATAGGGAAGAGGGAAGAAAAAAAAGCTTCGATCGAATTATGGGCAAGGATCCCAGTCACGGGCAAGGTATCTAACCCATCATCCTGAGGAGCAGGGGCACTTGGGAACTCTGAGAGATGGGAACTGCTCACGTGAAGAGAACACCTAGGAAGAAACCACCTGGGGCCAGGAGAGCAATTCGAAGGCAAGGCTGGAATGAAAAACCATTGGTAGCATCTCCAAGGCCTTTTTTGGGGAAGCAAATTGCTCTCTTTCACAAGTGCCTTCTAAATGCGTCCTCCCCAGACAGCTCCTGACCACATGGCCTGAACCACATCTTGGGACATAGGACATCTGTGGAAACCAAGGGAGCTGCTTCACAATGGAAAGATAAAAAAAAAAAATGACATTTGCTAGAAAGGCATTTTTAAAGCTTTCAAAGATGAGAACATTCAGGTCTGTGAAAAGTACGGACGTAGCACACAGCTGTCACTGATACTATCTCAGGACATCATGAAACTGCAGGACCCGGAGTCTAGTCCTTAGACCCAGGCAGCCAGGACCTCTGCTTGGCTCTAGAGAATCCCACTCAGGGAGTCCTGGGCCGGGGGATGTGCCAACACAGCGCCCATCTCCCTTCCAGACCACGCTCCAGGCGCTTGGCACTCAGATTCCCCGACCCGACCACGCCAGGTGGAGACTTCTTCCCCAGGCCTGTACTCCCTAGCATCAACATGGCAGGGGCGTATACCTGTAGTCGAGAAGAGGCTACAAAGAGGGACCTTGGCCTCAGGCTTTACCATTGCTGCAGTCTGCAGATATTAGGAGCAGGTCCTCCTACTGCATGAATTCCATGTCAGCACATCTGTTAAGGGACCGGCCTCATATGCTGTTGGAGATCCACTAGGTAGTGAGAAGGAACACGATGGGCCCCAGTTGGACAGATGCGATGTGCACATCTGCTCCCTCAACTTATGATGATCCCTGGGGAAGGTTGAATCCAAACACAAAGACCCCACCTCCAGCCTTCCCAAGCAAGAGGAGGTTCCAAAGCAAACCCACAAATGTGGGTGTTTAAAGAAACTCACTTTGCTATTAAAAAGAAAGGATGTTTTGGGAAACAATTTAGTTTTTGAATAACCTCCAAAACATGGCCCTTGCCCTGCAGGGGGCTGAGCAGGCTTTGATAGCACAGCTTGTCCTTGTCTCTCTTTGAGCTTAACTGTAAGGATAGGGAACCGCCCCTGAAAAGGGAAATGCCAGGCATTGGGCAGATTTTCTAATGGAGACAGGTAGAATGGAGTGAGAAGATAAGCTAAGCCTTTGAAAAAGGGTGGGAAGGCTGGGATGTCTGTAGCTCCCTGGACCAGCGGTCTCTAACCTTTTTGGCACCAGGGGCTCCTATGAGAATCTAAAGCCTGATGGATGACCTGAGGTGGAGCTGAGGCGGTGATGCTAGCGCTGGGGAGTGGCTGCAAACACAGATGAAGCTTTACGGGCTCACCCACCACTCACCTCCTGCTGTGCGGCCCGGTTCCTAACAGGCCACGGACCAGTACCGGTCCCCAGACTGGGGGTTGGTGACCTTTGTCCTAGACCATCCCCAGATGCTCCTAGAGTTGTTCCTGGGTGTCCCCCTGCCCTGGTCTGTGCTCTGAGAGCTGCAGGGACAAAAGGGCAAAGAAGTGTCACATTCTTGAAAGAAGGTCGTGACGTACCCAGACGAAGTCCACCGGCCCCGAGCTCTCACTCCCACCTCCAGAGAAGGTGAAGGGTCATAAAGAGGACCAGAAAGCTTTCCCCAGTGACTGTGAAGACAGGGAAGCTGTGAAAAGAATGAGAGGAATTAGAAAAGAGATAGAATACACAGCTTCTCTCTTGCTCTGGGTTCCAAATGTTTTCTGAAAAATCTATCGGTCTCCTTCTGTTAATATTTACTGGGCCAGGGTGGATTTTTCCATTTCAGGCTGATGTCATTCCCAGCCTGCAGGTTTCCCAATATCCTGTCTGCTGATGCAGCTGACTCCTGCAGAGACACGGACCCATCCAGTCTGGTCTGAGAGGGCATCCCTCCTTCTTGTTTTTGCCGCAGCCTGAAAAGTGATGCCTGCAGAAAGGCACTCAGCCCATTGCCTGGCAAATCCCATGACGTCAGAGTTTCTTCTCTTTTGCTCCTCACTCATCTCTTCAAAGGTGGCCCTCTGAACCACCCTGGCACCGAGCCCCTGGAAAGGACAGAATGTCTAGACAGGTCTCAGCTTTACACACAAAGGTTTTTCTTTCCCATTCCACTTGCAAAAAGTTCAGACAAGAGCGTTACCTCCTCCCCAGGACCAAGTCCAGATGCAAAGGTGTCTAGCTTCCAGGAAACCTTGATCGTAGTAAGAAGAGTTTGGTATAGAATATGAGCTGCCAATTCTGATCGAACTAAATTTGTACCATGATGTATAATCCTATCATGTGTGGGGACCTCTGTGTGTGACAGTATCTGTTGATGATTGTAAGATAAGGTGGACAAGGTTCATGTAAACGCAGCCATTCTAACAGCATATTGTATAAAAGAAAACGTAAGAATGGGCAATTTTTATCAGCCCAAGTATAATTTTAATAAGTACAAGTGCTCCCAAACACAAAGTTTCTAGTTCAAAAGCTATTTATGGTATTATCGAAGGGTAGTAATAAAGAGTGGTAGTAGAGATCAGTACCTGTACACACACACACAAGCACACGTGTACGCATGCACACACACACGCGCACACTCCTAATCAGGTGGCAGCAGGAACTGGAAGTTACTAACGGGAGTACAAAGCCCCATTACACTGAAGACATGGAGAGTGTGTTAAACAAATTCTCTCTCCCTCCACACCTCAGTCATGCGTGGGTCTTCCTCAGAAGTTTTGACGCTGGGGCAAGATTCACTGTATATAGAAGGCACTTCTAGATTTACTGTAAAGAGCCATTGTAATTATTTAGTACTTAATGGTAAAACAGTGGTTTTTTTTTTTTAGTTTTCTTTGTATCCATCCTATATTTATTGTATGTGAATGAGTGAAAGAAAAACAAGAGGAAAGGGATGACTTTTTTGTTTATTCTGATTTTTTACTTCATATCTACTCTTCAGTGACAAACAGGAATTTTACTGCTCTTCCAAGAAGGAAAAACGTATGCTTACTTTTTCATTTTGGTAACCAAAGAAAGTATTTTGTGAGTCATTCTTCAAATTTTCAACATCCTCCTCCCCCATATATAATGTAATATACGTAATAGCAAGAAGAAGTTATCTTGAATTCAACTAACATATTTTTTTATTACAAATCTTTAAAGCAGAAATGAATCCAAGCAATTTCTAAAGTATGTATGTTCGGGTCATTGAGTCTCCCCTGCATCAGATGTGCCCCTCTCCCAAGAAACTGCAATGCACTGTGGGTAGGGCGGCCTCTGGCCCAGCTCCAGAGGTAGGATCTGACTTGTTTAACCAAGCAGCATAGTTCCATCTCCTTGGACATCAGGACAATAAGAGAAGTCCAAGGCTAGTTTTATGGTTGGAGAAGAAATGCTCTCTCCTGCCAGTCTCTCTCCTCCAGCTAACAGAATATGAGGGCCCTAAGAACTACGAGCAGCCATGTAATGACTATGAAGGCAGCCAGCCTTAAATAAAAAATAAAAAAAAATTTAAAAAAGGAAAGGGGGAAAGGGAAGGAAAGGGAGAAGAAGGAAAGAAGGAAAAAGAGAAGAAAGGAAAAGAGACACTGAGAAGCAGACGATGCGGAAAGAGCTGATCTCTGGTGCCATCTTTGAGCCAGCGTATCGAGCCACCGCAAAGCCTGCCCTGACTCTGGACCTCTCGGTAGTGAAAGCTGTCCTTTGCTCAGCCGTTTGAGCTGGAGTTGGACTTTCAGTAAAGATTACCCCGGATGGTGTGGACAGGCACCATCCGCTCAGTTGAAGGCCTAAGAGCGAAGACTGAGGTTTCCCGAAGAAAAAGGCATTCTGCCTCAAGACTGCAGAAGATCCCCCAAGTTTCCGCCTGCTGGCCTGGCCTGTGGATTTCAGGCTTGCAGATCCCCACAGCTTTGTGAACCAATTCTATAAAATCTCTCGCTAGATGATAGATAGAAGATAGATAGATAGATGATAGATAGTAAGATATATAGAGATACACACACACACATACACACACACACACACACATCTATTGGTTCTGTTTCCCTGGAGAATTCTGATATATTGTTCTCTGAGCCGTATAGGGCAAATCCAAAATTCCCTTTGATGAAGATCAAGAAATTGAGAGGGAAATCCTTGGGATCTGAGAAACCACCACCTAATGACTTCTGCAGAGAGACGGTGATATGTGAATAAGACCTCAAAAATGTGACGTTATGCAGTGAAAACCGCGGGGAAAAAAAAATCTCAGCAACTAAAGGAAAGACCTTACCACTGAGGATTTCTGAAAGCAGGCAGACTCTTTTTCTGATGATGTCTGTGGATGAAGGGGAAACGATGTGATCTCTAGTTGGAATAATGTGGTAGGAACTAGTTCTGTAAGAAGGATGGATAAAGCCTTCCCACCAGTCTCTTCTTTATTTTTTTCCACAAAACCTTGTGGTCCTTCTTCCTTTTCTTTTCCTTTTTTTTTTGTTTTGTTATTATAATTTTTTTATTATTAATCACATCAAGCATGAATTTTTGACAGCTTCTCTTAAAAGGAAAAAAAAGACTGCAGAGTTTTTAGTTATTTATATTATCCCCATAAAATTAGATTATTAATGTATCAGTACAATCCAAAACCAGTTGTGTGTCAGCTACCTTTTCTTGTTTGTTTTCAGCATTTGTTGTGTGCCCCATGCTACACTAGGCCAGAGGAGCTATAGACCAGCCTTCAAAGAGCTTACTTTTAGCTGGGGACAAAGATGAGCATTTGAAATGCAATTAGAGAGCAACATGACCCAGTGTATAACTGAATGCTAGAGAGTCTGCTGCAAGCACTACCCACTGTTGGGTTTTCTGATGGCCAGGGGCAAATATTCTCAAAGAAAATTTCATATAGAAGACATAGACACACCACTAGTAAAAGAGTAAGCTTCCTTTGCTTTCAAACAAAATTCTCTGTGATTTTAGCCAATTATTTTACCCAGTTCAGACCCAGTGTTATGTCTGCAAAATGGAAATGGTAAAGTCCTCCTGTATTCAATACGATGCTTTTAGCTGAAAATTACTCTTAACAATTAATTGGCGTAAACAAAATTGTATATATTATCTCCAAAGGCACGATTGTTCTAGGGATGGTTCAGTAACATCTCTGGGGGCCCAGATCCTTTCGCTTTTTCCTCTATCATCCCTGCTTCCTTCTTTCTTAGAGATGCAAGTTGTGGAACTTGAAGTTGAGTTTTGAAAAGATTTCCAGTTAGTCATCAAGGATATAACTTTGCTTTTGAGCTTAATTTGAAGGATGCCACTGATTTACAGGAAGAAAGGGAAAATAAATCTGCATGAAGAGCTGATAGGCAGGGTAATTTTTGTTTTAAATTTCAAAAGCGATTTGACAAGGCATGACTTGCTGAATATGAACGAGTCATTTAAAAACACTTAGGATATCACAGAAACTTCCTATTCCCTTCTTACTTTGTTTTGCCATTCACTTTATAGAGAAATTACTAGGAGTCCTTCACACCTGCTGATGGACATTGTTTTCCTTAAGGATCTCAGAACATTTTGAGGGTAAATGAACTTGAAGAAGCCGTTGCATGATGTCATTGGGTTTTTTCATGGTCTATTTCACAGGCGTGCTGTCAGCCAGATCTTAGAGTGTGGCTTTCACAAATGTTTCAGTCTCCTTGAGATAGGGTGGTAGTTCTCAAACACGATTGCACGTTAGAATTGCTGGGGAGAGCCTTTTAAATACTGATATAGGAGTCCCAGCTCTGCTCAATTAAATACAAATTTCTCAGGGTAATAGTATCAGCATTAGTGTTAATGGTTTTTAAAAACTCCACAAATAATTCTAGTTGCAGCCATGGTCGAGAACAACTGGGACAGAGAATGCGATAGAACTATTCATCAGTTAACAGCATGAGCAATAAGAAGAGCAGGAACCACAAACTAGGTATCGCTATACACTGAATGCTTGTGTCTCCCCACCCTCAAAATTTATATGTTGCAACCTCATCCCATGCGATAGTATTTAGAGGTGGGCCTTTGAGAGGTGATTAGGTCATGAGAGTGGAGCCCTCATGAATGGGATTAGTGCCCCTAAAAAGGTACCTAAGAGAGCTTCTTTTCTCTTCTACCGTGTGATGGTACAGTGAGAAGTCTGTGACCTGGAAGACAAGCCCTAATCAGACCATGCTGATACCCTGAGCTCAGACTTCCAGCCTCCTGAATAGTGAGAAATAAATTTCTGTTGTTTATAAGCCACAGTCTGTGGTATTTTGTTATAGCGGCCCAAACAGACTAAGATGGCCGTGAGCCTGACGTAGGAGAGAGATCCTGTCTCCTCACCCTCTCCAGAATTTTTGCCCCCACTCACCCCCAACATTTTACATACTTTCCCTTGCCTTAATTTTTACTTCTGCAGTTTTTACTGTCTATAACATACTATTTAATTCGTCTTATTTATCGTCTGCCTCCTTTGGTAGGTTAGAAGCTTCACAGCGGCTGTCATTTTCACAACTTGGTGCATATCCAGCTCCTAGAACAGTGCCTGGTCACATTTTATGCTCTGAATAAATATTTGTTGCATAAAGGAACGAATGGATAGGAATTATGTCTGCTCCCCGCCCCAGTCAGGAGTCAACAGCCTCCTTAGTAGTTCATTCAACAGGGAGCCTTTGGAACTCAGAGCGAGGGGTTTCGCTTTTGGCTTCTGGTGGCAATGACTATAATTCCAACGGTCACGCAGGAAAGATGGTGCCACACAAAAGCGTGAGAAATTCTTTCTGAAGTGAAGAACTGGCCGTAACATAGCTAGTGAATACCTCTCAAGCAAATGTGGATTTTAAAACTAGCCTGGGACAAGAAGATCTCGTCTCAAAGACCTGAAGCCACAGAGGCATCTAGGAGACAGGTGAGTGCTGGTGCCTCTTTGAGAATGTCTGCAAGGGGTAGGAGTGGAGTGGGGCACAGCCTGCCCTGGACGCCTGGCCTTGGCACCGGCCCCATCTGCAGGATGTGCTAGTAGGCTGGTCCCTGAGGAATCAAGGAATACAAAACTTTTATCTGAAGCAAAAAGTCTGGGCCAGGCTGCTGGGGTTGCTGACATGCATTGGAAGGTTATTTGAAAGAAAAACAGTGCCAGCAAATCTAAGCTCTGTAAACATTCATTTCAACACTTTAAACATCTGTTTCGTTTTCCTTAACTTCTTAATAAAAGTTTCATTGAAAAAAAAAATCCAGTCATCTATCTTTAGATAAATTAATATGCCCTGGGGAGCTAAACGGGCTTGTGACAGTGAGGGGGTCTGCCTGAGAGCATGCAGTGCTACCAGGGGACACTGTCTGTCATTCTGTTTCTTTGCTTCTTCCTTAAACTCTGAAGGCAGCCAGCCCCTGGACTTCTAGTTAGGTGGGGTAAGACACATCCTTTCTGTGTAAGCCAGTTGGAGTCAGGTTCTCGGCCACTTGCTGGCTAGAATGCCTTTCTCTGCCCTGCTCACCTGGCCAACACCTTCTCAGCTCTGAGACCCTGCTCTTGTGCAGCATCGATTCTCTGCCTACCTTCTTAGCACCCCGTACTTTTGTCGTGGCAAACATCCTCTTATGGATGTTTCTATCTCTGTTGGCCAGACGGCAACCTTAAGAGAAGGAAAGAAGTCTTATCTGTTTTTTTTTTCCAGAACTGATGGGGTCTCTGAAACAGCAATTGAAAGGTGAATGGATGAATGAATGAATGAATGAATGATCTTGGAGACAGAGACTCTGTGACAGCAGAAATGCTGAAGCGTAAGTATGAGTCGAGAGATAAGAAGTCAAGGCCGACAAAGGACAGCATGGGAATGGGGAGTTAGGAGACAGCAAAATGGGAGAAATGTGAGGTTGTGACTGTGAAAAACTGATTGATACACAATCAAATTAGGGCTTTGGAAATTTCACTGGATAAGAAAGAAAAAAAGTGCGTATACTTGTATAAATGCTTTTAACACTAAGCCACAGAAATGAGATAGGTGTTCCCGCCATTTTGGCACTTGTTGCCTATCGATTTGCCTGACTCTTGTCTTAATAGCAAGCAACTCAAAGGCAAAATTAATGCTTTGTTCTCCGTGGCATGCCCAGGACCTCCCGGCACACGTTAGCCCCCATCACAGTTTGCGGAACTGGGGACTGAAGGAAGGAAGGTTGTAAAGTTTCCAAGTCAGGCTTCACGCTAGCTACTGAAAGCACAGAAGAAATAACCTGCTGAACATTTCATTTGAAATTATTTGTTCCTCATTATATCAAATTTCTTTTCTTCTCCATTAACGTCTTCTAACTTAACAATAATATGTAAGGCATTGGCTCTTATCTCAGATTTAAAAAGTAAGCCATTAAGTGCAAAATTATATGTTTCATACTTCAATCAGATTAACTAACAATATCTTTTAGACATTGAGTTATCTGCAAATCCATAAAAAAAAAAAAAGATTTTTTTCAACCAAAAGCATTATAAAGCCAGAATTGTGGAGGAAAAAATATAAACCATTTTTGTCCATGTCTTTAATACAGCTCAGTGGTTTGTGAATGTAAACAATATTATCTATGCACTTTCTACTTGTCATTAGAGTCACAGACTTGTGAGATAAATGCATCTATTTTGTTTTCTTCTGCTCTCATATTAATGGTATCATTATTTATGTTACTAATATTCTATATTTTTTCCTGTAATGCTTAAAATTCTGTATAAATAGTCATTTTTTCCACTGCAGTGCTAGAAGCATAAAAGCTCTCATTACCCTCATTTTGCAAATAGGAAAACAGAACATAAAGCAGAACAGAACATTAGTTCCTTGCCATGTGAGAAATCCACTGAGGGTTCTGGAAGATGGACGAGGGGGACAGTGGAAAGGAAGCTGCTTCCTCTGGCTGAGTTCACTTCAAAATAAATTCTCCTGGGCCTTTTGTCTCAAACCTGAGTAATAAGCAATTCATTCTTCAAGGGGAAAAAAATTATCTTGACCCCTGGCGTGGTCTTAAATTATTTCCATTCATCTCTAAAATAATGAGTAGGACACAAAGATATTGGCAATACCAAACAAAGATTAAGTGATAAGAAAATATGAAGGCTCATGTATCATAAGCCTCTCCCCTGATTTTGATTTTATTGATTCATCATTTATTTAATAAGCATTTATTAAGTGCCCTGTATGCACCAGGCACATTTCTAGACACTACCTATAATAGATAAAAGGAAATAAATATACAGCTCCTGCTGTCAAGGTCCTCACAGTCTAGTGCCGGGGTCCCCAACTCCCGGGCCGAGGACCGATAACGGTCCGTGGCCTGTTAGAAGCCGGGCCACACCTCAGGAGGTGAGCAGCAGGTGAGTAAGTGAAGCTTTGTCTGTGTTTGCAGCCACTCCCCAGCGCTAGCATCACCACCTCAGCTCCACATCAGATCATCAGGCATTAGATTCTAGTCGGAACTCCGATCCCGGGTGCCACAAAGGTTGGGGACCACTGCCCTAGTGGAGAGTCAGACACACAAACAGGGGCAGTTTAACAAGTGCTTTAATTGAAGAAAACACCAAGTGCCAGGGGACGGCAGGAGAGGGCATCATCCTGGAAGCAGGTGTCGGGATAGTGTCAGAGAAGGGGACAGAGAAAGAATTGTCTAAAGTATGGAGATGGGGGAGGGAGGAAGCATGTGGCCCAGCTGCTCCTGGTAGCTGTTTCACATCCACAAAGGAAACCACTCATGGGATGAAGCCAGCATTGTGGATGGCTGAGCGGAGAGATGGAAGAATATAGATGCTCCATGGCTTCAATGAATTGCTGAATCCATTGATCCTGAAGCCATGCTACCTCAGGACTTGTTTTTAAGTAAGATAATCCATTTCTATATTGTCTAAATTGAAGTAAGGTTCTCTGCTTCTTGCAGCCAAAAGCATCCTAAGTGATACAGGGGGAAGGTTTAGGGAGAAAAATAGTTCATTTTTAAACACGTTGAATTTGAAATGGCTGTCATACCACCTGGAGATTTCCCAGGGACAGTTGGGTCTGGATCACCCTTGTTAAAACAGTTTGTAATTATTTTTAAACAGTTTGGTTAAGCACTTCGAGTATCTATACCCTAAGGACAGTGCACTTGAAGTGGCCCCATGACATCCTCAGGGACCCAGGTGCTTCTTGCCTTCCTGCTCTGCCATCTCTAGATTGATTGTTCGCTTTTATTTACTCAGACTCACAGGATGGCTACAGAGGTACCAAGCATCCCATCCTCACCCAACAATGTCCTAAGGCCAAATCAAGCAAATTTTTCCTTATGTTCCTTCTAGAGAACAAAGAAAGTTTTGGAGTCAAAGCTCACAGGTGGCTAGCTGGTATTTGTGGGACCCTAATCAAGTATTTACATTCATAGGTGGCTACAGCAAATATTTCCAATGAGGTAAACTAAATCCGAATCAGAGGATTCACCACTTAGTGTAAGAGATTTTGGAAATAATTTTTACTCTTGAAATGAATGGTATTCAAGTACCTAACTGACAAGCATTTCTGCCTTTGCAAAATGAAGTATAAGAATGTGGCAACTTCAGAAGTCCCGCTCCTTTAAAGTAGCATCCTGGATCTGGAACTCCATTTAGTCCTGGACCCACATTAAGACTCCTTCATCTCCTCTGACTAGAAAGCTTACTGGTTTTGCCATTAGAATATTGTCATATTCCTATATATCATTTTATTTGTGCAAAGGGATCCTGTGTAAAAGGACAGAAGTTGGGAAACTTCTCTGGCATACAGAATCAGGAAATAATATCCTGCTTTTTTTGCCAAAAAAATGTATAACTGTGGCAGAATTCATGTGAGACTTTCTTTATTGCAACATATCACCGGGGAGCAAGTTGGGTGGACAGACGTGTAGCCCCTACCTGTCTCTAATTATTGGAGGCTACCAATGTTTACTGGACTGTTTTGTATGGGTCAGTTTAACTCAGGTCAACTTGCAACACCAGTACACCAAGTTACTTCTCCCTACAGAGACTCGAGTATTACGCATCCAGGTCAGTTGAGTCCTGGCAGAAACGCAGTCAAAAGGACTGTCCTTCCTGCAGACAGGCATCCTGGAATCCTTGTAAAGGGCGTAGGAACGAGAGCCTTCTGGGAGAGCCAGCGCCTCACTAATTACCAGAGTCTATTCAACTGATCTCCTTTCTCCACCACTGCTTCAAGTGTATCTTTTTTGAAACACCCAGCTCGGTCAAAAAGAAAACAGTTATTCCTGGTTATATTCACCGGTGTTCCCATTCAAGAGCTTCCTTAGATAGTATCTCACCCTTTGTTTGGCCTCTGTGTACATGGTGTTCTCATACCCATCACTCAGGAACGTGGCCAGAACTTCCTGATGGCCAGCACCTCCCAGCTTTTGTGTCTCCTTCTTTCCCCCTGAGTCAGTGCACAGAAAGCAGATGACTGAGAGGGATATTTTTTTCCGGCTTTATTGAGGAATGATTAACATAAAAATTGTATGTATTTCAGGCCATAAGATAAGGGTCCAATTGCATTCTTTTACATGTAGATAACCAGTTTGCCCAACATCATTTCTTTATTAAAGAGACTATCTTTCTCCCATTGCATATTCTCAGTGCATTTAGCAAAGATTACTTGACTATTTTTGAGTGATTTTTTTAAAAAACGGACAACTTTGAATTAACTCTAACTACAAGTATACATATATCCCATTTGAATTCTTCATAAGACTATGCCTTGTATTATATGAAAAGTAAATTTAAAGTCAGTTTATTATTTGCAAATTACAGTACATTAATTACTATTACTAGTAAATAATATGAAACATCTTTTTGGGATTTGATATTTTAAGTCACAGAAACTGACTCTCCTCACATGGTGGCCCATTTGAGGGGAAGTTTCTTTTCTTTTTTTCTATGGACAACCAAATAGTGCCTATGTATTTGGGTTCTAATAATTGCCTGAGTTGTTATTTTTCTCTTAACTGAACATGGGACACTCACCCACACATCAGCTTTCCACAACAAAATCGTAAATACTTTCCATAGCAGTTTCTCTGCCCCTTATAGAGACTCCCCCTTCTTCTGATTGCCTCAGATTTTTAAACTGTCACCTTTCTCGGTGTGGAATACAAAAGCAAGTGTGTAAACTTCATATAGGAAAAAATGATAACTACATGAGTATTATTTTCTTTGGAAAGGAGAAAATGTGAGTGCAAAACCTAAGGCAGTTTGGATAAGTTTAACACATGTCCTTAGGTGGAAAAAACAAAAACAAAAACAAAAACCTCTAACATCCCATGACTGATATAGCACATTCATTCAACTAGCTCTTGTGGTTACTAGACATAAGAGATTTTAAAGTTTCTAGCATCCCCAGTAAGTGGAATATTGGAATTTGTTTTTTAACTAGTGTACAACTGCATCTTACATAATCCAGAGGATGGAAATTCCAGTTTCACAGATCCAGGCGAATGGAATCTCTTTGGTGGTTCTTTGGTTAGACACCCCAGGCCATTGCGTATGTACAAAGTAAACCCTCCTCTTTTATTAAAGAGGGCAAAGGATCAACTAGGTCATGGGCAGATTGCCACATTCTCTCTGATGAGCTAGAAATAGATGCTGCTCAGAAATGGGTCGACTTCTTCCTTTTGTACCCTTCTCCCTCCAACATATCAACACCTTCTTAGAATATATTTACCATTTTTATCTGAATTATACGTGCAGGAGTAACCTCACTTGAAAATGATGCTTTAAAACTGGATGAAATTATACAATCAACTTTTATTTCTTAGTTTGGAACGTACATGCTCCTCGGCTCTATATTGTCTGATAATTTCACATTTTTGCCAATCTCTGCAGTCTTTTATGGACGGTCTCCACTAGTCAAAGCTATACAACGTAAATGTTCATGGTTTTATGAGGACTGTTTCATTCTAAGAGAAGCCAAGAAGCTGTCTTTCTCTTTTCCAGTCAGGATGCAATTGAAGATCTGGATTGGAAAATTCCTGTCTGAGTACACTGGATATGTCATGCACTATCATGCCACTGTGTTTAAAATCTTTTGAAAATAGAAACTTTACAAAAAAAATTATCAGGACTTAGAATGCTAAGGAGCATGAGAAGGAACTAGAATACTAACATTTGATTGCATGGATCTATGAGTTGCTTTCTATTAAAAAAAACTGTGTCAAGCCATCTGTCTAGCAGAGAGCTTCCTTAATAGAGCATTTGTTTTTATAGGTAGTCTAGAATTCTGTTCTCTTCTATTAGGGCCTATAGGAAAAGGAAGGGAAGATTTCATTCTAAAAAAATGCAGGAAAACTGCTTTGTACTAGAAAATGGTAATGCAACCCAGCAGAGTGGCCCTCTAATAATGCTCAAATAAGGGGGATGCAGACTTAGAGTGAGATGACGAGTGATAGATGTTTACGCACAAGTTATATTATGCTTCTAAGCAGCACTGCCCTCTACTCCCAGGGCTTTACTTCCATACAACTATAAGGCATTGAAAATAAATATCAATTTGTTGAATGAGATCAGTTGCCTGTAGAGGTGAATACCCCCAAGAGCTTTTCTGTTAATAGGTGTTCAGGAATCTAACACCAAATTCCAAGTAACATGGCCTTGATGAATTTTGAAGAGAGTATGGCTGGAATCTGATTCTAACCAAGGAAGCTGAAATTCAGTTAATTAAGCTACCTCAGATTTTAACAAAGACTGCTAAGAAAAGAGGAAGGATGAGCATGGAGCCTAGACAAGGAGAGCAGAGTAAGCGGCTGTTTAGTTATTGATAGCATGAGTTCTGCACTGCCCAAGGAAGTCATGCTTTGACCTGTTGACTTGAGCTTCTGAGTCTGCTGGAAGGGTTACCCACAGAATGGAAATGAATCAGATGCTTAAGTCCTAGTTTCCCCATAAGTAATAGCAGGAGGAGGTGAGTACAGAGAGGTAATGGAAGATACTGTGTATAGGACCTGTGAACCACTGTAAAGACTTGACCTTTACTGGGAGAACTGCAGAGATATTGGAGGGTTTTGAGCAGAGGATTGATTGGAATTACCAGGAAGTAATATAAAAAGGATTAGAAGGATCAAATGAGCTAATCCATGTAAGGCACTTAACACCATGCCTAGTCTGTTAGTAGTGCTCTAAAAGTGATGATCATGATTGTAATTTCCATATTTCATTAGCTCCTCTTCACCAAGACAGAATCATAAAGAAAGAGAAAATATGAATAGACCTCTAAAACTAGTAAGGAGATTGAATCATTAACCCAAAACCTCCCAACAAAGAAAAGCCAGATGGCTTTACCGGTGATTTCTACCAAATGTGGTAAACCAGTCTTTCCCAAACTCTTCCAAAAAAACTGAAGAGTAGGTATCACTTCTTAACTCATTCTATGAAGCCAGAATTACCCTGACACCCAAGTCAGACAAATACAGTACAAGAAAACTAGAGACCAGTATTCCTGATGACGATTGATGTAAAAATCCTCAACGAAATATTAACAAACAGAATTACACCATATACGGAAAGGATTACACCATGACCAAGTAGGATATATTCCTGGAATGCAAGTATTATTCAACATACAAAAAAAAATTCACTATAACATACCACATTAACAACATGAAGGGAAAAAATATCAATTGATACAGAAAAAGCATTAACAAAATTTAATATGCTTTCATAATAAAAAAAAAAAAAAAACACTCAACAAACTAGGAATTGAAGGAAACTACTTCAACACATAAAGGCCATGTATGAAAAACCCACATCATACTCAATGGTGAAAGACTGAAAATTTCTAAAGCCAGGAACAAAGGATGTTCACTTTTGCCACTTCTATTCAACACAGTGTTATTGAATAGTATTGTAAGTTCCAGCCAGAGTTATTAGACAAAAAAAAAAAAAAATCCAAATTAGAAAGGAAAAAATGAAATTATCTCTGCTCACAGATATGATCTTATATGTATAAACCATAAAGAATCTACAAACACATACACAAAAGTGATTAGAACTAATAAATTCAGTAAAATTGCAAAGTCTATGCACAAAAATCAATTGCATTTCTATGTACTAACAATGAACAATCTGAAAAGGAAATTAAGAAAATTTTATTTACAATAGCATCAAAAAGAATAAAATACTTAATGATAAACTTAACCTAAGAGGGGAAAAACCTGTTACTGCAAATTACAAAACATTGCTGAAAGAAATTAAGGAAGGCACAAATAAATAGAAGGACAAAGAATGTTCATGGATTAGAAGACTGAATATTGTTAAGATGTCAACACTACTCAAAGCAAACTATAATTTCAATGCAAACCCTATCAAATCCCTCTATTTTTTTCCAGAAATAGAAAAATCCATTCTAAAATTCATGTGGAATTTTTAGGGACCCCAGATAACCAAAATAATCTTGAAAAAGAACAAAGTTAGAGGTCTCACTGATTTTAAAATCTACTGCAAAGCTACAGTAATCAAAGTGTGGTACTGGATTAAGACAAACATATAGGTTAATGGAATAGAATGGAGGGCCCAGAAATAAATCCTCATATGTATGGTCAAATGATTTTTCACAAGATGCCAAAACCCTTCAGTGGAGGAAGGACAGTCTTTTAAACACATGGTATTGGGAAAATTGGATATTCACATGCAAAAGAATGCATGTGGAGCCTTACTTCACACCCATTTACATACAAAAAGTAGCTCAAAATGGATCAAAGACCTAAATGTAAGAGCTAAGATTATAAAACTCTTAGAAGGATATATACAGAAAAATCTTCATGATATTATATTTGGCAATGATTTCTTGAATATGACAGTAAGAGCACATGCAACAAAAGAAAAAATAGGTCAATGAGACTTTGTCAAAGTTAAAAATTTTGTACATCAAGGGATAATATCACAGAAGTAAAAAGTATTTTCCCACAGAATGGGAGAAAATATTTACAAATCATATATCTGACAAGGGGTTCATATCCAGAATACACAAAGAACTCCTTTAATTTAATAACAAAAAATTTAAAAACCAGTAAAAAATGGGCAAAGGTCTAGAATAGACACTTCTTCAAAAAAGATCACAAATGAACAATAAGCTCATGAAAAGATAGATGCTCAACATCACTAATCATAAGGGAAGTGCAAATCAAAATCAAGCAAGATACCACTTCATACCCATTAGGATATTTATTATCAAAACAAACAAAAACTCCAGAAAGCAACAGGTGGAGGCATGGATCTGGAGAAACTGGAGCCCTGTATATTGCCATTGGGAATATCAAGTGGTACAACCAGTGTAGAAAACAGTATGTCAGTTCCTTGAAAAATTGGAGATGGAATTATCTTATGATCCAGCAATTCCACTTCTGGGTATATCCTCAAAAGAATTGAAAACAGGATCTTGAAGAGATATTTGTACACCCATGTTCAAAATAGCATTATTCCCAATTGTCAAAAGGTGGGAATGACGCAGGTGTTTATCAATAGATGAATGTGTAAACAAAATGTGGTATATATACCTAATGGAATATTATTCAGCCCTAAAAAGGACATTGTGACACGTGTTTCAACATGGACAAACCTTGAGGACGTTATGCTAAGTGAAATAAGCGAGACACAAAAGGACAAATACCGTGTGATTCCATTTGCACGAGGCACTTAGAGTAGTTAAATTCACAGAGACATAGAATAGAGTGGTGGTTACCAGAGTATGAGGAGAGGAGAAGGGGGAGTTAGCGTTTTATGGGCACAGAGTTTCAGTTTGGGAAGATGGAAAAAGTTTTGGAGATGGATGGTGGTGACGGTTGCACAATAATATGAATGTGCTTAATGCCACAGAACTGTGTACTTAAACATCATTAAAATTGTAAATTTTATATTATACATATTTTACATATGTATAAAAATAAAAAATTGTCGCTACCCCTTCGTCTGAGTCTATAATCTCCAACAAATTTTTGGCTGTCCTTTCTCTTTCTATGTAATTTTCCTGTGGAGAAAAATCATGGCTTCGCCCTGCCCTGACAGTCCTTGAGGCTTACAACTAACAGAGCATTCTGATTTATATATCAGGCTCTTATAAGTGTGGGTATCAAGAGACTATCTCTCAGGGAAAGATTAAACTGTTTCTAGATGGCTGGGATTCAGACACTCAAAAATAGTGACTGCCTGAGCCTGTGAGGCTTGGTCCAGGCCACCATGTGGATTCTCAAATATCCTGGTTACCACTTTTTTGTCTGGAGGCAAAACCAGCCTGCTACAGAAGGCAATGCAATTGTCGACTCCACCATGGACCCTGTTTCCATTTCTTTTAGTAAAACTAACTTCTAGTTAAAATACCCAGGGATGATTTCCCAAACCACAATTACTTTCTCTAAGTCAGGCTGGCTACTTTGTTGAGGTAAGAACAAGATAAAAACTTACAACTGCCGTAGAAAGACTTTCTGAAACTACCAAACTAATCTGAAACTGCTTAGTGTGGGAACTGTGTCTTTCTTACCCTGCCAACCTTGGTAGGGGGCAGGGAGAGAAGAGAAAACCAGCGCCATTCAACCAGGAAGGGTGCAGTGATGGGTCCTGTGTGAAATCATAAAAGAACAATGTAGAAACCCCTCTCCTCAGCCTCCCCTGTCTTCCCGAAGCTAAAATGAGAGCCTCCTATGGTGCCCAAAGTTGACCCACAGCCTTCTCTTCCTGCATGGACACTGCCTTTTTACTCAACTGTATCTTCCATTAGAATGTAAGCAATTTCAGGGACTGTGTCTTAATCATCTTTGTTTCCTCAGCACTATTGCCGTCCTGGCACAGAGTAAGAACACAGTAACTCTTGGCTCAAGAAATGAACAGCACACTTCTGTATTTCACTGGCTGTACAACCCCACCAATTATAAGATGCTTCAACTGCAAGACTACTAAGAAGGAAAAAAAGTTGTAATCAGAAAACATAAGCTGTAAGACACATTCCAATTTTAGGGTTGTCATCACCCTGATTTCAGGCCTGGAATGGGGAAGAGATGGCCACAAAATGGTTGAAGACCATCGGCATCACTTTATAAATGCAGACACATGTGTGTATAATTACACAAACACAAACCTCGCCTTGGCTTCTCTACCTTGAGCTTTTCCCTGAAGACCAGATGTTGTTTTAAATTTAAATGAATCATCCTTCTGTCTGCACACCAGGCAACTAAAGATGGATAGAGGGACTAACTCATCCCCATGTCTTAGCTATGGTTACATCCTGAGGCTGAACTCGGAAAAAAAATATATATATATTGTTTGTTGCCTCTACCAAGGCAGATTAAATGATGAGATCAGTGCATCCAAAAGGGAAATATTTTTGCTGCAGGGCAAAATTATAACAGAGGAAGCTCATTCATCATCTGATGAAGAGAAACATGTCATGACAAAATTACTAGGTAATGAAAAATCTGGGCAGTCCTATGGCACTTTTAATCAGAAGATCTCAAAGCAGTCCCACACTGTCATCAACAAAGCCTGTCATCACAGGATGCAAAGTGGAAAGTGTATACACCGTGAAACTAAGGTAGAAAAAAAGGTTAAACAAATTAATAAAAAGCAAATTATTATTATTATACACACAGATACACTTACATATAATTTAAATTTGATTGCATGTCAAGTGAGATCACCTATGAATATTTGATTGTAAATCCTCAAACACCACACAAGTAATAAAAACGAGCGGTAGAAGCCTGTTCTAATTCAGAAGTCGGACTTTGGAGTCAAACAGAACGGGGCTGCTGCCCTGGTTCTACCGCTTCCTCCCTCTGTGACCTCGGGCAGGTGTCTTACCCTCTCTGTCAATGTCCTCACCTGTAAAATGGGAGTCCTAAGAATATGCGCCTCGCTCTGACCAGGGTTCGATGGGCTACTCCACGTAAAGCGCTTAGGAGAATGGCCGGCATGCAGCGGGCATTCTGCACGTGCTAGTTTCTCACACGTGAACCAGGTTCAAGGCCCGTTCCCCACAGGACCTGTGCTTGCCACACACGCCGGCTCTTGATGTTGCAGTGTTTGCATTTCATCACTGCCAGTTTGGACCCTAGAGTCACCTACTGCATCTGTTACCTGATGGGGGTCCCTTCTCCCCTCGCCTTCCTGCTGTTCCTTTTATAAATGTGCTCGGGCCGGGATTATTCCAGTGGCTTCTCAGCCGCAGTCTTCCCAACTCTTCTCCGTCCCATGTGGCTCTACCCATCTGTTGTCCCAGAGTGAAATCCCAAGCACACGTTTCTCTGCTTAAAATTCTCAGAGCTTTGCCGCCGTCTACTAAATTAACCTCTCACTACAGCATTCAAGACATTCCGCTTTTGGCCTCAATCTGCCTTCCCAGGGATCTCCCATTTAGCCAATCTGATGAACCTATTCCTGTGCTACCTTCCCCTACCTCCATGGTTTTGTTCATACAATTTCCTTTTATTTCAATATCCTCTCCTTTATCTCTGTTTTTAAAATTCCTAACCTTCCTTCTAGACCAACCTCAAATTCCACCTCCCCTGCAATGTACCTTTCCAGACCCTCCAGCCTCCTTTGATCCATCCTACGTGTGTCTCTTTTGGGAACATTTATATTCAGCCTTGCATTATGTCTCGTTCCTTTGTAAAGCTAGTTGATCTCTGTAGTCTCTCCATGGGTTAGCTCTTGCCAAGTGGATAGTGAATATAGGTGTTACCGTGCTACTTAATTACTTATTTCTGAATACACATATTTACCTTGAGGCCTTATATATGCCCCTAAAACAGAAAGATAAAATCAAATCAACTCTCTATAGTTGCTGCTGTACTTTGCAATATAAGGTGGGTCCTGAGTTACTAGAATCTCTACTCACCGGAAAGTCTCCCAGTTCATTAAGAACAGTACACCTTAGTTCCTTTAATATGCAACAAATATAAAGTTGGCCTTGATGTCCACTCAGCTAACTACAGTACTACTAAAAATATCTTAATCTGGGTATGAGTATAAACTGAAAATTGAACAAATGTATTAGGTTTTGTTTGGGGTTTGGTTTAGTATTACTAGAAAAAAAAAACGTTATAGTTCTTGCTTTAACAGAGGGCTTGGTGAAATCCTCTGTCCATTTAATTATTTAATATAAGCTTGTAAAATGTTAAATAAAACTTTTTAAAATTATCCTTTAGCCATGTCTTCACTGGCAGTTTTCACTGCTAATGAGGCTTCTTGGATTCAAGTCAGCAAGTCAAACAAAAAATGATTTGTTAAACTTAATGAAAAAAATGTTTTTTTAAAAAATCAGAATATCTTAGTAATGGATCCCTGAAGACTTCTCAGTTGTATAAGTCTGGTCCTAAGCTACTTGGCCAGAGATATATGACCAAAAATTACTCAGAGAGTATCTTTGGAAAATGTGGTTTAAGAAACTTGCCTGTAGACTGCCTCCCTAAAGTGGGATTACCAAGAATTTTGAAATGATTGTGCAGCTCCGTTCAATCAGAATAGTCAACAATTAAAATTCAGTAATACCAAAACAAGGAAATGAGCTAAATAACTCAAGATGCAGCAGCACCATGTATTTCAAATAATTTCATTCTCCTGCTTTCAAGTCTCAGAAAACGGTCACGGAAACTCCCATATTGTGAGCAGTGTATCAGTCATCCTCTTTTACTGCTATGCAAGCAGCGATCGTCGTGTCCAAATTTTCCCATATCGCTTTGATATCATGTGATTCATTTAACACAGACACGATTTCTTAAATTCTGTAACCCAACTTTTCATAGTGTGGATTTTCATATAAATAAATTCATGGGCCAGTCAAAAAAAAAAAAAAAAAAAGATCATATTACTCCTAATCTTTTGTTGAGACGTTGTTGGTTCTGAAGCACCACGGGCAGTTAATTAAAGGCCAATATTGGTCATTTCTAAGGCCCCAGTGCATATCGTCATTGTCTTCCTCCACATCCTTTGAGAACCTTAGGAGAATTTAAAAGGCTTAACACACTTCCTCAAGGTCTTATGCACTTATGATGTTAAACAAGTTTGTCCCCTGAAGGCGTTCACCGAATGGCCAGCACTCTGCGGGAACGCCATCCCTTCTACAAAAGCATCAGGAGTACTCACCGTTGGCATCTCAATAATTGATGCTCTGGGGATAGGAGTCTCAAAAGTAACCCCTTCACAGTCCGATTCAGCATCCAGGGACCCAGGCACATCCTCAGAGGTCCCGGTCGGCTGGACAGCAGTGTGGTTACTTGAATTCCGATTGGCACTGCCATTTCTCTCCAAATGGGTGCTGGAATCTTGCCTTTTTTCTGAACTTCCTTCTCTTCTCGGGTGACTCGGACGTCGGCCCGCTTTGGCCACGGGCTGATCATAGATGGTAGAATGAGCCTCGGCTGTGCTGGGCTGGTCGAAGGGAGCAGTCTCCCTCGTATTTCCAAAACAGGCCAGCAGGGCTGAGCACGGGAATGGGTGCATCGTTCTAGATGGAAACTTCAGTCTTTTGGTGAGCCTCGCTTTCCACGTTGACATGACCTGCAGTGAAACATGGCAAAGCTCAAAGGGGAAAGAAAAGTTTCCAGGGGTTCAGATCACCTTCGGTTTCCTTATAGGAAAGGTTTCCTTGCTTGAAAAGACTTTCTAGTGGTTGCCCCTAAATAGATCAGAAAGAAGATGGCAAGGCCACCCTCCGTGAGAGTCACCCAGCCACTAATTCCCCCTTCGGAAGCGTTCATGCCGGATGATTTCACGCTCTTCCTTCCTGGATGTTGTCAGTGGCTAAAGAAAGCTGTCTGCGAGCCATGTGGTTGGCTTGGGTTACAGTCCCCAAGCAGGGCAGACGCTTCAGTGTAAGGTGGTGCCACGTCAATAGACAGTTGCTTCAGGTTACCTCGGAGGCATAAAGATAATGTAGCCTGATAGCGTCCTCCATAATAGCGTCAGCCTGTGTATCAATAACATCATAACAGCAGCATAACCATCTTCAGTTACTCCCTTCAAATATTTATTCCCCCAAACAAAACAAACGCCACCCAGATATCCATCACAAATGAAGACCCCAAGAGGGTCCTCGACCTTGGCCTCTGTTTCATTATTAAAATTGGAGGTAGACTCGAATCTTTTGTCTGGAGAGATCCAAGTTGAGGTTTGACACCATAGGGACATTTCTGGAGCTCTCCTGGCTCCGGACAAGCTTCCTGGCTTCAGCATCCGTGTTGTCCCTGCTGGTGACTATAAACGTGCCTTCGTTAATTTGCTTTTTTGCTATTCATGCTAAGTCGTTGATTCATTTTCAATGACACCAAAAAACAAAATGAACAACAAAAAAAGAGTCAAAATAAACAATTAACATAGGTATTTTGTGTGTATGAATATGTGCTGTTCGTTTATTGCATTTATTACTTAATTTCAGAAAATAACCACTTTTTGAACATAGACCTTCTATTTTTCAAGACATTAATATATCAATGTATAACCATACTCTAAGACAGTACTCAAAATCAAGATTTTTTTTCCGTAGCCAAACATCTGTTAGGAATGTTAGAGAAATATAATACCGTAATGGTTTTACCATTAAGAGTGACTTTGGGTCAAGATTTCAGGGTGTGTTACCCATTCTAATTTATTCGGTTGCTCTCTCTTTTAATTTAATGTCAAGATGTGCTCTTAAGCCCAGACAGGTGATAGATATTATAGCACTAATCCCCATTTTACAGAGGCAGAAACCGATTCTTTGAAATTTTCAAGAAGCAAGGTTATGCTCCTGAGGTGGGTCGATCGAAAACCCACAATCCCTGCTACCCTATCTGGTCTCCAAGCCTCATTCGACCTGATAATCACCTGGCTGACATAACGGCTGTCCTGGGACGAGGCCTTGAACGGGCAATCATATCCATAACACACAAAGTCAGGTACAACTTAAGGAAGAGTGGATATGGCATCAAATCCAGACTTTATTTGTCCTTACCAAAATTTAGAAATAAGATATAAAAAGCTGCCATTTACTTAGAGACTACCATATAGCAGGCCCTGGGCTAACTTAAATACGTCAGACTTCCCAGTCGTGAGAGGTCTTCTCCTTTCAATACCTAAGTGCAAGCAGTCCTGCAGGGTAGCAGAAAGTCCAGGCTCTTAGTGGGCTCTCGCACAGGTATCCCGAGGCAGACCCAGGAATTGTGTTTACTTCTCTTCTGCCCTGGTTGCTACCCTGAACTCAGGGAGGATGACTCAGTGACACTTCCCTCACGTGCCCCTTCTCCTCGGTCCCCTCCCTCCCAAGCATGCTTACAGTAAAGCTAGCCCGTAAGGTTAATGAGACTTTATTGAAGGCTTAAGGATGACGGGAACGAACTAAAGAGATGAAAAAAATAATTCTTAAACCTGGCTTCATTCGCTCATTTATTCATTCATCTATGTGCCAAGCACTGTCTAGAACTAGAGGGAAAAGCAGTTGACAGCGCAGCTGTCACGTGACTGCATTAAGTAACTACGAGGTGACAAAGCTCTGAGCCCCTCTCTAAGGTCAGCTGTATCTCTCTTCTCGTCCCCCAGTTTGCAGCCCTGCTGAGGGCACCACGTTACCTCCCCGAAGGGCCGTGCCCAGGAGCACTACTAGCCAGAGTGTCCACTCCAGCCCACCAAATATAGTGGCTTTTTTTTTTTTTAAACTAGTGCGGTTGCTAAGTCTGACCTAGAATGGTACCATTAACAGATAGTAGCTACTGAGATTTTATTATCAGAAATGAATCTCAGCAAATTAACTCATTTAATCCTTACAGCCCTAGGAGAAAGGTGATATTATTAATTCTTCTTTCTACCCATTAGAAAAACAAGACAGAGAAACTTAAGTAACTTGCCCAAGGTCACAGCAATGCTAAGGAAGAGATCCGGATTACCAGCCCAGCAGCCTGGCCCCGGAGTTCATGCTTTTAATCACTATACAATTCCACTTTCCGAAAACACACCCACTCCAGAGAGGGACTTGCCAACCTTCAACTCTCTGCCTCTAGGAATCCATTCTGCAGCTATACATGCGCATAAAGGTATGTCCGAAATGTTCATGGCAGCAGTGTTTGGAGTCACAAAATTTATTGTTAATCAGTAGAAGAAAAGTTAATATATGAAAAAAAAAATCTATACAACTGATTACTATACAGCTATTAAAATGAGGGATGCAGAGACTTCAGGTTTAATATGGTGTGCTAATTAAGCACATGTATTTATATCATCCCCTTTCTAAGGAACCATTAAGGTAGTAGTAATGGACTTCTTTGTAAGGCTTAAATTCACAACACTGAAGAGAATAGGCCATTAATATAAAAGAAAATAACAAATTCCATAGAACAAAAAGCAGATAAAGTATTAACTAATGAAAGCAAAATAGCCAGCATTCTGAGTAGAACCCCACACAAACTCTTGAGTTGGCTAGCAGGGCAGTGGAACTTAAGAGTAGGTTGAAAAATGCAGGAGTAATTGAAGGTCTGAATATGGAAGTCAAAAGTTTCCTATATCCTCCTCCATCTGCTATACAGTGAATAAATAAAATGAATAAATGAATGAAATGACCAAAATTAATAAATGAATAAGTAAATAAAATAAAAATTAAAGTGGTGTCAGGGTCTTATCTAAACTTTTCTAAACTATTTAATGAACTGTCTAATCGATTTTTTAATCAACTGTTTAATGAACTGTCTAATGAACTAGTAAGAGTAGCTGATATGGATGTCAATACCCAAAAAATAAAGACTCTCTTAGTTTTTATTTAGGATCCAGCATAATAGCAGTAAGCTCTCTGCCTGTTAACTTAAAATGAAATGGTCAGTTGATAAATCCCACCAACAGTCACAGAGTTCCCAATCAAACTCCTACCTCTTATAAAAGTACAAATAGATCACAAGACACTTGAGAAGAATTGCGACATCAACGACGGCAACCAAGGAAAACAAAAGACCCTAGCAAGGAAGAGTGAGGCAGTGGCAGTGGGCAGGCAACAATATCTGCCATTCAGGGTACGGTATAAGTATGCAGTAAACTGAAATGCCGCCGGATTCTGAACAGCGGGTGGGGAGTAAGGAGGCAGAATCTTTGCAGGTGGATACCAGGATCATCTGTGTGCTGCAGTAGCCAGGACAGGGATCCTGGAAAATTTTGAAAACATTAATTCACTCTGCCCGTAAAAACTGTTTATGTAGCTATTATAATATAAGTACTATTTGCATTTTTTAACTTTCAGAATTAATATACGGACCAATAGTTGCACGCTGGTGGCTCTCAAGCAAAATTAGTTCTCCATTTTCAAGACATTTTCAAAACTTTACTGCACCACTGTAAGATCATAGGAACCACCTCTCTCTGTATCTTCTGCTCAGTCAGCTCATGAGTTTATGTAAACAGAACTCTGAAGACATTAGAGTTCGTGGTCGAGGGTGGGTATTTGTTACTGTTGGTGCCCAGCCTCCTTTCCTCCTTTCTCTGGATAAGAGCACCCTGGTCTCCTGCTGGAGGGGCCCCTTCTGTGCTCTAGGTAGGGCTCCAGACCTGGTTCCAGAGGTGGGGAGTAGATAACCAGCATCCCCAATCCTCTGCTCCCAGCAGTGGGTTCGGGGTTGAGCATGAGAACACATTGTTCCAATCAGAATGAATCCCCAAATTTGACTTACTGGATTTACTGGACTTGAACTTGAAAGAGTGAAAAACTGGAACAACTGCCAACATCTTGCCTCCTTGAAGGGAGAGCTTACTCAGAATGGTACCAACAGAAAGCAGAATTTAAGAGATGGGGGAGAGAGAGAAATGAGGTCCTAATAACATTTTTGGATTAAGTTTCACATGAGGCTGCATCTTTTCCTACACTTTGCCATTATGTGAGCAAACTAATTTTTTTTCTGCTTCATCTGCTTTGAGTTGAGTTTGCTGTCACTTGCTACTAAAAGAGTCCTAATATATGCATCTATCTATCTATCATCTATCTATCTATCGATAGATAGATAGATAGATGATAGATAGATAGATAGATAGATAGATAGATAGATAGATATATGTATATATGTATATGTATCCTGCAGGTACCAGCAAGTAATAGAAGATTTCTTTGTGGTTACAAATAGAATGAAAACGTTATCAACTTGACAATGGCAAAACAAAGGGAGAGCTGAGAGATTTTGAAAGAGGAAGAGATTGTTGTGGAGGGGGTATACAAGTGGAGAGAAGGATGGGCTTATTAATATTCCTGTGCTTCAAAGTGGGAAGATGCTTCCTATAGTTGGTGCAAAGAGAAATGGAGTTTTAAGTATAGTGTTTGAGGCCCTAGAGGTGACCAGAGGGGGAATTGTAAGTAGAGATGGAATGATAGTGGGAGGAGATAGAATGGAGTAAGTAGCTAAATGCTTACCTATCTTATTAGAAAATTAATAAACAATGTCTAAAATTGATAGAGACAATCATACTAGTGGGATAGATCCTCATCATAGCAGGATGTCATAGATAATATTTTAAGTCAATAAATTAAACAGAAGTATAAATATGTTATTTATAATATGGTGCTATCCATGAGAAAAAGTGAAGACAGAACTAGTTATAAGAGGTTGCCTTTGGGAGCAGGACTAGAGGTGAGGGGATGAGGCTGGAGGGGATGATTCTCTTCCATTGTAAACCCTTATGTATGTTTTATATTTAAATCAGGTGCTACTATTACTTTAATATAGCTTTGGTTTTTTTAAAAAAAGGAGTGACATCTGTTTACATGTTTACATATATATATATAAAGAGTGAGAGAGAATATGCGTGCTATAATTGACATATAACATTGTCCAAGTCGAAGGTGTACAATATGCTGATTTGATACACTTATGTATTGCAATATGACTACCACTATAGCATTACCCAACATCTCTATCTCATTGCAAAATTATCATTTGTGTGCATGCATTTGTATGTGGTAAGAACACTTAAGATACAGTCTCTTAGTAACTTTCAATGCTGTGTATTAGATCCCCACAACTTAGTCATCTTCTAACTGGAAGTTTATACTCTTTGACCAACATCTCTTCAGTTTTCTTCCCCCACCCCCAGCCTCTGGGAACCACCATTCAATTCTCTGAGTTCAGCTTTTTTTTCAGATTGAACATATAAGTGAGATCACACAGTATTTGTCCTTCTCTATCTGATTTATCTTAACTTAGCGTAATGCCCCCAAAGTCCGTGTGTGTTGGCGCAAATGACAGGATTTCCTTCTTTCTCATGACCGAATAATATTTCATTGTGTATATGTGTACAGCATATCTTCTCTATCCCTTCATCTGCTGATGGACACTTAGGGCATTTCCATATCGTGCTGTTGTGAATAATGCTGCAGTGAACATGGGAATGCAGATATCTCTTCCATGTCCTGTTTTTATTTTCTTTGGATATATACCCAGAAGTAGGGTTGCTGGATCAGATGGTAGTTCCATTTTTAATATTCTAAGGCACCTCCATATTCTTTTTCACAGTGGCTGAAGCAATTACATTTTCATCAACAGTGCACAAGGGTTCTCTTTTCTCCATACCCTCATCAACGCTTGTCATCTGTTGTCGTTTTAATGATAGCCATCCTAACAGGTGTGAGGTAATATTTCATTGTGCTTTTGATTTTTCATTTCCCTGATAATTAGTGATATCGAGTACCTTTTCATGTACCTGTTGGCCATTTGTATGTCTTCTTAGGAGAAATGTTTATTCAGTTCCTCTACCCATTTTTTAATCAGATTGTTTGTTTTTTTGTTGTTGTTGTTGTTGCTGAGTTTTATGTATTCTTCATATGTTTTGGATATTAACCCCTCATCAAACATACGGTTTACAAATATTTTCTCCCATCATAGATTTCCTTTTCATTTTGCTGTTTGTTTCTTTTGACGTACAGAAGCTGTCTAGTTTGATGTCATTCCACTTGTTGATTGCTTTTGTTGCTTGTGCTTTTGGTACCGTATCCAAAACAATTGTTGCCAACACCAGTGTCAAGGGGCTTTCCCCTATGTTTTCTTCCAGGAGTTTTACAGTTTTGAGTCTCATATTTAAGTCTTTAATCCATTTCCAGTTAATTTTTGTGAATGGTGTAAGATAGGGGTCCAATTTCATTTTCTATATGTGATTATCCATTTTTCTAAACACTATTTATTAAAGAGACTATCCTTTCCCATTGAATATTCCTAGCTCCCTTATCAAATATTAATTGACCGTGTATGCGAGGATTTATTTCTGGGTGCTCTATGCTGTTCCATTGGTCTGTATGTATTTTTATGAGCATACCATACTGTTTTGATCACTGTAGCTTTGTAGTATCATTTGAAATCAAGAAGTGTGATGCCTCCAAGATATATTTTGAATGACAAAAGCAAATTGAAAAACAAGTTATTAAATATGTATGTATACTTATAAATGTGCCCATATAAATAAAAACATGTATGTGCTTATATTTATAGAGAAAATTTATGAAAGTATGCCCAAGGAGTTAGTGTATGCCCTTGGAGAGAAGATACTAAACATTTGGCATGAGAGAATGACACTTTTCATGATATACCCTGTTATAGTGTTTGACTTTTTTTAATCACATGCAAATATTAATTTTTTAATTTAAAAAAGCTAACATAGAAACAGCCCAAGGTGACATAGCGCCAGTGTGATTGTTTCTAGATGGAGACTCAAATAAAAGTGAAGGATTTGGCTCAAATGACCTTTTAAAGGAGAAGATCGACAGGGCTGGTGTCAGTCACCTAAGAGTGAATGAAGTCATTCCATGCCATCATCAGAATTCCTTAAGAATATTAGTCATCTTCCATATAGAACTTAGAAGTGAAACACTAACACGGTAACTCATTAATTTAAACAACATTTATTAAGAACCCCAAATATGGCAGATTATGCGTTAAGTGCTGCTGTGGGGATATGCGTGAAACAGCACAAGGCTCCCTGCCTTCCTGGAGCTCAAAGGCCAGTGGGCAAGCGTGCCGAGTGCAGCCCTCAGAAACAAGTGCTGTAATGACGTGTGGGAAGGATGGCTGACCTCACAGCCCATTCCCTTGTCCGCTGATGTTCACCTTCCCCTTGGAGATCCCACCCATCCCTGCCCCGATACAACAGCCTCAGGAGACACTGTCCTCCCCTTTACAAATCCAGCCCAAGTAAAGCCACCCCTGTCCCTTCTCCTCCATAGTTCAGCCAATACTAGTCTGCGATTCTGATGGTTGTTTTTATGTGTCATTTGGGCTACAGGATGTCCAGATAGCTGGTAAAACATTATTTCTGGGTGTATCTGTGATTAGCATTTAAATCAGTAAACTAAGTGAAGAAGAACCCCCCTCCCCAGCATGAGTGGGCATCAGCCAGTCAATTGAGGGCCCAAATAGAACGAATAAAACAAAAAGGGCTAATTTGCTCTCTCTGTTTGAGGTGAGACACCCACCTTCATCTGGGACATCGGTGCCCCTGGTCCTCAGGCTTTCAGTTTCAGATCGGGATTTACATCCTTAGCTCTCTGATTCTCAGCCTTCGATCTCGGGCTGAATTACAGCACTGGCTCTCTCGGGTCTCCAGCTAACAGATGGCAGATGGTGGGGCCTCTCAGACTCCACAACTGCATGAGCCAATTCCTATAATAAATCTCGTCTTTCATACATCTGTCTATCTTATTGGTTCTGTTTCTCTGGAGAACCCTGAGGTATACAATTTATAGTGCTGTTTGAGAAGACTTTACTGATTACAAAAGGGAATCACACCTCTCCAAAGTCTTTTGTTTTGTTTCCTTTTTGCTCCTGGCTGCTAGGAAACATCATTGTCAGTGTCTCAAAGCCCCAGATCACCCCTCAGGGTCTCCCAGGGCTTCCTGCCTGCCTCCTTCCTGTCTAGTCTCCAAGTGGCAGTGACCGTCTTACCCCTCAGGCCATCTAGACTCAGTAGAAACAAGGCCCTGAGTGGGGAAGGAGCTCCCTCTCCCTTCTGAGAGCACCCTTTCTAGTCAGCTCCTGTCCCAGGAGGATTGGCTCTGGGACTTCCTTTTGTTCTAGGGCCTTGGCTCCCATCCCAACATGACAAACCGATAACAGCAGAATTCATGAGTCCAGTATCAGACCCTAAAAGTAGCAGGAGGGGTTGGAGGAAGGAAGGTCACCTGACCAAGACAGGAATGGTAGGGAAAGCGGCATGAAGCGGGTCACTCAGGTGTAAGGCCTAGAAACAGCTGTGGTTCTAGATCAGGCTAAGAACACTGTCATTGTGTGATTTCACATCCTCTCCTCCCCATGTTTATTTTAAAATCAAAGTGAATTAAAAATGAGGTCATACTTTCCTTTTTGTTTTGTCCTTTGGTAAAAAAAATTCTCAAATACTTTGAGACCACTGAAAATGTCCAAATTTGTTGCAAAATTAGATTTGACTATCACGGGATGTGCCTTGAACTAAGACTGCCCTACCCTCACGTTTTCAGGTTTCTTTACTCCTCTTTTAAATCCGCAAACAGAAATTCTAGCTGATTACTACATGATCTTCCTCAGGGAGCAAAAGTAAAGGTTTTTTGTTTTCCACCTAAAAATACAGCCTACATTAAAAAAGATGCATCAGGGAGGCTGAAAAAAGCAGA
>CM053513.1:6365412-6379397 GCA_028627145.1 Eidolon dupreanum
ACTATACTACAAAGCTATAATGATGAAAACAGTGTGGTACTGGCATAAAAGCAGATGCATAGACCAATGGAACAGAATCACAAGCCCAGAAATAAACCCTCTCATATATGGTCAACTAATATTTGACAAGGGAGCTAAGAATACTCAACAGGGAAAGAATAGTCTCAGCAATAAATGGTGTTTGGAAAACTGGATGAACCCATGCGGAAGAATGGACCCCCTATCTTATATCACTCACAGAAATTAACTTGAAACGTATTAAAGAGTTAAACATAATACCCAAAACCATAAAAATACTAGAAGAAAACATAAGGAAAAGCTCTTTGACATTGGTCTTGGCAATGAATTTTTGGATATGACACCAAAGCACAAGCAACAAAAGCAAAAATTACTAAGTGGGACTACATCAAACTAAAAAGGTTCTGCACAGCAAAAGAAGCCTTCAACAAAATGAAGCGCAGCTTATGGAATAGGAGAAAACATTTCCAAATCATATATCTAATAAGGAGTTAATACCCAAAAAATATAAAGAACTCATACAAAATTGATAGCAAAAAAAAAAAAAAAAAGTAATCTGATTTAAAAGTAGGCAGAGGATCTGAATAGACATTTTTCCAAAGAAGAGCTATAATTGGCCAACAGGTACTTGAAAAAGTGCTCAACGTCACAAATCATCAGGAAAATGCAAATCAAAAGTACCATGAGATACTACCTCAGACCTTTGAGAATGGCTATCATGAAAAACACAAGAAACAAGATTTGGAGATGATGTGAAGAAAAGGGAACCCTTGTGCACTGTTGGTGGGAATGTAAATTGGTGCAGCCACTATGGAAAATAATATGGAGGTTCCTTAAAAATTGAAAATAGAAATATCAGATGATTCGGCAATCCCACTTCTGGGTACGTTTTCACAGGAAATGAAAACAGGACATCAAAGAGATATCTGCATTCCCATGTTCATTGCAGCATTATTCACAACAGCAAGATATGGAAACAACCTAAATGTCCGTCAACAGATGAATGGATAAAGAAGATATGGTGTACACATATACACAATGAAATATTATTCAGCCACAAGAAAGAAGTAAATATTGCCATTTACAACAGCATGGATAGACCTCAAGGGCATTATGCAAAGTGAAATAAGCCAAACAAATACAAAGACTGCATGATATCACTTATGTGTGCAATCTAAAGAAGCTGAACTCATAGAAACAGAGAGTAGAATGGTGGTTCCCAGGGTTTGGGGGTTTGTGAAATAGGAGATGCTGGTGAAAGGGTGCAAACTTCTTTATCAGAAGAATAATTTCTGGGGATCTAATATACGGCATGATGACTATGGTTAATTATATTATATTATATTATATACTTGAAAGTTGCTAAAAGAGTAGATCTTAAATGTCCTCACAAAAAGGAAACGCTGATTATGTGACATGATGGAGATGTTAGCTAACACTATCGTGGTATTCATTTCGCAATACATAAGGGTATCAAGTCAACATGTCATACACCTTAAATTTACACAATGTATTATGTCAATTATATCTTAATAAATCTAGAAAAAAATAATAAAAGTTGGATTTTAAAGCCTTTTGTTTTTATTTGGAGGGTCAGCTACACTCCATTCTCCAGAGAACTCTTAAATTTTTATAGTGATCTTCATCCTTTTAAAATACAGAGCAAAAAAAATTCTTTCAGGTCAAAAACCAAATGACACCTTCCTATATGAAAGCATAATCCAACTGTACACTTACTTTGTTAATTTCATGGCAGACTCGACAGAATACCTTTAAAAATAGAAGCTTCTGAAGCCCAGATTATTAATAACTCACAGCTCAAAGGCCCCTGTTCAATCACAATTTTCCTGCCAACAATAAACTGGAGAGAAGAAATTAGGACTACTGGTCTATTCAAGGTAACTGGTTGGAGGGGGAAAATACTTACTTGCAAATGTCAGTAGTTTCTGTGAGTTGTTCTAGAGAACTTGACATCTGGCATTAATTTTAAAAAGGAGGAAAACCTCTGTGACATCCTAAAACTACAAGGAAAATGTTGATACCAAAATTAAAACTAGTTCGTGGCTCCCCAAGGGCCTCTAGTGGCCATCGTTGCCAAAACGTTAGTAAGTATTCATTTCTTTTCAACAATATCTGATTAATTTTTCTCTTATTCAAGGAACACAGTAAGATCTCTTGCACATAGTGACAGGTATTCAAAATAAATTTGTTGGATGAGAGAATCAGCACAAGTTTTTCCCTTTCGACAGTGTTGTTTATGTGGACTCTGTGATTCCTGCCTGTACTTCACTACTTGGAAGCCAATAAAAAGGAATGTCTGTCCCATAATCACACCCCAGAAGTTAGGGCCTGCCTTCGGCAAATTGAGAAACAGGTTGCCTTTGGTATCTTCCAGCCTTAAAACTGTTTAAAGCCAGCTATGTAGCTATGGTGCATAGGCATATTCCACAGCTACGAATGAAAATACAACCAAGATAATTCAGAGCTGGGTTCTAATTAGGTAGTTTCAATACCATACTGGGTATGAAACATAAAACTATGATTTAAGCAAAAGAAATGGGTCTCTGCTGGTGGGATTTCAGGTGTCCAGGCTAAGGGAGGAATCCCCCAGCCATTTATCACACCTATTCAATATACCCAAAAGGCTGGCCCAGATAGAAATCCTGAATATAAGAATAGGTTTACTTTTGTGAACTGTAAAAGGCCGAAGATAACGTTTTAAATAGGACATCTTCCTTTCCTTGCTGTTTATTTTAGGCACCAGAAATAAGGCTATTTCATCAGGCAAAACCTGATTTGATGTGAATAACCTAAAATTTAAAGGTGGTGGAATGACAGACAAATCTAAGAATAAAGATAGTCACATTTAAAACTTCCAATCCTTACATCACCTTTAAATAGATGCTACCTTTGTCTTAGTAGGTTACCAAGAGCTAAATTATTCCCTTGATATTTTGGGTTTTTTTCTTGACATACATTGTCGACATTGCCTTGGGGATTTAAGAGTTTAACTTTGCTATTTGGGTTGACAGTTTCACCTAAAGTTGATTGTGACAGTATTCATTTCTCTTCCCCCAAAGAAGCTCAAGTGGCACAAGGCACCATCCAGCAGCTCAGCAGCCTATTGGTGAGTGAAGAATTTCTTTCCTTCTAACACTGACTTTTTAGAAACATAGTCTCTTTTGAGAATTGGCAATACTTTGGACATTTTGAGAAAAAGAGATTTGACTCCATTATACCATATTTCAGCTCACAGATTTGGCTGTCCATCTTCTTGAGCTTCTCACAAATCTTCATTGCAGGCATGTGCACACTCATTGGGCGAGTGACCTCACTTAGGATTTTTGTGGCTGCATCTTTTGTTGCTCCTAGATAATAGCACTGAAGGAGAATGAAGAGAATTTAGTGGCCCAGACACTGAAAAAAAAAGCAAGAAATATGGCTTTGAGAAGTGAGAAAGAGGTTAACCTAGTTTTCATGGCCCAGCTATTAAATTTTAACCCCTGCTGACTAAGACACCAGAAAACGAATGACCCCATTCTCGTGATCACCCTAATTAGAAGTGCCCTACAATTCACATGATGCTCCAAGACTTGCCAAGAGCTGCTCTCAGGGCTTTATAGGTATTGACTTATTTCTCACAACAATCCTCTGAAATAAGTGCTATTATTATCCCCATTTATCACCTAAGCCAACCAAAGGTCACTCACTCAGCAAGTAGATGAGACTGAATTCAGAAATTTAGCATTTCGGCTCTAGAGTCCATGCCCTTATTCATCATGCTTAATGCCTTTGACTTAAGCATTTTACATTTTAAAATATAACAATTAATGGCACAAATAAATGCCTAGAGTTTTACAGTGTGTCAGCAGTGAGCCATCAACAATGCAAATTTAACTGACAAGTGAAACATAACAATTTTTGGCAAAATGAATTGGCCTAAGATTGTCTTTAGTGATGTAAAACAGTATATTGGGGAAAAAAAAAGTCATCTATGCATACCCAGGAAAGACCTGTAAACACCATTGCAAGAAAATATAAATACTTTGTTGTTTATATGTAAATAATGATATAAAATATTTTGATAGGTTTAATTAACTGTCTTGGCAAGAAACAGAAAGTCTACCCTCTTACTTCAGGATAGTAAATTCTCATTAGGAATTCAACTATATAATTTTATTTAGAGAGTTGTGGAATTGGTTGTGATTTATTCAGAAAGCAAAATGAAACAGATCTATTCGAGATGAAAATTCATACGACTACATTCCACCGAATGATCAATCTAATCTCTGCTTGCTTCCTGTAGTGATCATGCTTGAGGCAGCCATCTAAGCAGGAGAACATGAAGTCCAAGATGAGAGATGAAAGTATGAGCAGTTTTCTTCAAGCACACGGGAGAATGAAAGGTGAAAATTTACCTACCAGGCGGTTTTCTTTTCCTTTGACACCCAAGCAAAAGCTGATCAATTCTTTTTCTATGGTGTCCGGAGAAAAGTCAACCCCTCTGGCTATCAAGGAGATGTAGAATCTGTTCAAGAATTCTTCACATACTAGAAGGAACAAAAAAAATTAGGTATTTATGTACAGGATAACCACTACCACAGCTAAGTATATGTCCCATTCGCCAAATAAAAAGTAAGTAAGATTCAGTACATTGTGACAATGGATTAAAATTATTAGTAAGAATAGTTTGGGATCTGGAGCTATTAGCTTACTATTGGGCCTTCGCTAACATGAGTTTATTGAATCAATCTTCAGAACCAAGTCCCACCTAAAATGAGAACGTTCCCACAAATTTTGACTAAGAAAATTGGAAGAAAACACAGCTTTCTGTAGGAGATAAAGCTTGGGACATCTTATTTTAAAGCACAGAGAAAAACCTGAATGTGTGTTTTGAATGAAGCCCCTTGGTAATCTACATACGTCTGTGTTCCATCATCACGAGCCTGAAGTAAAACCCCAATTTGAACAATCATATTTGATCCCAGTGTCCAGAGCCAGTGAAGAGATGGAGCTCAGAAGAGGCACAGGTAGCAACAACACCGTGGCCTTCATGTGTTGGGTGCTTACAGGTGCTGGCACTGTTCAAAGCACCTTCTGTGTATTAACTCATTCAAGTCGCAGAACAAATCATGTATCCATGACGTAGATACATTACTATCCTCATTTTACGGCTGAAGAAACTGAGTCAAAGAGAGGCCAATTAACTTGCCTAACAAGTGGTAGAGAGGGAATTAGATCCCAGTGGGTCTGACTCTGAGCCCACACTCCTCCATTTGGTTTCTCTGCAGTAGGAGGAGGATGCCAATTTCCCAAGCTGCTTTCCGAAATGGGGTGAATGTCTGCCCCAAGCAAGCCGAGAAGGAAACGGAGGCCGGAAGCTTATGCTGAAAAACAATAGCTCTGATGTTAGACAGAGACCTCTGAGGAAACATAGTAAGGAAAATTGGAGAGGTCTTAGGCCCTCGGTTCTCGCTATCCTTCCTCGTAATTCATGGTGTTAACCAAAACCAGGTAATGAGCTCTGTCCTCCAGGCCCCAGTAATCAAGTGTCTTATCTATCCGTCTGGCAAATGAGGCAAGAGCCATAGGTTCACAAACTGGACTCCTAAAGTAGTTTGAGTAATTTATTTAATGAATAAACATTTTTTGAGCACTTTCTATGTATGAAGCTCTATAGGAGAACTGCTAAAGGATGCATGCACTTCAGGAAAAAGGAGTCAAAATCTAGAAAGAAGGAACAAGTTGTAAGAAGTAATGATAAGAAAAGAAAATGGCAAATAGAAGAAAAATAGAAATAACAATTTAACTATATAAACAATAGTAGTGAACATGTAGGGGTATAAACATAAGTAAAACCTAATTACAGTACAATCCTAACACTTAGGATGGGGAATAAAGGAGAATTGAAGTTAAACTTTATCATCCTGGAGGAGGGTAGTAAAACATTATTGTTAAGTCATATTTTTAGCCAATTAAGCATATTAAAAATGTAACAGTAATAACTAACAAATACAAATAGATGACTTCTAAATCAGTGGGGTGGAACTTTTAAAATATTATCAGTCCACAAGAAGTCAGGAAAGAAAAACAACAACAACAACAAAAAAAAACAAAGAAAAAGCACAATTAAATTTTTTTTAAAACCCACAAAATTAACTGGGAGAAATAGAATCCAACCATACCATTAATTACAATGTGCATAAATGTATTAAACTTGCAATTATACAAAGGATTTTTCAGATTGGAACTATTAAAAATCCAACAGTATGCTGCTTATGAGTCACATAAAAAGTATGAGGCTATGGAGGAGGGTAAAAAAATGAAGAGATTTAAAAATAAAAAGATATGCCAGGAAAATACAATCTAAAATCTGGTTTATATATAAAGCTTTAATAGGAATAAAAAAATTACTACTAATTATAAAATGAACCATTTGCCAGAAATATCAAATGATTTTGAACTAGTATACACCCATAACATAACCGGATATTATAAAAAATCCTGACAGATTTATAATAAGAAATTGACAAATTTATAATCATGTTAGATGGTATAACACCCCCTCAGCAATTATTTGCTTAAGCTGACCTAAAGCTAATACAGGCATTAAGCATTTGAACAGCACTGTTCACAAAGTTTACGTAATAACATATATGGAACCCTTCTCCCACAAATTAGAGAATTCATAACGTTTTCAAGAAAATATGGAATATTTACATACATCTGCCATGTATTAAGCCAAAAAGTAATTAACAAGTACCCAAAAACCTGTATCAAACAGACCACATTCCCTAAACACACTTAGAAATCGATAACAAAAAAATAACATGATCAACCCAGTATCTGCCCTCCATATGCACAGAAATTTTCAAATACACACTTCTAAGTCATACATGGTTCAAAGAAGTAGTAATGGAAATGTACAATTTTTAGTATTTAATTCCTATAAAAATATAATATAGAAAACCTAAGGAATGCAGTTGTTAAGACAGTACTTAGAAGGAAATTCATAACATTAAATGTGTACCTTTCAAAAGAAAAAAATAGAAAATTGGTGAGTAAGCATTCAACTCAAGAAGTTTTAAAAAGTATAACTATTTAGTAAACCAAAAGACTATAGAAGATATTAAATAATAAAAGAAATGAATTAATTAAGTAGATCAATAAAACCAATATCTGATATTTAGACAGTTTCTAGCAAGGAAAAAAGTGATAAATCAAATAGAAACACTATTCAAACAACTAAAAGATAAGAATTCTCAATAATTAAAAATATAATAGCTAAAATTAAAGAAAAAATTTCATACAAGATTTATTGAGGCGATAAGGTTGAAAAAAATCCCCAGAAAATAAACCAAAAAACAAAATGAGTAATAACATTTAAGAAATTCAGGAAGCCAAATACCTAAATATGAGTTCCAAAAAGATCTAATAGAAGAGGAGATTGTCAAAGGAACGTTTTCATTTTTTTCATCCTTGTTTTTGCTTGAAAATATATTTTTTTATTCTTCTTTACTGGCAATTGTTTTCTTTGATCATATTGAAGATTCCATTTCATCTGTTTCAGTCTTCCATCGTTGTCATTGAGAAGGCAGTTATTAATCTGTCATTGATTTTTTTTTCCTCTAGCATATTTATCTTTGGTGTTCTGTTGTTTCACCATGATATCTATGAGTGGCGGGGGGCGGGGTTGTCTATCACTGGACCTCCTGAATTTGGGGGTTGGTATCTTTCTTCAGTTCTCATGAATTCTCAACTAGCATCTCTTCAAACATTACTTCTGCAACATTGTCTTCTCTTTTTCCAGAACTCCAATTAAACATATTCTGGATTTTCTCATTCTGTTTGCATGTCCCTTAATCATTCTTCCTTATTTTTCATTCTTTTGTTAGTCTGTGTTGCATCATAGATCATTCTTCTGACCTACCTTTTAGTTCTTTGGTATTCAGTTTGCAGTTCTTGGTCCAACACCACCTAGGAGTTTGTCAGAAATGAAGAATCTCTGGCCCCATCCTGATCAACTTTGATATGCATGTTAATTACCTAGAGATTTGCTAATGTTCAGATTTTAATTTGTAAGTCTGGAGTGGGACCCGAGAGTCTGTATTTCCAACAAGCTACTGAGAGATACCAATTCTGTGGGTATGAAGACATTTTGAGAAGTAAAGTCCTAGTTCACCCACCCCCCATCATCAGCTCTCTATATCTACAATTAAATCCATGTGTTGAATTTTAAATTTTGATTATTTTTTTCTAGAAGTTCTTTTTAGTGATTTTTCAAATATGCTAGATCAATTCTTACAGTTTCCTATATCCTGCAGATATTTTCAAGTTGTCTTTTATATACATACATATATTTACACACACATATATGATATAAATGCACTGAACATAATTGTTTTATCATCAGTGTCTGATAATTCCAATATCTAAAATCATCATGTTTCTATTTTTTTGTTCTTTCTATAGATGCTTGCTCATGAGCCTTGTTTCTTTGTGTGCTTGGTTATTTTGTATTGCATGATGCTCATAATTCTCGAAAGATATTTGTGGAGATTATTCAAGGCCTCTGAAGATGCCTTATTTCTTATAAAGAATTTGTTTTTGTATTTATCAGGTTTAGGGGCTAGTATCCCTGGACTGCTTTAAACTAAATTGATACTGTGAAGTTTTTTTGAGCCCTGATGTGAATTTTGGCTGCAAATCCAAGTGAGGAAAAATCCAAGATTGTAGTTATAATCTCTCAGAGACGTTCTGTTGTTGTTGTTATTGTTGTTGATGATTTTTTTTTTTCTTTCATCTACCTTGTTCAGTGTCAAGGAAAATTTCATTATAGTCTTGTATGGGTAAAGATGGTTAGGTTTACTGCTCTGAGGGAGTAACCCTTTGGGAATCTCAGATTAACAGGGAAGGGTCTTCTAATAGACAGACTCGCTACATAAAACAAGTGTTGCCCTTGGACTTCTGTACCCCTCACACCAAAGTTCACCTTCACGCTTATTAGCCGATGTCCTCAGGGCAAAAAATCTCACAGAATGGCTGCTTCTCCTTCTATTTCGTCCTAGTAAATCTTTCTGTCTTGTCAGCTCTTTGATTCTTTTATGATATTTTTATATTTTCACCTGTATTTATAGTACTGCTTGGTGAGAGAATTGCTCTAATCTGACCCACTAGATTTCTAAAATTCTCACCAGCATGATTCTTTTAAAATGAAAGTCAGGTCATGCTACTTCATCTGCTCAAAGCCTTCAGAGTATAGTCCAAAGTCTTTACAATGTCCTGCAAGTCCCCGGGTGGCCTGGCTCTCCATTGCCTCTCAGACCTCAGCTTCTGTCATCTCTCCCACTTTAGTCACACTGCTCTGTCCCCAGCTGAGCACCAAGATTACGTGTTAAATATGTATTTTTTTAGCTGAATAAATGAACTCTTGCATATTCATAAGAAAAATACAGTCCAGTAGAAAAAGTTAAATTGAAAATGCACACACTCCGTGACCCAATGATTCTTATTCTGTGACCTAAAGAAATCATCACATATGTGCTCAAAGAGATATGTATAAAATATTCAGAGCAGCATGGTTTAAAATGATATAAAAGTGGTAAAAACCTAACTGTCCCGCAAAGGGAGAATAGACACATAAACTGTATTTATTCATATGCTGGAATTCTAGAGAAGAATTAAAAACGGTGAACTACATTCATAGTTATCAGTGTGCATAAGTGCCCAAATAATATTGAGTGAAAAAAGCTGCAAAATAAATATGTTCAGTGTACAATTTATATACATCTAAGATCAGAAAAAATATAGGTTATTTGTGGATATATACATTTATAGTAAAAGTTCTTTTACTATAAAAATGGATGAGAAGCACACATTATCTTCAGAAATTTCCCCTGAAAAGGGTGGGGAAGATAAGAAAAAAAGAGCGAGACTTAGCTGTAGCTAATTTTTTTTTAGGAGGGAATGGTAGCAAATATAGCAAAATATTAAGATTTAATCTAGATACTATGTATATAGATTATATGAACATTTTTCTACATGTTTGAAACATTTTCCAATTTATTTCAAAAACTCACCATATCTTTGACTATCACAAAAATCCCCAACATGCTCAGTAAAGTAGTTGACAGTATTAATGAAATTGAATTAAGAATTTTAAGTAAAATTACACTTCAATTAAGCAGTTATTAGCCAGAACCCAAAAGCAGAAAGCAATATTTGAAAAATATAATAATGCCACCTGCAGGAAAAGAGCTACAACTTTTTTGAGATGATAATAAAATGTTTAAAATCTGGTTTGTGGAATTATTAAATCATCAGTTAGGCTGGAAACATTATTTTCAACAGTTCCACCCATGCCTTCTCGAATTAAAGTCAGTCCCCTATTATCTGTTCCATCTTGATTTTAGAGAAGAAGAAAAGAAAAAAGGATAGCATATTAGTGGCTGGTACTAGGAATAGGGAGAAATGCTGTGTAAGTATATAGTATATGTTACATTGAATTAAGACTTTAAGAATAACCAGAACTTACTGAATAATTTATATACTACCTCATTGTTTCAATTTTATTTTTCATGTTGCCCTAAATAAATTAGTTCCCAGCACCACACTCAGAAGGCAGTGCCTGGGCTCTGACGTCAACCTCTCTGGGTCTAAATCCTGGCCTCATGACTTTGGGCTTTTCATTGTTAATCGTCTGTCAGTCTAATTGCCATTCCTTCAAAGGTCATCAGTCTTTTTTCTCTGGTTGTGTTTCAGGTTAATTTTTTTCGTCTGTGTTTTCGAATTCCCTTTTGATGTGATTGGATATTAATCAGATATTTTTATTTCTACTGTTTGGAGTATATTGGTCTGCCCGGTCTGTGGATTGGTGATTTTCATCAGTTTAGAAAAATGAGTCATCATCTCTCTCTCCTCTCCTTCTGGAAGCCAATTAACCTGTGTTGGAATTTCTTTCTTTATCCTCAGCATACCTTTATCTTTCTTTCCCATTTTTTTCTCTCTTAATCCCTCAGAGATTCCTTCTTGATCATTTCTGTAGTCTTTTTCCTCACCAATTCTTTTCTCAGTTGTTTAATCTATTATTAATCCCATTAATTTCTACTCATAGTTTATTTGTTTCTTTTCCAAATATGGTTGGACTTTTATTAATAGCCTCCTGCCCTTTATTCAGATCTTCAATCTCTTCCTTTATTTCTTTAATCTTGATAAACATTTTATATTCTGCGCCTGATAATTCCCATACCTGAAGTCTTTTCAGGTGTGCTGCTTCTGTCTCTTGCCTCAGCTGGCTGTCACAGTGCCCTTCTTCCCCATGAGTTTGCCACTTTTTAAATGTGAGCTTTACTTCTTAGAACTTCAGCTGTGGGAATACTTCAGCTGTGGTGAAAGATGGATTGCTGTAGATAAGGCTGGCATTTGTTGATGCCCGCTTAAAATCCCTTTAAACAAAATTCTCAGTGTAAGATGCTTTGAACCATCCACGTAATATGAATCTGGGCTTTTGGCCCATACATGGGTTAGCTTGTGATTTTGAATTATCTGGAGACATTTTTGTTTTCCCTTTTAGTCAGTAAAAAGTTCAACTAATACGATTCCTTTTAGTCTATAAAGATGGTGGTAGAGTGGTACTAATTTCTGGTTCACCTTTTATAATGAAGGTCCAACTCTTTGAGGTTCAGAATTAATTGAGGGGGGCAGCATTTAGTGTTACACTACTAACTCTGGAGAGATCTGGGCTTTGTCTGTATTCTCTTCCTTTTACCAAAGCCCTGCAGATCCCTGGGTAGCAAATGTCCCCAAGGCAAAAGTCAGCCTCGGGGCTCCTTTAACCCTCTTTGGTTCCCACTTTCATTTTGTTTTTGCCCTCTGGGTATGCCTGACTGACTTATTACACCTTTAATAATTTTTACATTTTATTGCATCCATTATTTTTAGTGCTTTTGGCTGGAGGGCCAGCCATGTTTCTTTCAGAGTTTGAAGTCTTATTTAATGCTATTTAATAGACATAGAATGCTAAATATGTTTTTTGAGCAATCAGTAAGTGCCAGACAGTATTCTGGGTTCCTGAGATTCAGCAATGAAGAAAACGAAGTCCTTACCTTGAGGACTCAAGGATTATATTCTAGTGATCACATAAAAGCATTTTGTGGCAATGAAGAAAAATTGACATGGTAAGGGGGATAGAGGGTGACAAGGTGACCATATTATTCCCTACGGAGGGTCAGGGAAGACCTCTCAGATGAATAAAGTAACATTTGAGCAAAAACCTTAAGGAAGTGAGAGAACAATGTAAATAGACAGTTCGGAAAAAACTCTCTAGGCGAAGGGAAGAACAAGTGCAGATTCTGATGTAGGCATGTCCTTGGCGGGACAGTAAGAGGGCCCATGTGATCAAAGTAGAGTGAGCAAGAGGGAGGACAGTAGAAAATGGGGTCAAATGGCAGCAGCATGCCAGGTCATCCAGGGCCTTGAGGCCGTGCTAAGGACTTTGGGTCTTACTCTGAGAAGGGACGCCATTGCAGGTTTGAGTAAAGAAGAGCAGTCATCTGACATTATTTTTAAAGTTTACCTTGGGAGGCTCTCTGGAGAATAGATGGCAGGGGAGCAAGAATGGAAGCAGGAGACTGGTTGAGGTTCTGAAAATAGTTGTGTATATTGGACCAAAATAGTAGCATTGGAGGCAATGAGAAGTGTTGGATTCTGGACACATTTTGAAGGAGGAATCAAAAGGAATTACTACATGGATTAGATGTTGCATGTTGGAGAGAGAAAAAGACAGAGATAGAGATAGACGGATAGATGAGAGAGAGAGAGAGAGAGAGAGAGAGAGAGAGAGAGAGAGAGACTGACTCAGACTGACTCAAGGATGACTCCAAGGATTGTGACCTAAGTAAGAAACTGGAAGAGTGGAGTCACCATTTGCTAAACTGGGAAGACTACAGGAGAAGTGAGTTTGTAGAGACAAGCAGGAATTCAGTGAAGTCTGAGATACGTCTAAACACCTGTGATGATTAATTTTATGTGTTCACTTGGAGGGAGTTTTTGAATAAGATTAACATTTAGTGAACTTTGAGTAAAGCAAATTGCCCTCCATAATGGGGATAAGCCTCGTTCCATCGATTGAAGTCTCAAATAAAACAAGAACTGACCTCCCCAAGCACTAGGGAACTCTCCAGGAGACTACCTGCAGACCTCACCGGCACCTCTCCGGAGCTCCAGCCTGCCAGCCCCCACTGCAATTTTTGGACTTTTCAGCCTTCATAAAGGTGAGCTAATTCCTATCATCTGTCTGTCTGTCTATCTATCTATCTATCTATCTATCTTCTATTTTTTTTTTTTAATTTATTTTTCCTATTGGTTCTCTTTTCTCTGTAGAACTCTAACACAACAACCAACTGAAAACAGTGAGAAGCAGCTGGACACATAAATCTGGAGTTCAGGGGTGAGGTCTACATACATAAATATATAAGTCATCAATAATCAAGTGCTAAGAGATGAGACTAGAGAATAAGGAGAGATGGAGAAGACATACATGGTCCCAGGTCTCACTCTTGTGAAACTCCATTGTTTGGAAGTTGGGAATATGAGAAGGAACCAGAAAAAGACTGAAAAGAACAGACAGTGAGGTAGGGTGAGAATGAAGAGTGAGTGTGTTCCCAGAAGACAAGTACAGGAAAGTGTTAAAAGGAGGGACTGACTGATCAGCTGTTAAATGCTACTGACAGAATGTGAAAAAGGAGACATTGCCAATATGAGTTTGCTAAGTTTAATTAGCAAATATATTAAGTATACAAAGGAGACACCTGCTATGATGCTCAAGCCTACAAGTCAGCAGAAACTATCATTAAAGTCTCCCAGTGACTCATCTTCTAATTCTCATCTTGCTTTCAAAGAAACCCAGTGTTCCAATGCCTCTAGCTCTTACGCTATTCCCACAATGCACTTTCATGATTTCTAGATCT
>CM053513.1:6379497-6410258 GCA_028627145.1 Eidolon dupreanum
GGGAGCACCTACCTGGGGGAAAGTGGGAGACTACTGAAAGATATTAAGGAAGTAACACGATAACAATGCCAAGGGACCAGAGAGGAGGAAGAAAGGGGGCAAGAAAATGCTGTTGTGGTGGTAAGGATGGTAAAAATGGTGGAGGTTTGCGACGAGGCAGTGGAACTGGGGAAGGAGAGAGGAGAGTCGACCAGAAGGTAGAGTCAATGGACACAGTGACAGATGCGGGTAGAGGATCAGGGAGAAAGAGAAGTCTGATCTAATTGACCCGGTAGTCACTGACACCATAAGCATAATAGGTTTGGGGGAACAAGAAGGGAGGAGATGATGACTTTGGTTTGTGACTCTGCTGAGTTTGAGGTATAAGTATCTAGATGAAAATGTTCAATAGTCAATTGGATGTAGGTCTGGGACTCTAGAAAGGAGGTAGATTAAATATAAACATTTGGAATTAATCAGACTATAGACAGGTCAATTCTGATTGCACGGGAGTGTGTGTAGACTGAGAAAAGAGGAGAGCAGAGGACAGAACTTTGAAAGATTACAATATTGAAGCCATGGCCAGAGAACCAGAAAGATGCCATGAACAAGTGGGCAGAGACAGGAAGCAAAGGCAAGAAAAAAGCAGTATCAACACCATTATGAGAAAGAAGTTTCTGAAAGAGAAGTCAGTGGTTCCCATGCCACCGAGAGGTCAAGATAAGAATGGAAATTTATTTCTAGGGTTTACATGAAGAGAATAATCTCATCAAAAATCACCTAACAAATTAGTAATTTAAGGTTCTTGGCATGTATTTATTCCTATAACCGGATAACCATACTCCTTTTATTTATGATGTGGCTTTTTTTGTTTAAAAATTGTCCCATAAGCAAACCTATAATTATTTCAAAGTAAAAAGTTGTTTTTTTTTTTCTTTCCTTTTCTTTTTTTTTTTTTAAATAATCCTATAATAACAGTCCTTTTAAACAGATCCGGAAATGTTTATATATATATTTTTTTTTCAGTAAGCCTCAAATGACCTATAGCGGGGGTCAGAAACTTAAATATTCACAGGGGCCAGGCAAGTAAAATGAATGGGTAAAGAAATCCGAGTGTAGGAAAAACAGAAACAAAAACCCGGAGAACACAGGTCCTTGCTAAAGGGAACAGCCACAACCAATTCCCACTACAAAGACATGTGGGCTGGTCTTGACAGGTGACCTGGTATTTCAAGAAAAGGCAGAGATCTGAATTTTTAAATACGAAGTCTTCCGATTTTAAAACATAGCTGATTTATTTAAATGTTTTTCAAAATACTTTGTAAACTTAATAAGATATTTCAGTAGGTCTCAGGTGGCTCATGGACTATCAGTTTTTGACCTTTGCCCTAAAGTATGTGTAATATAGCATTTTAATCTTATACCTTGAGAGAAATTAAGTGACAAATAATAAAGGCTCATGAGCAGTAATAAAGCCAGATCTAGAGTCTAGTCTTTCCTGTTCTTAAACAAGTATTTCCTTCTCTGTGATTCTACAGCTTTTTATCTAACAAAGGAAATATACACCCAGGTTAGTCAGACATTCAAGTTAATAATCACAACATGCCGTAATAAATTCAGGAAAGATGGCATAACCTCAATTAATCCAGATGCTGGCTCTTCTGAAATGTTTGTAGGACATAATTGTAAGTGATCTTTAAACAAAATTATAATTTAGCTAAACAAATATATATAAAGTTAAAAAAATAACATGTAGATCTTTTTAATTTCTAGAGAAAAGTTAAGATATTGCAGGGCTGGTAGAAAACTGGACTTCGATTCTTAAGACTTTGTTTAGTTATACTACAGACTACACTCATCCATTCATTCAACATATACTATGAACCTAGTGTCCTGTTAAGTAAAGGCAGATTCGCTAGCTCTCAGAAGGGTGAGGATATACGTTCGAATTATTTCAATGAATGAAACATGGAGGTAAGTGCTACAGCGGCACAGGAAGTTGGAGCTAGCACAGTTAATTATGTTCTTTGATGTTAACAGCCCTCTGGAGGTGTTATCAGGCTGATTTGGGAGAACCTGATAAGTCTGCCACAGAGCCAGAAGGCGTGTTCTGGTTGCAATTCCAAGATTCTGTGAACAGAAAAGGAATCGTTTTGTGTTCCTCCTCTAAGGAGTTACTGTACTCCTCCGTAAAGCAACTTTTCCCTGTAAAGTCCTAACACGTTATTCATGTCCTGTGATCTAAGCCACCTCAACTCAATTACAGACAACGTGTCATGTTTTATTTTTCTTTTGGGAGTTGCGAACTAATTTGAACTTGAAAAACACCTTCTGTGCGAGGAGAGGCAAATCTCGCTGGCTAGGAGCAGCAAAATCAATTTGGCGCCATGCTTTGACATGGCAGTTTAAGTCACAGCAAGACTAGCACGCGGCCTAAAGGTATCACCGGGCCCCGCTAAAACTAGGCTCGGGCGAACCAAATCGGACTAGGGACAGGGCCCGCGACTCCTGAGTGAAATGGTATTTATAGTTAGGGCCGGGAGAAGCCAAAGCCAACAACAGCTGCGCTGCAGCACGGTGCCACCGCCATGCAAGCAGGTCTCACACCGCTCACCTTCACAGTCCGCCCCCGGCTGCCCCCCGGCCTCCTGGCCCTGCGCCCGCACCGGGTTAGAGACCCAAAGCCCGACGCAAATGACCACCATAGCGGCTGGGCTCGTGCACCACATACTGAGCCAGCAGCACCAAACTCCTCCGCCACCTGCGCCCACCGCCAGTCAAACTGATATCGCCAGGGGCTGCTACAGGATGCAGCAGAGCTGAGCGAGCCCGGAGTTGCTAAGGCAAATGACGCAATTCAACCCGAAGTTTCCATTGGCTCTCACGAGACGGGCAAAGAACGGGGCGGCGCGAAGGGGCCCTTTCCCTTTCCTTCTCTGGCTGGCGCGTGCGCGCCATCGCACACGCGGTGTCGCTCCAGCGGGGCTGGGAGAGAAGCACTAAAGCTATTCGCTGACTGCTCGTGAGGTAGGCGGGACCTTCACGCTGATTGGCGGCGCCGCGGGAGGCCGCGGCGTTTGGACCGGACGCAGTGGGCGGGCGGGAACGTGTAGTCTCCGCGGTGCCTGATGGAGCTGTAGGGAGCCCGAGACTTGCAGCCCCCGGAGGACCACTCTTTACTGCTGCTGCCGTTTCTGCCGCCTCATGGCGGCCATCGGAGTTCACCTGGGCTGCACATCAGCCTGTGTGGCCATCTATAAGGTGAGGGGATGAGGGGTTGGGGCTAGGGCCTAATGTCAGCCACCTCGTTCTCTGAGTGCGGCCAAATCCTTTGGTCCCCTACTGGGTTGTGAACGGCGTATCGCCAGCCTAGGAACGTCGCGCAGAGAGACGTTTCTGCAGGGGAGTTTCGAGGCAGAGGGCCTAGCGGAACCGGCCTCGTCCCCTGGAAATAAGAGAGCTTGGCAAGGAGTTGTGGCCTTCATCTCGTCAGTGGGGTGGCAGAAAGAACAATAATAATGAACTCCCCTGATAACGCGTCTCGCGTTTAAATGTCAAATGACTTGTAAGTAAAAGCCAGAAAGATTAATGCTACTGCATCCTGTGTAGAAGAGGGAAAAAAGATGTATTTTGTGTGGGAAGAAAGAGAAGTAGAGTGGTGTAATAAGACTGTTGTATATAGAAAGATTGTTACTATGTTTATTCCAATTATCTACTACACAGAGAAGACCGAAAAAAATGAGGCAGTTCTTCGTGGAATGTTGGCCTTATATAAAATCTAGGAAATCAATACCAGCAGTTAAATCTACAAGTTTAAAACATTGATAGAGCAATTTTCCTATCCATATATATGGCAAATAAAACTGGACCACGTTGTCTGAATATGTCTAATGAGATTAGGTATTTCTCAAGAGAATTGATATAGTTGTGTATTTTTCACCAGGATGGCCGGGCTGATGTGGTTGCAAATGATGCAGGTGACAGAGTTACTCCAGCTGTTGTTGCTTACTCAGAAAATGAAGAGGTACTGTTCCCCCTCATTTTTGTACTTTGAAATAAGTAAAATTTACACGCATTGTAATATATTTCTCTTTTTCAGGTTGTTGGATTGGCCGCAAAACAAAGTAGAATAAGAAATATTTCAAATACAGTAATGAAAGTAAAGCAGATCCTTGGCAGAAGGTATGAAGTAAAATAATACTTTTATGTATGGTAATTAAAATGTGTTTATCCATTCTAAATGTAATGTGAAATGAAACTAGAAATACCATTTGCTTTTTTTTGTTTTTTTCATGACTGAGGCATTTTAGAGAAGACCCCAGTAGGCTGTTTCTTTTGATGATTAGAGTTGAATCTTCTCAAGGATGGGATTCTCTCAGACATTTGTTTCTTGCTGACAGGTCTGTTAGTGTTGATAAACATCAACATTTCTTTAGTTTTTACAGTTTGTGTCATTCACAGGTGGTAATTTGGGCTTTTCACATTTTTGTATTTTTCGACTGAGGGAACTTGATTTTGTGGGAATTTGACAGCATCTTTGCTCTATAGTTGAATTTTGCAAAATCTTACATTTTGTCATAATTTAGGTAGATGCTATCGGTTTTCTTCCTTGGGTCTTTGTGTGACACTTTTCTGGGAACTAACTTTTCCACTGGCTTACAAATTTAATCATTAGAGAAACAGATTCATTAACATCTTAAGTACAAATCAGGTTAATCATCCGTTGTAACTTTAAATAAAAAATTAAAGAGGCTTGCTTCCCCAGACTCCTGTCTCCTCAAATTATAGATTACCATAATAATTAGGGGTTTTTTATTTTCATTGGAGTAGTAATATTTGATATAGTGTTTTTAAATTTTCAAGAGTGCTTTGACATCTATTATTTTATTTAATCCTCTCAAATTCCTGAAAGATTAGTAAGGCAGGTTTTATCCTTCCCCACTATAGATGAGAAAATCAAGGCACATAGAAGTTATGGTATTCCTAAATTAGTTCAGGATTTTCAACCCTTATCTCAGGTTGTTTCCTTTCTACGTTATTCAGTTGAGAATTTAAGTATAAATTTTCTTAGCTTGATCTTAGGATTTGGGGATTATAGATTAAATTTAATTTTTTTATACATATAGATTTTTTTTATTATCTCTTATTTATATTTAGTTAAACTGAACTTGATGTTTTTTTTCCTTAGACTACGTTTGCAGTAAGCCAAAAACTATGGTGTTTTGGAGAGAATTCCAGTTTTTGTGATGATGATAAAGTAGTTGGTTTCAAATTTTTTTAAATTATAAATTCTGAAAAAAAGAGAGTTGTAGATATATGTTGAATTTAGATTCACTATAAGCAGCCAACAATATGTTGTTTTAATTACACTTTTTATCTTGAGGTAATTGTACATATTATTAGAAATAATTAAAAGAGATCCGATGTATTATTGGATTTGCCACTTTCTCCCGTCTTTCAAAACTATAGTATAATATCACACCCAGATACTGACATCGATACAATCAAGATAAATCTGTCAATCATAGATCTATCCCCTAGTCCTGTTTGTTTTATGCTGCTATTTGGGGGCAGACGGTTGCAGTAATGATGTGGTTTTCTTCTTCCATATTATGCAAAAAGCTTTATATTAACAGGAATAACTTAAGCTTACTTTTCTGACTATGAAAGTTACCTTTTAACAAAGGAGCGCACTGGTGACAGTCAGATGGGTAATACATAGCCACGGCATGCTGCTTAGGCCCAGGTTAGTTAAAGGATGAGCTCCCTGCAGACAGACTGCTGCACCACGGTCCTGCTAGCACTTCTCCAGAGCGAGCTGCCTCATGTTCCAGGTATTTGCCGCCTCGGTCTGTCTACTTACAAGACAGTGTGATTTTTACAGACACAGAGTTGAACCAGGTATCAGCCTTGGAAGCATTCTGGCTTTTGTGGAGGAGCCAGCCCCCTTGTTATCAAGCCAGTAAGGCCCATTTTAGCCCCTGGCCCAGTGTCCATCCTGGCATCCTGCCTGTTTGCAGCCTGCTTACAGGTAGCACCGTTTAACTTGCTGCTGCAATTATCCTTACACCGTCCCTGTAACTCTCATTCCCCTGTGGCCTTCCAGCCGGAAATTCGGTCCTTGGACCTGGCTCCTCAGCAATTAGCCCTGAGAGGGAAGAATCAGCTGGCTCCTGGAAATATACTGAGAGCACCCAGAGCTTCCCCGACACCTTCAGATTTGCGCCTTGCCTCCCAGGAGCTTCCCGCACTAGCCTTCCTTCCCAGTCCACTATGGCCAGTTCCAATAGCAGTGCGGGCATCCGGTGGTCCAGACAGGAGACACGAACTCTTCTCTCCATCCTGGGAGAGGCAGAGTATATTCAGCGCCTCCAGACTGTGCACCACAATGCAGATGTCTATCAGGCTGTGTCTAAGCGAATGCAGCAGGAAGGCTTCCGCCGCACCGAGCGTCAGTGCCGCTCCAAGTTTAAAGTGCTGAAGGCATTGTATTTGAAGGCGTACGTTGCCCACGCCACAAGTATGGGTGATCCACCACACTGCCCATTTTATGAGACGTTGGATCAGCTTCTCCGAAATCAGATAGTGACTGACTCAGACAACTTAATGGAGGATACTGCTTGGGCCAAGCACTGTGATCAGAACCGAGTGGCCTCTGACACCCCAGGGAAAGAGGGAACCAGCACTCTGAGAGCAAAAAGGATTCAGGCAGCAGATCATCAGCCTATCTTGAAAACAGTTAAGGAATCAGATGAGGATTGTCAACTGAGAATCAGTGACCAGATGCGAGAAACCAGTGACCTTGAGGACTCCTGGGATGAATCCTCAGGTGCAGGTAATTCCCAAACATGGGAAGGATTGGGGTCCCGGTGTCACTTGCTTCTAAACAGAAGTATATATTTGGATGTGTTCTTTTCAGCATTGTCCCTTTTCTGGCCCCCTGCCCTCTTTTTAAAAAAACCTAATGGTAAGATAAAGGGCTCCGGGTGATTAAAAGCAATGACCCTAAATATGTAAGGTATTCAAACTCCTTAAACGTAGACGTAGTCTTTAAAACCAAACCGGTTTTGGCATTATGTATAGTCGGTACTTAGGCATTTGTGGACATAGAGTGGGTTGGATGGCCAAGTGGAAAGGGGCTCAGGAAGGCAAGGGGGAGGTTTTGGAGGTAAGACGACACCAGGCCAAAATGTCCACATTAAGGAAATGACTTCTTCCCAGTCCCTTGTGGAAAGAGGCCTTTCCAGGAACGGCCACAGTTTTGTAATTGTCTCAACTCTGCTGCTGGCTCCAAGCATTCCGTAAACAGGAATGTCCTCTCTGCAACACTGTTGCTTTGTTTTTCAGGGTGCTCTCAAGGGACCCCCAGCTACAGCAGCTCCCACCACCTTTTCAGAGGTGCAGTTGCTCCCTGTCAGAGCAGCCCCATGACCAGACTGGGTGTGTCCGGTGAGCCCAGCCCCTGCACCAGCACCAGCCGAAACACTCCTGGGGTGGCCTCCCCACAGCAGCCTCCGATCTCCTCCGGAGTTCCTTTTGTTTCTGGTGGGGATAGGCCTTTGGCCAGTGAGCCCCCACCCAGGTGGGCAAGGCGAAGAAGGCGGTCAGTGGCCAGGACTATTGCCGCTGAATTGGCAGAGAACAGGAGATTGGCACGAGAACTTTCAAAGCGTGAGGAAGAAAAATTGGACAGGCTGATTGCTATTGGTGAGGAGGCCAGTGCTCAGCAGGACACGGCCAACGAGCTCCGCAGGGACGCCGTGATCGCAGTCAGACGCTTGGCGACAGCAGTGGAGGAGGCAACCGGTGCTTTTCAGCTAGGGCTGGAGAAGTTGCTCCAGAGGTTAATTTCGAATACCAAAAGTTAGGGTGTATTTCCTAAACTGGGAGAAGCCCAGATCCAGCACTTGCCTTCTGACACCCTGGCTCCTTGTCCACGTCCTCAGGAAAAAAGTGGATGAGTCACTAACAGGCGGAGGACAGGAATATATGTGCGCGTTGTTTCTCCCAAGCTCTTCACCAATTCAGTCCTTTCGGATATGTGAGAGGTGGCCTGATGGAAAACAAATGGGGTCAAGTCCAGGGAGCTAGCTAGCCCTGGCTCTGTCACTGTCGTGAGGCAGTTCAGTTCACCTCTCTGCACCAGTTTCCTCACCTGTAAAATGGGAGCTAGGTGACAACTCCTGACCTGCCTACCTCACAGGGTTGTTGTGAGGATCGTATGGCTAATAGATGTGAAAGGGTTTAAAAGTTTAAAAGCACTATACACGTGTAAGTTGTTAATGTACATGACCTTGGCCAAGGCTAGGGTGAGGCGCGTTAGTTGTCAAGATACAGGATTATGGTTGCATACCATGATGACCTCATTGCTTGAATCTTTATTAGTTTTACTTGACTGCTGCCTGGAGTTGAAGATCATGTTTTTGAATCCCTCTATAGCTCAAGACTGCTGTGGACACAACTCGTATTTGTACCTTTCTCTCATTTTCACTGCTTTGTCTATGACATATCTACTAGTTAGCACCTAAGAGTCAAACCATCTTTCCCTTCATTTTAATAGTTTTTAGTCTCTATAAGGATATAATTCAGAACTGACAGGGAGCCACAGTCGTGTGTTATGGTTCATAGTAATAATCTTTGATACAATGAGTTAGTGGCTGTTTTATAAAGCACTAAATGTAAGTAAATTCTTTGCACTTCATCTTATTTGGGTCCCTTTATATACATAAATACATATCTTTAAATTTGGATTGCCATTTGAACATCATGGAAAGAATCTGGATTATATCAATTTCCCATGTGCTTTTAGCTAACTTCATTGTTTCAGCCTTTTGTTTTTCTCTTGGGTTACAGAAGGCAAGCCCGAGAAAATTTTCCTTCTAGGGAAATTCCCAAAGTCACTTTTTCTCACATGGTGTAGACAAAAGTTCATGGCATGTGGTGGGAGAGTCAAGGGTGGTGGAAATAAAGACTCCAATAGATAACTCCTTTTAAGCACAAGCTCTCAACAAATAAATTTCCTTTCTCCCCCAAAGCACTCATCTTTCCTTTGGGGTGTAAAAAGGTGTTGAGCCAAACTTCCAATTTACTTTAAAGGGAAACCAATACTGGCCATCGTTAAACTAACTTAAAGCTTTTAGTGGTTTACTTAGTACTTTCAGGAACTACAAATAGACTAGGAATTTTAAAAGTTTCTTCAATATAGAGGCTGGAAAAAAATGAGCATATTTGGGAGAGGTTTTATATTTTGCGGACTTGGGTGCTGGAAATAGAAATTGGTGGAGAAATGGTCAAAACAATGGTGGGCACATAACTGGAACCATAAATAGGTGACAAGCAAGTGAGCTGGTCTGACGAGTGGGCAACTGATGGAGGAGGCAGCCAGTGTGGTAGCAAGCCCTGGCATCGAGTTACAAACCCTGGGTTCTAATCCTGCACGGTTAATCACACTGGCAAATCACTTATCTATTTTGTGCCTGAATTTTTTTCTCTCTAAAACAAGAGATTTGTATTAGATGACTTTTGTAGTACCTTCCAGTTCTAAAATTCTATAATAAGTAGCATAACAAAAAAAGGCAAAATGAAATTCAAATTGTAATATTTTCAACCATAGCAAATTAATGTATGTTTGAAATACTGGTAACCATTGTATTTTAAGGAAGCATTCTGTGGAATGAGCGTTTATTAATATACTCGTGAACTTCCATGAACATCACGCCAGACAAAGATTTCTTACTTTTAAAGGAGCATATATTAAGCATTGAAATAAAGAGATGTAAATATCTCAGTTTTCTCAATTTTAGGCCATTATATTGAGGGATATGTGTCAGTTATAACTAGATAACACTAATGTAGGCAGGTAGACTTTTGAAAAACAGAGAAGTACTTGAAGGAGAATTAGGCCTATACTCTATTAAATTTATTAATGGTAGCAAAATACATAGGCAGAGATTTATTTGAGATGAGAGAAGTGCTAAAGACCAGAAGTGGAGTTAAACTTTGGAGGCAGTATTGTGAAAATCTAACGGGTGAAGAAGCAACCTTAATTTGGGAATAAAACTAGAGGGGAAGGTCTTAAAGAAGTAAACAGAAAAACAGGCACAATATTGTTAAGAGGAAGGAAGCTGTAATGGGGGAAGGTTGTACGAAAGAAAATAAGCCCAGAAATCCTTCCTAAGCCCTAAATCCAGCCATTACTACCTGTCCATCCTTAGGTGGCTCATTTCACCAGTGTGTGACTCAGGATCCCCACCTATAAAGAGGGAAACTAATAATTATGCTGCCTGCCTCACAGGAATGTGACGAGGGTCAAAGGAAAGATGAATGTAAAAGCACTTTCAGACGTGGAAGGCACTATACTGTGACAGTGGGGAAGGAGACCCTGCAGTGCATTCGAGCTGGTGTGCACCAGGTCCAGGGACCTGCTGAATCGGGGGGAGACAGCTGGCAGAAGGAGGAAGGGAAAATGGTGTTGCTGGTAAAGCCTGTGATACAGCAGTAGGGTCAAAGCTCTGGCTCCCGAAGACCGTGATGTAATTGAGGTGCTGTGTGTGCGAACTCCCACCACCCTTTGTTTTCTGTTACATAATTTAATCCTGGTGTGGACAAATAAAGTTGTTCCTTGTACGTAGTTGTGGGTCAGTCCGCTACTTTCTGACACTATCTGTCATCATTTGTTGTCACTTCTGTTTTCTGTTCTGCTAGCTGATCTCCAGGCTCTTGCCTGTCTATGGCCCCAAGAGCTATGTGTGCTTTCTGTCACACAAGAGAGGCCCTCTTTGCATAGCAGTTGAAAATTAATTTTTCATTTCTAAGAGTTGTGTAATTTCCATAAAAGATATTTTCCCAGCACATTATCTTGTCTGGTAGGAAACCTACACATAATAGGATAAATTATAGTGGTTGACTTCAGTCCTATTCTAAAGAAAGAAGTGGTGTCATGCACGAATTATAACATTGGTGCAAAAAAAAAAAAATTACTCTGCACACACTTTATCTTTTAGTATATTTGTCCAGGATATAGTCTAACTAGTGGGCTTAGAAATAGGGAAGAAGGGAGAGTTCAGTGGAAAGAATACTAAATTTCATATTAAAGATCTGGATTCCAGTCAGTTCTGCCATTAATTAGCCATGGAATATTGGGCAAGTTACTTACCTATTTCCTCTCTATCCATTTTATGTGATAGAGAAGGAAGTATGAGAAATCTGCAAGAATTCCAGACAAGAGTTCTAAGCTGAATTAGTCCTTTTTCAACCCCTTTTGTCTTCCTTTTATTTACACAGATTAGGGTCTTTGGACGTTGAGTAATTTTTCAGCAATTAGTTACTTAATTTTCACCTTTTATTAAACATTTAAGACTGGTCTCTGAACAGAATAGCCAAATAGCCACAGCCCCTTGGAAGAAGCGTTTAGCAGAAGAATCTACTTCATCTTAATTTCTAGATAAAATGAAACCAAGGCCCAGAGACTCCTGGCCCTGCCCAGGGTGCAGAGGTACTTCGGTCATGCACCATCTCACTTACGGCCAGGCGGCCACGTGAAGTGTGAATAACTGTAGCCTGACGGAGACCTGGGATCAAGTACCGACTGCCCCTTAAGTTTATAAATCATTGACCCTCTATGAACCTCTTACTTTTAAAATACCTGCCAAGCTAACCCCACTTAAGTGCTGTGAAGATCACGAGGTAATGTGTTAAAACATTTCGTAGTCTGAATTAATTGATTGGTATTGCTGTTTCGAGCAGCATAGCACCCATTGTCTTAGTTTTCCTTATTGCCATGCATATTTCTTTAGTATGTACTTTGAATGAGACATTATAGATCCATCTACCTTTAGTACTGGGCACCTTTCCGTATAAGACATTTGTACTTCTGATCACTCTTGATTTTGGGTGTTGATTTGTATTCAGAAACCAAGCAACAAAGATGGTGTTAACGTACTGTTTTGTCATTAGTTTGCAGTCTTATCTCCTTTTGTCCTTTTTATCTCAGGGTGGGTGTTCAAGATTATAGATATGAGGGTATATAGGACATAAAATCATTGATACTATGAAAAATCACCCCCAAATATATAGCATCTGTTAATAGCAAGATCAGAACAAGAGGTATTTACTTTCAAATGCAAAGATTATCACTTTAATAGAATTACTTTAACCATTGTAAGTACTCCATTTAATCCTATCCGTAATACTCAAATTTTTTTCTAATATTAAGCAATTTAATATTTTTGTTTGTATTTTCAGTGATATTGAAAAATACAGTGTTCTTTAGACCTTATGTATCAACAATGCTGATTTTAATACTTAACTGTCTTTATCTTTATGGGCAGCTCTGATGATCCACAGGCTCAGAAATACATCACAGAAAGTAAATGTTTAGTGAGTATGATTCTGTTATTACTTCCCTATTACACAAAGTAGTTGTTAAAGTACTGATCTATAGTATTGACTTTAAACTTTGTATTTTTACTAAAATTATTCCTTATTTAACACTCTTATAATTTTCTTTATAGGTCACTGAAAAAAATGGGAAATTACGATATGAAATAGATACTGGAGAAGAAACAAAATTTGTTAACCCAGAAGATGTTGCCAGACTGATATTTAGTAAAATGAAAGGTATTAAGCCTAAAAAAAATTCTTTCTTTTAAGAGTTGACCTTAAAAAAGAGTTAGTTGTATTTTTTGACCTAGGAAGAAGCAGGTGATTAAGCAGATTAGCAGTAAAGGGACCTAAACTCTAGATCTGACAGGGCTATGAAAATTGGACATGTGACCATTGCTAAATGACTTACTTTCCCTGACTCTGGTTTCCCTAGAAGTAATGTCAATTGATTGGGCTGGATTAGCATTTTTAAAACTTCTTAAGAGGAAGTGGCAAAATTAGTACCGTGAAGAGTGAATATTATATCTCCCGCTTTGAGATTGACAGTGCACTCAATATTTAGGCAGATTAAGTAGATCTCATTTTATCGCCACTTCGGGTGAAGGCAGGAGCTGAGTGGCATTCTTTGGAGCAATTTAGGAAGTTCTGGAGGAAATCATTTATAAGGCTCACATCAGCTCTGGAGTTATGTTATGAACTCGTAGGATAGAAGGCCACCCTTTAATTAATGTGTCAAGCTAACCTTACACTGTTTGTTTCATGTTAATTCATTAGAAACTTGTTCTCAGTGGGACCAGTGTAGTTTGCAATATGGCTGAAACTTAAGCCTAAAAGTCAGGTGCTTAAATGCCTCATTCCATGTCCACAAATCTCAAAACCACAAAATGTAGTGCACAATTTAAGAGAGCAAGGGAAGAAAATCAGCGAGATATGGCAGTCAGGTGAATTGGAAAATCTTTATACTGAGATGATCTTTGCTACAAATTAATAAACCTCAGAAAGTATCACGACATTTTTTTTATGTCATCAGAATTTATTTTTATTTTTTTAAATATATAGAAACGGCACATTCTGTCTTGGGCTCAGATGCAAATGATGCAGTTATTACTGTTCCATTTGACTTTGGAGAAAAACAAAAAAATGCTCTTGGGTAAGTATAATATGGGGTTTATCTTATTTGCTTACTTAAAAGAAATACAAATTTCACAATATCACCATATAGTAAAAAGTAAAATTGCCTTTGAAAATACTTTAGACAATAAAATTATATTTGTAAATGCTTATATGTTGTGTATATACACACATGTAAATAGTATGGTGAAAAGTATGTTAATGATCATAAATACTTTTATGAAATACCAAGAGAAGATAAAATTAGATATACCTTCTTAGCTCTTTTGATTGGAAATGTTTTTTAGTTACCAGGTTAAGCTGATTGTTTATCAATCACTTTGACTTAGTTTCACATAATTAGGGTTTATATGGGAATGATATAAAATATTCAGTTTTAGAATATATTTGCAACTATTTCTTCACCTTAGATCTTAGCATCTTAACAAAAAGTTGCATTCAGTTTTAACAGGTCATTATGCAAATGTAATTGGTGAGCATGCATGCATTTGCTTCTCAGTTAAGAGTTCCTGTGGGGCTTTGGTGATCATCTAAGTTGCTTCTGGGGTAGAGAATTGTTTTATTTACTTGAACTTGTGGGATGTTAAAAACTGTGACTATAAAAGAAATTAGAAAATTTCAAAATGTATTATAAATTTATCTTAATCTCTTTCTAAAAAGTGTATAAGCATGGGCGTTTTTGAGAGCTCTCTTTTCCTTGTTCAGTATGAGCACATGGTATTTTTTTTTGTTAAGAAAATAGACTGAACACATTTCTTGTGGTGTCTTGCTTCTAAATGCTAAAGATCATTATCATTCATGTCTAGCATCCTAAAAATGTAGACTTGAACATGTTGTGATATTAAATTCATTGAAAGCAAATCGTCCACAGGGAAGCAGCCAGAGCTGCTGGGTTTAATGTTTTGCGGTTGATTCACGAGCCATCTGCAGCCCTCCTGGCTTATGGAATTGGACAAGACTCCCCAACTGGAAAAAGGTAAAAACCATATTTGCAGCTTTCAGTTTTCAGTACAAAAAACACTTAGATTATAACAATTATATCAATAAAGATTATCATATAATTTGGCGGTTCCAGGCTTTTGTGGATAAAAAGATATCTAAACTAGAGTTTTTCTAATAGATGAGAAAGATGTCCAAGGAAAGCAGAGAAGGGACATAACAGGAGACAGAATGGAGCTTTTTTGCCCTCCTCTTGTCGGCCACATTTTGTCCCTTTAGCTGAGGAAGATTTGAAATTCGTAAGCCCTGTCAAGTGCCAACTCAAGCTAGATTACTTAATTTTACCACCAATTTCAGTTTTTAAACGTGTTTAGACACCACAAGTAGTTTTATATACGTTCACCTTGGCAAGAGATGGAGAGAAATTCAGCATAGGGATTTAAGATTTCTTTTAATAATGAAATAGTAAAACATACTCCTAATTTAGTTGTCAAAACTTGTCTTAACAGACTTGTCACGTTATGAAACTTCAATTTATTCAAATGTGTTAATTTTCCCTAATTGTTTCACCTCATTCATATCGCACAGAGCAAATAAACTAAAATGCACAAATCACCAGGAAATTATTTTTAGGTAACTAGATAAATATAGGATATCAGAAATTATGGATTTCGATGCACAAAAATTAGCTCCTACTTTGCACGTTTCATTTTTATAGAACATGTTATTGCAGTAAGAACTTTAATAATATTAACACACAATTTCTGTATTTAATTTTCTTAAAATTCACTTACAATCATGAATCTCTTCTTTATTTGAAAAGTTGGTGTTTTGAACTCCAGTCACTCAGGAGAATACGATTTTACCAGCACAACTAAATGAAAAATAATTTTGACTTAAAACCAGAAGATCTGGTCTCTAGGCTTGATTCATCACTAAGTGGTGACCTCCGACAACTTAGTGAGATTTTTAGTTTCCTCATTTGCGATTTAAAAGGATTAAACTAAATGACTTCTTAGTTTAAGAAGTCCAACCCAGCTTTAAAATGCTGTGATTCTCGCATAACTTACTCATGTTATTTTTTTAAGCAATATTTTGGTGTTCAAACTTGGAGGAACATCCTTATCTGTCAGTGTCATGGAAGTTAACAGTGGAATATATCGTGTTCTTTCAACAAACACTGATGATAACATCGGAGGTACACATTTCACAGAAACCTTAGCACGGTATCTAGCTTCTGAGTTTCAGAGGTGAGTATTAATGGAGTTGATCTATTTCAAATGAAATTTCGAGGTTTTTTTTTTTTTCTCTAACTTATATGAAATTGCCCTGCTTCAAAGGAGGTTGTATTTTTCTCACGTACTGGATATTTTCATATCTAGAGTTAAGAATGTCTAGCCAGGCAGATGTGGGGAGGCAGAGGTCAAGCTGCTCAGTGTGGTGTGCTTGGGTTTTTCACCTAGTTTAAGGGGCCACCAGACACTCACCTGCACGAACTTGGATCTCAAATGCAATTTTTTAATTCTTCACGTGCTGCTCTTCTGTCTGGATGAAAGAGGGTACATACAGGTACTGAGTGAGGCATCACTCCCTTCTGAACAGTTTTTAAAAGTTTAGAGCTGATGAAGATTACATTATAGTCACACAGCAGGAAAATAATGTCTTATGGAGTATTTAATTACTAATGTCCTATTACAAGGATATTTTACTTTTGTCACTGGATGCAGTTATTCCATTCAAAATTCTAATCTTGTTTGGCACATAAAGAGCCAAATACACAAAGGTTATATTTTGGACATTACTGCTCTAAACTGACTATATAAAAAATAGTCTTGAAAAAAATGGTAATTTCTCACTTGTTTAATGAAGACCTGTACTGCTTTTTTTTATAAAGGTGTTCCAACTCAGGATTGTTAATTTTATTACCGATTCCAATTATGAAGCAAGGCCATTGGTTGCTACTTAGCAAGCAGTTTTTAACAATTAAATCATCTTGGAGGTAGAGGAACTGTAATTTTACATATTTTATGTGTGTCAGATGTCCTGGAAGAAACACTTTTAATTTATTTCTTTAATGCTGGACACATAATTTTATACCATTAAACAACAATTATGCTGCGATTGTAAAGGGCGAGGTATGAGACTTGACCCAGTTATATTAATCTCCTTCAACTCCCATTTGTCTCATCTGCAAAAAAAGGTGACAACTACTCTACTTTCGTCAAAGTACACTCTGTTATTATGGTTATGGAATGCAGCAATTCGAAGTATTAAGTATATTGGTTATTTTTATTTTTTATTTTTTATTTTTTTGAGGAAACTCTTTTAATTGCAGAGAATTTTCTTTGGAAATTTCGGAGGGTTGAGAGCAAGATACTAAAATCTGGTAATAATATTGATTCATGAGCTGCTTATTATCCTAATAGGGGTTATCCAGGTTTTAGTTACAATACATTACATATGACTTAGTAATTTTTAAACTTCAAAGGCTTTGTTTTTAATTTAGGTCCTTCAAGCATGACGTCAGAGGAAATGCCCGAGCTATGATGAAATTGATGAACAGTGCTGACATTGCAAAACATTCTTTGTCAACTTTGGGAAGTGCCAATTGTTTCCTTGACTCATTATATGAAGGTCAAGATTTTGACTGCAATGTGTCCAGGTAAAACTAAAATTCAAAAACATGTTTTAAAAAATTCTAAGTGCATTCATATTTTGGTGTAATTCTCTCACTTTGTGGTTTTTTGTTTGTTCACTTGGAATTTATTTGCCATCTTTAAAGGGAGAGCTTTCCTGTCCTTATTTCGGGGGTCCAGGTTTTGTCAGACTGAATAACCGTTCCCAAAATAATTACGTCAGTTGTGATTGCCTGATCTGTTATTTGCAGCTACAAATAGCAGTATGTGAAAAAGATATCCTAGATCTTTTTAAGAAAGGTGAGAAGAGACTTAAGTTTGAGATTTTCAGATTTCTCCTTTTAAATGGCATTCCCACCTGCATGGTTGCTAGTTCTTTGTTGCTTAAATTTGATGTGGGGCTTGCACATATTTCAGTGGTTGTTTACTGTACCTTAATAGTTAGTTAATACTGTGTGGCAGGCTGTATTCTAAGTATTAATATGTATTAACATAAAGATGACAATCCAATGAGGTAAGTATTATTTTCCTTATTTTACACATGAGGAAGCTGAAACACAGAGAGGTTTCATTACTTGCTAGGAAGTGTTGGACCTGGGATTCAAACTGAGCCTGTCTGATTCTACCAGATTATCCCAACTCTCCCAAAGATCCACATTTACCTTGGTTTTGTTTGCTGTCATACCTCGTCAACATTTTAGATTTTAATTGCTTTTCTGATTTTAGTAAACACAGGTATAATGGGCATCAAATTGTTTTTAATGCCCATATCTTTTACATAATTCAACACATTGGCTACGGATGGTTGCACTTTTCCCCAGAAAGCCCTGAGCGTGGTCAGACTGTTAAAACCTCCCAACAGCCTAACGGGTGACTAGGTCACACAGTGAAAATTTCCAGAATTATAACATTATATTATTTTTACGATTGTACTATTTGGTTAAATTCTCTCTTCATCTGGTCCTTCCAGTTTAGCTTCCTCGCCCTCCCTGGGCTTTCCCGAAGACTCTAGATCTGCATGCCCAAAGGAGAGCCATTAGCCACCTGTATCTATTTAAATTTAAATAGATTAGAAACAAATAACAAAAAAATTCCATTCCTCAGGAGCACTAGCCACAGCTCCAAAGCTCCATAGTCTCAAGGGGCTGGTGGTTCACGGAAGATGCTTTTAGCACCGCTCTAGATCTTTTAGGAGAGATTTCAAGTTACAACCCGAAAGACAGAAAGGTGTTAAATTACATTGAAATCTCTTTTGTGGGCAAAATGTCTTTATATTTTCTCCATTCCCAGATTCCTAACTTAGTGCTGAGTTTGCCTAAGTACTCAATATATGTTGGTTTATTTATACCAGTTATTGAGAATGAGATAGAATTTGTAATTTTTTATTAAGAAAATTTTACCTTTATCACAAAGATATCAGTCATAAAGTATGTTTCAGTATCTGGAGATAGCACAAAAAATTTTAAAAATCCGTCATCTGCATTTGAGAAGTACAGCATGAAGTTGGGGAGTACATTTTTCATGAACGTAGATCGTTCTTAAAAGTATATGTAGCATTCAAGTTTCTCAGGTTGTGCAAAGGAGCTAAACTTATGTACAGTATAGTCTCAGGTTATTAAGAACAATTTTTAAAACTTTTAACATAAAAATATCAAAAACTTCCAAACGATGGTTTGATTTGTTTGGATCAATAGGTTTTTGTCGGGAATGCCATACATTGAGTCTTCATTTGTAGGTTTTTGGAAGCTTGTAAGTAGGCCAGAGGTAAGAATCTGCAACCTGAATTTGACCTTAAATGTCTCCATACATTTGTAGATGGATAACTTAGATGTTTTTCCCCCCATGGTATTGCAGTGCTGGGTGTTAAATATCCTCTTCCGATTGTAAACCTATTCTTAAGAGAACCAGCACATTAAGTTTTGGCTTTACTGTTATAAGAAAAAGTTGTCTTGTTAATTGTACTACGCCTTTTTCTTCTCTGTGTGTATGTGTACAGAGCAAGATTTGAACTTCTCTGTTCTCCACTTTTTAACAAATGTATAGAAGCAATCAGAGCACTCTTAAAACAAAGTGGATTTACAGCAGATGATATTAACAAGGTAATACTTTTATCTTTTTCTAACTTATTTTATGAATATTTTCAGAATTGGAATTTAGGAAATGGTTCCCAGTACTGGAAGAATATTTTATGAATTTAAATATGTTCTGAGCTTGTTTTAATGAGTAAGGAAAACATTAAAATTTGATTAATGGCTCTAGTATATAAATTTCCTAGCAGAAAAAGAATAATTCCTTGTCGGTATATTTTCTTATATGTAAGCAAAGACTGATTGGTATTTGAGTGTTCACTATGTGTCAAGCACTGGTCTAAGTGTTTTACATGGATTAACTCATTGAATACTCACCAGTAACTCTGAGGTAGATGCTGTTATTCCCATTTTATAAATGAAGCCACCAAGGTACAAAGAGGTGAGTGACTTCCTGGTGACAGTGTGGTCAGTGGTAGAGGCAGGATTTAACTCTGTGCTCCCTGAGTCTGTCCTTAACCAGTATACCATCCTGCTCCAATCTGCTGACATAAGAAAACATTTTCAGACTTTCAAAAACATTCCAATTTTTAACGTTTTCCTTTTTTCCCCAAGATTATTTCTATTCATTCAAAATGTATGTAATTTTAAAAGAACGTTCATTATTAAAATAATAGTAAGTATTCAGATAAGAAATTTAGGAAGTACCAAAAGGCAACCAGAGTTGTATTTTGGGATATTTCTAACAATATAATTTGCATAAACAATTTTGAATTTTATTTTCTTCATTTAATATTATAACTGATTTCTTTCTCCATATTTCTGCATAGTTTTAATCAACTCGACTTTAAATAGATTTGTAATATCCTAAAAAAGGAAAGTCACTATAGATGATTTCGTCATTTTACTGTGGACAGTAGGTTGGGCCTCTCCCCCTCCCTCAGAACAGCCATGTCCACCTTCAGACCTCAGCTTTTACCATAGTGATTATTCCTTAGGATAAATTCGTATAGCAGAATTTTTGGGTCAAAGAGTTTAAAGAGCTTCAGACACTTTCCAAAAATGTTGAATTACCTAACACTCTTATGAGCGATTCCTAAGAATATACATTTTACCTTGCTAACTGAGATTTATCATTTAAAAGTAAATTTTCTGATGAATAGTTGAAAAAAGATAGGTTTTTACTTGATAGCTTATGGATTATTAAAAGATTATTTTTAAATGTTTATTTAATCTTGTGTTTATTTGTGTGTATTTATTTCATATTCTTTGCCTTTTTAATCATTTAAATCTGTATTTTTAAAATTTATTTGTGCAGATGCTCTATAAAACCACAACATTAACTATCACTGCAATCTTCTTTTGAGGCATGTAGTTAACTGTTTAATTTTGGTCCTTTCAGAGGAAAGGATATTTTACATACAGAAGTTTCATTTATTTATCTCTTTATTGGTCTGTTACTCTGATTTTTTCTGCTGTTTCTAAATTTGTAAATTCCATCTTTGTTCAGTATATGGCAAATATTTAATAACTATTTTAATTTGTCTATAGTTTGAAAGTTTTTATATTTTAACTATTGGTCTAGGCTGTATGATGGAAGCCATTTTTTTGGGGGGGGGTTGCATTTTCTTTGCAATTCAATAAGTATTTTTTTGAACATTTAATAATACTTTACCTAAGGTGTTGGAGTGGGCGCTTGGGGTTAGGGGGTAGATTATGAAGAATAAGACATGAGTATATAATTGTCGCAAGGCGGTGGTGAGAATTGAATGGGTTTGAGGACAGACCCACCCGAATCAGAAGGCTCACAGTGCTAATAGTTCCCGAGTGGACAGATCACTTATTTTCTGAGCCTTACTTGTCCCTTTTCATTAGGAGGGTGATAATTCTTATAAATACTATAACTTATTTTATAGGGTTGTTATGAGGATCAATGAAATATTGTATGAGGCATATTGTGTGTGATCAATTAATGGAAGTTCTCTTCCTTCATTAACTGCTCATGGAACCGACATTTACATATCCCAGGTGGTAAAATTCTCAGCTGCTTGAATAGAAGTCAAATACATTCTTAAGATTAAAAACGTTAAAGATTCACTCTCCAGATCTTCCTAAAATATAAGCTTTTGAGAACTTAAAAATATAGAGTTGTCTCTTTAGTGTGTTGACAGTAACAAACAACCCCCAAATCTCAGGAGTTTTCTACATTTTCCTCACATTTCCTGTGGGCTGTGGGTCTATTGCTGTGGTGCTTCTCATTCTGTCACCTAGACTAATGGAGCAGCTATTTGGGACATGCGGTTCCCATGGCGGACAGAAAGGAGAAGAGAGCCTGCAGAACCTGCCTGGCTTTTAAAGCTTCTGCATGGATACGTTGTACTTCAGTGTTTTCAAGTTCAGTCGGCCAAAGCCAGACACAAGGCGGGGCCTTACAGTGGGGCGGGGAAATCTCCACCTGCCGAGAGGCAGTGGGCGTGGCGTCTAACTCGCTTTCTGGGAAGGGGCAGGCATAATTGGACTGCATCACAGCATTTAAGCCTCACGATAGCATCAGGAGGTACACACTCTTACCTCCCTTTCCAGATAAGGAAGCTGAGGTTTCTGAAGAGGTTAAGTCCTTGGTTTCCAGTCGGAATGCTGGCGAGTAAGTGATGGAAATAGGGTTGGAGCGCCGCGGTGTGCCCCCATAATCCTGCTCTTGCTTTATTCTTATTCCCAGTCTTTGATTTTCCAGAGGAATTCTCAGGTCTCTTTCTTGAGAAAGACATGTCTGGTTTCTGGCCTGACAACAGGGAGCCCGAGGCTATCTACTCTTTCATGTGCAGACTTTCTCTGTTTCCCTTGTTTTCAGCACCAGGCCCCACTTCTGTCCCATGCTGTGCCTTCCTACCCAAGTACAGCTTCATCTGCCTTACAGATAATTACCTCTCTCCAGCTTCCAAAATTTGTTGGAATCTCATACTCAAAATCTCTCTTCCATTTATTTTGCCCTTGTACATTTATATCTTAAGTCCCTTTACTGTCTGTTGAGTGGGCTCAAGGAAGGGCACATAGATAAATTGATGCGATTAATCCCTTCATTTTAACCAGGCTCCCAGATGCTACAACTATATTTTAATAGCTGTATAGTATTTCATTGCATTGATGTACCATAATTCATAAAACCAATTCTTGATGTTGAATGTATAGGTTATTTTGGTTTTATAAACAGCAGTCTAGTGGCTTTGTGAACATCCTTAATTTCCTGAAAATTAATTTTGGGAGTAAAATCCCAAATTTTAAGACTTTTAATATTTGTCACCAATTTGTTCGCCAAAAAACACACCCACACCGACACACACACACACACAATTTACTTTGAGTAGCTGTAGCCCTTCATTACTAACATTGCAATTTTTAAAATTCTCTTTCTTTAGAATTATTTTTTTCAACTTCTTATATAGAATCTCTAGGAATGAGCAAATCAAATCCTTTACAGGGATAGAGGTGTTGGTAGTATTTACATGGAATATGGCGTCATTCAGAAGATACTGTTTTATCTGTCACATCTGATGCACTGAAGCTGGGATTATTCCTACAGACATGGGGGAAAGTCCACTTTGCTTGTAAAAAAAAATATATATGTCTTAAGCACTGCACCACAATTAAGCTGCCTAGCAGCGTGTAGTACAACAGATTCACTGTATCATTGCATTCTTCTAAAAAGACATGTTCTCTACCATTTTTCTTGAAACACACAGTCCTATTGGTCTTTCTTTCATTCTCCTACTAGATTAAGTGATGGGTGTAGAGATTTAAAAATTTTTCACACTGAACTCTTTGCTATGAGAAAAGCAAGAACACAAGTGTGATTATAAATGCACGTGCCCACTTGTTCCTGTCAGAGCCAAAACAGGCCATGGGGCAGCCTGCCACCTACAGGAGCTGTCCTAGTCCAAAAGGGACCGCTGCCGCCCACCTGCTGGTCCCTGCCTCTCAGAGATGCAAGCACTGCTGTTGGAGCCTGTGACTTTTTAAGAGACTCTCCGAATAGGGACTTTCAATGAAAATTTTTAATGTGTAAATGTTAGTAAGTAATTCAGAACTTTTAATAACACCGCGTGGAACAATAAAACAAATTCATGCCTGATATAAATTGCAAGTCGCTACTTTGCAACCTCTGGTCCCACAGGGTTTTGTTTTATGGGTGTTTTTATTGTTTCGTTCCTGAGCTCCAGGTGCTTCTAAAATGAATTTAATACCTTTTCATCCTTTTAAATATTCCACATTAGTGCATAATGCATGGAAAATCTCTGTTCCTCAAGAATTCTAAAGAATTTACCTATAAACAGATTTTGTCTGAAGCTAATTTTTGAAGTATTTTATCTTTCACAAGTTGCTTCAATTCTGAATTTGAGAATTTTAAAGACCTGTTTCATAATGATTTCTTAAATTTTTAACATACAACCTTGCATAATGTTCTTATAATTTTTGATTTTATATATCTTGATACTAAAATTTTAAAGTATAAAGAAGTTGTTTAAATTAAAATGGGCTAATTTCTCTGTTTTTTCCTTTCCTAGGCTTAACAGATATTTGTTTTATTTTTTTCTCCAATTCCTGCCACTACCACTCCCAAAAAACTTTCTTAGATTTTTTTTCAAGTTGTGTTTTTTGATTTCTAATAGGTTTATTTTTGCTTTTCTCTTTATTTCTTCAAGCCTTTCCAGGACACTTTCTTTATTTTTCTAAATTGCTGATATTGAATGCAAATTCATTTATTTCATTTAATTATTTTCTCTAATAAATTAGCTGTGATTTTACTTATTAATAGCTTTGGTTTTATTCCAGACTTTGATAAATTTTATTATTTTCTTTTAAGAATAATCTGTAATATTTTTTTATTTTCCCCTTTGTTGTTTAGATTCACATTTTTTAATACTGAAGCACTTGAGGTGTTTTGATTGTTTTATAAAATAACTGTGAAAATTGTAGTTGAAAAGCCCTTAGTAAGAACAGTTATATGTGTTTGGAATACGTCTGTTCTATTAAAATTTAAATTTGCAAAAGAAATTTTTTACTAAGACTAGCTGCTTAAAGAATTTATTTAAAACTTGCTGGTTACTGTCAGCATTAATAGTAACACACTATTTGTAGTTTATACCCTTTTAAATGAAATTACCAAAAGCGAAGATTTTCCAGGTTTGCTATTGTTTTTTTTTCTTTCTTTCTTTCTTTTTTTGCATAATGCCACTTATTGTTTATTAATAAAGCTTTTTGATGTTAAATATGAGAAATTTGAAAAGCCATAGAGCCTACATTTTTATACTCATGGTATTTATGTAGGATCATAAAATTTTAGAGAAGACTTTTAACTAACCTCTAAAATGGACCTTTTGGGGAACTTGGCCAAGCAAACCTGCTTTTCTTTTTTTCTTTGTATCCTTCAGCGGATAGTTCTACCCTCACCTGAGATTAATATGGTGCCCCTGTCATTTCACATCTAATGTTAAAAAGGCCTAGTTTTCATCAACTGATCCTTTTCCCTGAGCTTTTAGAACATCCATAAAAAGACTGTGGAATAAATGATTATTGATGATTTCCCTTCTGGGGTTACCTATTTATTAGTTATTCTTAATACTTATGAAGTTTTAAGTGTTAAATGTATGAATTCATGAGGAAATTAAGGTATTTATAAAGGAGCAGTTTTGTTCCATTCAGCTTTTTTGAAGTGTAGTCGGCCAATAAAATTATAAAAAAGTGTACAACATGAGATTCCATATACATTATGAAAAGATTCCCACCATCAAGTTAATTAACACATCTGTCACCTCATATATTTACCTTTGAGAGGGGTTAAAACACTTAAGTTCTAGTCTCTTAATTATATAATACAGTATTATCAATTATAGTCACTATGCTATACATTAGGTCCTCAGATCTTATTCATCTTACAACTGAAAGTTTGTACCCTTTTACTACCCTCTCTCTACCCACTACCCAGCCCCAACCACTTTTCCACTGTTTCTGTAAGTTTGACTTTTTTTTTTCTTTTTAGATTTCACATGTAAGTGATACCATGCAATATTTGTCTTTTTTTCCATATGGTATATTTCACTTAGCACAATGGCCTCCAGGGTCGTTCATGTTGTTGCAAATGGCAAGATTTCCTTCTTTTTTTAAGCTGAGTAATAATGCATTGTATATATGTACCAGATTTTCTGAATCCATTCATCCATCAACAGACATAGAATGTTTCCATGCCTTGGCTATTGTGAAGAATGCTGCAGTGAACGTGAGAGAACAAATATCTCTTTGAAATAGTGATTTTGTTTCCTTTGGGCATATACCCCGAAATGGGGGTGCTGGATCATATGGTAATTCAATTTTTAAATTCTTGAGGAATTTCCATACTGTTTTCCATAGTGGCTGTGCCATTTTACATTCTCACCAACAGTGCACAAAGGTTCCCTTTTCTCTACATTGTCATCAACATTTATTGTCTAATCTTTTTAATAGTAGAGATCCTAACAGGTACAAGGTGACGTCGTGGTTTTGATTTGCATTTGTCTGATGATTTGTGATGTTCAACACCTTTTCATGTACCTGTTGGCTACATGTATGTGTTCCTGCAAATATCTATTCAGGTCCTTTGCCCATTTTTTAATTGAGCGTTTTTTTGTTTTGTTTTGTTTTGTTTTGTTTTGTTTTGTTTGTTTTGCTGTTGGGTTAATGGATTTCTTGTATATTTTGAATATTAACCCTTTTTGGTATATGTGATTTGCAGATATTTTCTCTCATTATACACGTTGCCTTTTCATTTTGTTGATGATTTCCTTTGATGTACAGAAATTTTCTAATTTGATACAGTCCCACTTACTGATTTTTGCTTTGGGTTTCAAATCCAAGAAGTCATTGCAAAGACCAATGTCAAAGAGGTTACCCTGTTTTCTTCTAGGAGTTTTAAGATTTTGGGTGTTACTTCAAGTTTTGCTTCTGACTATCCAGTTTTTCCTGCACCATTTGTTAAAAAGACTATCCTTTCTCCGCTGTATATTCCTGGCTCCTTTGTTGAAAATTAATTGACCATGTATGCATGAGTTTATTTCTTATTTATTTCTGTTGCATTGATCTGTGTGTCTGTTTTTATGCCAATATCATACTGTTTTTATATTAAGTTCTTCAGAAATATAATGATTTGTGTATATATTTATATGGTAGGTATAACATAAAATAATACATTAAAGTAGGGTTTCTTATGTCTTGCCATTAAATGCGATGAAGATGGATCAGCCTATTACATTTAATTTTGAGAAACAGCCATTGTTCTAAAAGTAAAAACTGAAAATTATTTTTATTTTCTAGGTTGTCCTTTGTGGAGGGTCCTCTCGAATTCCAAGGTTACAGCAACTGATTAAAGACCTTTTCCCAGCCGTTGAGCTTCTGAATTCCATCCCTCCTGATGAGGTTATCCCCATTGGTGCAGCTATAGAAGCAGGAATTCTTATTGGGAAGGAAAACCTTTTAGTAGAAGACTCTCTTAAGATAGAGTGTTCAGCCAAAGATATTCTAGTTAAAGTATGTTTAGCTTTTCTTTACTTTTTCATAAAAGTGGTATAGATTTAATGTCGTAAGATTTTATACATGCCATGCTTTTACAATGAAACTGTGTATACTGGTAGAAATTTTTAATTTATAATTATAATTTTACTTTTCATGAGTTTTTGTACTCTTTTAGTATTTATCTTACTAATTTCTTAATAACTGTAACTTTAAGCATAAGTTTCTAATATAGATAGATATATGTTTCAATTTATGTTTAAATAAAGTGGGTTGAGACTAAGAATCATTTTCATTTTCTTCTCTTTGCTTATCTATAGTTTCCAAAAATTATCAGCAAGAGATATGTTACATTTATAATAGTGATTTTTTAACAATTGTGATGATAAATATCAAAGGATATGCATATTATTTTCCTGCTTATTAGGGAGTCGATGAATCAGGAGCCAACAGTTTCACAGTACTGTTTCCATCAGGGACCCCTTTGCCAGCTCGAAGACAGCACACATTACAGGCCCCTGGAAGTATATCTTCAGTATGCCTCGAACTCTATGAGTCTGAGGGGAAAAACTCTGCAAAAGGAGAAAACAAGTTTGCACAGGTGAGTACATGAAATTAGACTATGAATTAGTCACATGAAACTGTTCAGCTTTTTCTTCCGAATTCGACTCAGTTGAATATCAATTAATATAAAATGTATGTGGGATATCTAACACAATTTTTATGAGTGGAGTACTTCTACTTATTCATTTTTGTAAGAAAGCAGAAATAGATGATTTTAATTTTGAAAGAGTTACAGGAAAATAAAAAAATGCAATCTGTATGTATATTCTTTCTCTTTGAGCTCTTGACCATCCTTGGTGATAAGGTATGTGGCAGGGGAAATAACATTTTTTTGTTTGCTAAATGCCACGTGCTATACTAGGTACTTTACAAACATACTCTCAAAATGCTGTGAGATAGACATATTATGTGCATTTTATAGATGATTAGCAAACAGGCTTATGGTAGTAAATGCCTTATTTTCTTGATTGACTTGATTTATCTTCAGGTTGATTTTACTCCTTGACTCACGCTCTTGCCATGAAGCCATGCTGTCTCTGATACAGAATAAGTTTGCTTTTTAAAATAGCACACGTGTATTTCATACTCTATGGTTATCTGCATCCTTTTAAAAAGAGCAAGGGGAGCCATGTTATTGGCTTAGAAGCATGCCCAAGAAATATGGTTCCATTAAAATACGCACACAAGGACTACAGAACCACATTTATTGTATGATATCATTTGTTTTTAAATAAAAAGATTAAGAGCATGGGTCTGTGTGAGGGAGATGTTTGATTACTTGTATGTATTTAGATATCCACACCTGGATACAGAAAACATCTACAGGTTACTTGAACCGTGTCAGGAACCTTAACAGCGGGTAGATTTGAAAGTACCAAGAGAGGTTTGTTTTTTTTTTAACTTTTTAACACTATACTGGATTTGTTATAAACAGCACAGGACATGAGCGTGAATTACTTTTATAGTAAAAATAAAACAAATGTAGGTAACAAAGGAGAATGTATAATATCTTTAGCTTTATATCTGTTTTATAATTTCAACAACAGAATAATGAAACACACACACGTACATTATATGTCTGGGCTCCACCTCAGACTTAACATCTTAGAAGCCTACCGGAGTAGGGCCCCCTCAGCTAGTAAAGCTTTCAGCATCTCCTCCAGATGTTTCTCTGGGGTGTCAGTGTAGAAACTCTTTTCTATGCACCAGATCTCTAACTTCAGGTGGCAGTGTTGTATATTCCCTTAGCTTCTCTATCTAGTATATGTATTACTTTTCTCTTCATGGTACTATTACTGTGTCCTAACTTGCAGATGCCAGAAGAGTTAGTCACATAGCACTGAATTTGGAAGAGAAACTTTTAGAGAGCCCATCCTTTCTAACCTCATTTTAGAAATGAGGAAAGCTAGGTACTTAGTGCCTGGCCTAAGGTCATAAAATTGATATCTGAAAAGTTACTTCCAAACTTGGTTTATTGTTATACTTTTCTTTGGGAAACGGGGGACTTTTCATAGTAAATGCATTAGTATCTTTACAAATGTAATTTTAGCTGTACAAAAGAATTCGCCACGTTTCTTTTAAATAGGTTTTCCAAGTGTATTTAAAATATTTGAATTTTTAAAAGTACATATAGAAGGCTTACCAAAATATAATTTACATGTTACTGGTAATGAATGGCTTAATTATCAAAAAGAAAAGCAGTCTTTATTTTCTGAGACAAACAGTACTTCATAGAAATTATCATTTTAATCTAGGACATGACATTTAAGACAGACAAGTATCTTATATGACCTCCTTCTGTAGGAAACATTTAATTTCATAGTTAAGAAAGTTTAATCCTCTTCTCTGAATTCTGATAACTGGTAGCAGAATTGAAAACTGCCCTATTTTAAAAGGTTTATTTCAGTAATAAGTAGGCTTTGGTCTATTGGTATAATTGATGCATCAGTTTATTAATATGTCAAAGTACTGAATCATCTTTGTATTATTTTTGCATACACAGGTTATACTCCAGGATTTAGATAAAAAAGAAAATGGGTTACGTGACATATTAGCTGTTCTTACCATGAAAAGGTACAAAATTAAACTACTTCTGATATTAAGAAAATTCACTTTGAGTCTTAACCTTTTTTGTCAGTTTATGGATTCTTCACCCATTGTCATTCTGGGAAAATCATTTAGTAAAAACTTACAAAGATTTTATCAGTGATTTACATTTTTGCTCCGAGGAACTACTATATTTTACAAAAAAAAAAAAAAAGTATATCTCAAGTCATTTGCATTCTGAATTTTTTACGACCTCTTTAAATATTTGGGATATAGTTAACCTAAAAACTGGTTCATGAAAGTTTGGAATATAATTTTTATCAATTTTAAATAATTTTCTAAGGTTTACATAATTGATATTATTTGTCCTAGAAAAGGATAACTTTATTTCAATATTGCTACAGAAAATTTCTAGGAAATAAATTATTACCTAAATCCAGCTATTACAATTTCCCTAACAACAGTTCATCCATAACACTATATATTGCAATTATATCTAAATTATATCTAAATTAACATTCAAGACAATTCATATCATAAACCACCTAGCAAGAATATGGAATTTATTAGGGTAGGTTTGTCTTGGCCTGGGCTTGAAAAAAGCATGATGCATCTTGAGCTTGAATAAAGGCTTGCATTTAGGATCTTTATAATCATGGGTTTCCAAGGAAAACAACTTTTGTCTCAGTGTTCTAGGAAGAAATTTTTAAGAACAATCACCTAGTATAGTATAGTATAGTATAGTATAGTATAGTATAGTGTGTGTGTGTGTGTGTGTGTGTGTGTGTGTGTGTGTATATAATATAGTATAGTATAGTGTGGTATATAAATAATAATATAGTATTTAAAGACATGTTATGCTTCTTAATACTCTTTTTTCAAAAATTAAAATTATTTCTTGTTTACTCAAAGTCCTCAAGTAATTCCTTAAGGACTATTTTTATAAAATGAGCTCAGGAATTGTTATTTTTTGTTTGTTTAGGGATGGATCTTTACATGTGACGTGCACAGATCAAGAAACTGGAAAATGTGAAGCAATCACTATTGAAGTGGCATCTTAAGTGTTTTAGAGAAACCGTGAATGTTTTAGAACTAGAATGTCAACATTATTTGGTTTTGTTTATAAGTGATGTTTATATTAAAATACTTTTGAACTATGTAACCTACGTTTCTATTAAACTACAATATATTATAAATATTGCACACATTTTTGTTGTCCTTTTAAGATGAATCATTATTAAGGGAAATATAAGGAACTTTTTCTATCACGAAGCTATTTAGAATTAAATAGTTTGAGTAGATTGGAAGAAATTTTACTGGGAATTTAACATTGTGTTCTTAAAATTTTTTTGTTTCTATAACTTCAAATTTTAAGAATTCCTTTATTCTTATTAGGTGATTAAGAGAACAATTTAAAAGTTCTTGATATTAAATGAAAATTATTTCAGAACCACGTACAAAGTAAGATACCATTTTCGATTAAAAGAAAAAATGGATTCATAAACGCAGCAGTTGT
>CM053513.1:6410758-6440811 GCA_028627145.1 Eidolon dupreanum
CTAGAAATCTGACTATATCTTCTGAACTTTATTAAGAAAATAATGGATACCTTCCTCTTTATAATATTATTTTAAATAATTGGGACTGTCATAATCTGATTTGCATTTTCTTTTATATTTTAAGGATATGGAATATTATCTTGTAAAATGGAAAGGATGGCCAGATTCTACAAATACTTGGGAACCTTTGCAGAATCTCAAGTGCCCATTACTACTTCAGCAGTTCTCTAATGACAAGCATATTTATCTATCTCAGGTAAAGAAAGGCAAAGCAATAACTCTCAAAAACAATAACAAAGCATTGAAGCCTGCTATTGCCGAATACATTGTAAAGAAGGCTAAACAAAGGATAGCTCTGCAGAGATGGCAAGATGAACTCAACAGAAGAAAAAACCATAAAGGAATGATTTTTGTTGAAAATACTGTTGACTTAGAGGGCCCACCTTCAGACTTCTGCTACATTAACGAATACAAACCCACTCCTGGAATCAGCCTAGTGAACGAAGCCACCTTTGGTTGTTCGTGCACAGATTGCTTCTTTGAGAAATGTTGTCCCGCTGAAGCTGGAGTTCTTTTGGCTTATAATAAAAGCCAGCAGATTAAAATCCCACCTGGTACCCCCATTTATGAGTGCAACTCAAGATGTCAGTGTGGACCCGATTGTCCCAATAGGATTGTACAAAAAGGCACACAGTATTCACTTTGCATCTTTCGAACTAGCAATGGCTGTGGCTGGGGTGTAAAAACCCTTGTGAAGATTAAAAGGATGAGTTTTGTCATGGAGTATGTTGGGGAGGTACGTTCCACTTACCACAGCAAATAATGTGCAAGAACGGTTTATGCTTTTGAGAGTTACCTTTTTAACTCACTAACACATATTTTGTACATTTTGATATCATTTGAAAATATGTAGAAATTCTAGGTTTGAGAGAAGGGTTCACTAGCATAGAAATATAAACTTGAAACAAAAAACATATATACTGACAAATGAAATAGTCATCTTTCAACAAACACCCATTTATAGTTAATGAAACTGGCATTTGTAAATTTAAAGAAATGACAGTTTTTACACAAAATCCCTAAGAAGAAAATCAGATCTAAACACACATGCCTTTAGAGCATATTTAGAGCACATGTGCTTGTAAATTTAGGTCTTTACATTCTGTTATGTCCTACAGAGAGCTATAGGTCTGTAGCTTTTTGAACATTGCAGTTAATTAGGATGAAAGTAGTACATGATTTCAATTTGAGCTATCAAATTCAAAATCGAATTTGAACAGTCATGATTCTTTTGCACCATCATTTCTCCTCTCCTTCGTTTTCCCTCTTTCAGTTTAGCTCTTTTAGAGTTGTTTGTGAATGTTTTTGATGACTCTTTAATTTCTTTTTAAACATTTGTAGGCATTGATATATTAATACATTTCTGGATGAGTGTTTCTTCAGTTCAGCAATAGCTATATAATATACTATAGTTTTTCTTTTTAGGTAATCACAAGTGAAGAAGCCGAAAGACGGGGCCAGTTGTATGACAACAAAGGGATCACGTATCTCTTTGATTTGGACTATGAATCTGATGAATTCACAGTGGATGCAGCTCGATATGGAAATGTGTCTCATTTTGTGAATCACAGTGTAAGAAATACTTAAAGTATAGACAGGCATAATTAGTACTATGTTTAATGATTTTCCATATTTGAGGAGATGATTATCTTTAAACTATGCACCCTTTTAATATTTCCAAAGGTTTTAGTACGAGGGCCTCTTTCGTTAAGTCACGGTGTCATTGCTGTAGATGGACAGTCTGTTGAGGTGCCCACCAAATACTGTGCATTTTGCAAGAGTCTTTACCTATGTTACTTCATTTAAATTTTCCAGCAACTTTTAAAATAGGTATTATACTTATGTAGAGGGGGAAATTAATGAGCAGAAGATTTAAGGGGTAGAAATAGAAAGTTTAAGAAACACACACAACTTTATAGGTTCCTTACAGAAGTTAACACAGCTAAATTTTAGGAAACAACAAAACTAAAGACGTTCTCTTAAAATGTAAACGTTAACATTTTTATAAAATTTAAGAATTTGTAGAGTATTGAAGTACTTAGGGTTATCTTTCTAAATTATAATTTAGCATTCTTAACTTGCGTTTGAGAAGAATTTAGAATATAGCTAACCTTAAGTCCAGAATCTTATTCTCTAAAACCTAGTGTCCAAGATAAGGGAGGTTTACAGTTATTGGTGCCTACCAGGTCCCAGGTAGGTAAGACAGTTTTAGGTTTGTGAGATTGACATTGTCTCCGTTTTATAGATTACAACGAAATGTGTCTCAGAGTAAGTTACATAGCTGACTATATAAGGAAGTACACTATGTTAAACTTTTGATAGATTTTGTACTAAGAAACTAATTTATGATTAGTAGTGAAATGTCAGAGACTTTCTGACTGCCTTATTAGTTTTCTGACTTGAACTTTTACTTTAATTTTTTCTTAATAATTTGAGATACTTTCAAAATAGATGTATTCTATTCAAGGACAATTAAACACTTATTTCGGTTTCTTAATATGACTCACTGGATCATTCTTCTTGCATATTACAGAATTTAGTGTAGAGTTCTCAACGTATCAAATAATTCCAAACAAAAGTTTAAGCCATGAAACTCGATACAATATGAAATTTGAGTTCTACAGTGCCAACTTGATTTTTTAAATGTAGTTGTTCTAATTCTTTAAATAGCCTTATTGAAATATTTACAAATGAAATGATAATGTAATTTGGAATTTACAGTAAATTTCTCCAGAAAAATTAAAAAGTCAGGACTTGTTGAAGCTGCTTAGTAGATTCATGTGGATTTATTTTATTATTTTCTCGAGTTTTATGTATGTCCGAAATTTCCTGTAAGTGAAAACAGTATTTTTAAATGTGCATGCCTCAGAGACCTCTAAATAATCAACTCAATTTCCAGTACATTTTAAAAGGTAATAATCTGGGAAATAAAAGATTTTATATGGCATGTTCACATCGTTTTTACTTAAATGGGTTCTAATGTTCTTTTTTAGTGTGACCCAAATCTTCAGGTGTTCAATGTTTTCATTGATAACCTTGATACTCGTCTTCCCCGAATAGCATTATTTTCCACAAGAACCATAAACGCTGGAGAAGAGCTCACTTTTGATTATCAAATGAAAGGTATGGTTTTCAAGTACCGTTCCTTGTGTTAAGTTGTTTCAGCATGAAGAATCTGTTCAAGAGTAGGAAAAGACTGTAGATCATCTGAACCAAACTAATATTAAAAATAAAAAAAATGAGGGTATTGGAGTTTGTCCTTTTACTCAAGGTCTCAAAGCTGATGTAAGGGGCCAAAACTAGAGCCCAGGTCTGCCTGACCTTGGGCTGAGTAAAGTTCCTTCTCGTGCATCACATTGACAGCTCCTTTTTTCAGAACTTCCGTTATGGGAGCTTATTTATTATAACAGCTTTTCTCAATATTACTTGTATTTTAAAAATTGTAAGCCTACTTTCTGAATCTCTACTAGAAAATGGCTATTCAGAAGGTGGAAACTGTGATTTATATCACATATGAACTTATTCCAATTTGGCTTTTTTAAAAAGAACATTTAGTTCTATTTGCTTTATTGTGACAGTATGTTGTCTCTCCTTTGTTTTCGTAAGTAGGATGCCCTTTACATATTGTTACTACTTGACCTCGCTTTATGGCTCTTAAATAATTAATGAAATTAATGATTATATATTGGATTTTCCCAGCGAGTTTCATTTCAGAAATCCATTCTCATAAATATGGGCTAATAACATACACTTTACCTTTTATTAGCCCACATAATCCTTTCAAGACAATTCCCATTTATTTAAAGCTGATAGAACATTTAAAACCCATTCTGAGTTGCCTTAACTCTTTCTCCTGTATTTCTTTTTCTACATATTCAGGTTCTGGAGATATATCTTCAGATTCTATTGACTACAGCCCAGCCAAAAAGAGAGTCAGAACTGTGTGTAAATGTGGAGCTGTGACTTGCAGAGGTTACCTCAACTGAATTTTCAGGAAATAGAACTGAGGACAATTGTAGTTTTGTTTTTTTCCTAATGTTAACATTTTTAAAAATAAGTATTCGGGACTTCATATTATCAAAGTTATACAGTATGTTAATTTATAATTCATGTTTCAGACTCTTGGCCAAACACATTACTGATCCTTCTAAAGAGAAGAACACAGGGTCACATAGACTAATTTGAATGATACCTAATTAGTGGTCAGATACCAAACAACAACTATTTAGAGATCAGCATTTACACACCTGAGTGTGTGAACAGAGAAATGCCTCCTTCAGTGTTTAAGTGTTAAAATGATAATGTCACAGTCTTTAAGATCAGACATTGAACTTGCCAAACACCTTGAATTTAGAGAAATGGTTAATTCAATTTGGGCAAATCAAATACACAAAGGTCTATTTTTGCTATTGTCATTCCTGTTTCCCTATTTATTACTGTAAATTATACTCTGCTACTTTTTTCATTAAAATAGCGGGGTCTTAGTGATACAGAAATTGGAGGTCTAAAATGTGAAAAATTTTAATTATAGCTTGATTTCATATTTTGAAGCAATTTAGACGATTATGAGAGGTGTATGTCTGAACCAGTAATTCTCAAAGGCTTTTAATCCTATAGAAGAAAAATCTCCAAAACACTCAAATTCTAGAATGTCCAGCCAGTAAGCCTCTTGGGAATGACACAGCAGTGGAACCAGGCGCAGATATGGATGCTTTAGGGCCTCCTTTGAAAGTGTGAATTAGGAGATAGATCCGTGGGAAGCACGTCTGGTGCAAGCTGCACAGAAGACGGCCCCAGGGCGGCTGTGCCTGCCGATGACACTTCACAGACACGGGCAGCGCGTCTCCTAATTCCAGGCCGTTTTAACATGTCCTTTCCACCAAATTATTTTTATATTTCCTGCAGCTCTTCTTAAAAAAAAATCTATATTTTGAACTGATAGTTCTTTTATACATTTTTTTAATGTGATAAAACTAAACTTGGCCAAAGTGTGTGCCTGAATTATGAGACCATTTATTACTTGAACTATGAAGACCGAGATGGAATATATTCACTGTTGGTTTTGTTTGTTTGTTTTCCTGCATAGTAAAACCTCACTCGGGAACAACTATGTTTTCATCTCTTTCTGGTTCTGGGATTTCTAATCATGGTGTCCAACATAAAGGTAAATGCAGCAAATGAATCTAGCTTTCAGTTTTCTTAATTAAGTTCTACCTAAGCTCATTGCCTTAGGCTTTAATGACCTAAAAGAAGCTTGGGTAAAATTGAACTGATTTCAGGAATGCAACATGTCAAATATCTTCTTAATCCTTAACCTCTTCTATGGAAGAAGCTACACTTTATTATATCAGTATTACATGACTTTGCTCTTTCATAACATAGGGTAAATTGTTTACATGTTTGGAGCCTCAGAGTCTCTCTGCTAACCAAAATTTTCAGGCTTCAAGAAAAAATACATTTTTTAGTGCCATTTCTTATGTTTTCCTTATGAAAAAAAAGTCACGTGGAATTGGTGAGCGCACATCACTGATTTTACAGGTTGCTCCCAGTGGCCAAGCATACTTTGAATTATAATTGACACAGGTTTAAAGATGTAATTTTCACATTCTTTTTAAAATGTCAGGGTTTTTACTGTCTATTTGATCTTGTCTAATTTTTGGGTTAAAAAATGGTAAAAAGCTAGAGGGCAAAAGGAAAACAGCTCTTTTCACTCAGCATGTTTTGTTTTGCCCTTATTAATAGAAGTTTAATGGGCCTTTTCATTACCTCTGTTACCCTCATGTTATTAAAAAGCTGAATTTAAGCAGTGAAATAATAGAAACTATTTAACCGAAGCTGCTGGGAGCTTTAACTATTTTAAGTCCTAAGTTGTCAGAATTTGTTTTCTCAATATTAAAGCAAATGTTCAAGTGTAATATTTAGGTCAAGTTTAAACTGTAAAGTGATCCACTGTACAAGTTGTATTAAAACCATTGTTTTTAATATCTCCCAAAAACAGTTGATACACAATTGGTAATCTCAGGGTTTTCCCCCATATATGCAAAATCCAGACAGCACTTATTTTTCTTAAAAGTTCAACAGTTATTTAGCAAATAAATTTAGTTTGGCATTTGATTTTTTATTGTGGATTAGCTTTGTTTGTTTATGAATATTTTACTGTCTTTTCCAGTAAGGCTATAAAAGGGGCAGAAAAATACTGATGTGTATTCCTGACTACCTGCTGTTGAGATTAACCAAAGGTTTATATACCATTCCTTTAAATGCTACTTTCCTTTTTAAAAAGTTCATTAGCTGTTATCATTCATGCATTTGGATATTAAAGTATGATTTTACACTTAGTATAATGTGGATGGATACTTCTAAAATTTTTTGAGATTATTAGTTGCCAGGTACTTAAACATATTTCACTAAGTACTGCCTAGAAGTACAAATTGATTTTAGAATTAAAACTAGTTTTCTTTGAGCGAGTCTTAGGCATTTACATGTACTCGTGCACTTCTTGTAAGTCTGAGGTTGGCGCCCTGCCCCTATGGTGCACGGAAGGAAGCAGGCTCAGACCGTTCGGTGACATTAACGTGCCAAGCTCGCCCAGCTGGGAGGCAGAGGACAGTACCTGACTGTTAACGTATTTAACCAATTTCAGGCAGACTTTTTTAAAAATCGATTTCTACTATTAAACTCCTGTCTTGGATTCCTCTCTTAGGCAAGTGTGGCTAGCCACTTGGTTTCTGCTGTGATATATCTTGGCATTTTGAAAAGCTTTTTTCCTCACTTTTCCTTTTATACTTCAGTTCTTGAAGTAACAAGTAGCCACTGTAACTCATTCTGCCCACGGTTACTCTTTTCAAGAGGCCTTAATGCCTAGTGGTTAAAAGCATGGACTCTGTGCCTCAGCCTCCTGATCTGTGAACAGGGACAGCACATCTACCTACCTCAGAGGTGCTGAGGATTAAAGGAGTTAATACACAGTGTGTAAGTATTATCTATGATTATTTTGTACTTCAAGTACAGAGTGTAAACCTACACTGGTTTTGAAGTACAGGTTTTACAGTTTGCCCTTGAGCAACACGGGCGTGAACTGCAGGAGTTCTTGGGTAAGTTTGAACCCATGTTCAAGGGTCACTCTAATTTCCACATGCAGTATGTGGAAGGCCAGCTGAACTTACACACATTTTTGACTGCATGAGTGATGGGTGCCCCTCACTCCGCATTGTTCAAGGGTCACTGTATAAACCTGTACTTCAACATCTTTGGTGATCACTATAAGTTTTTTGGTCAAAGTCTGTTCTGGTACCCTCAGTCCTTAAATTCCTTCAACCAGTATTTATTGTGCCAGACTCACATATAAAACCATGAAAATGTGGCAGTATGTAATATTAAATTGATGGTGTGATTGTGAAACACTAAAAATATCTTCGGAAGGATGTTTACAGGCATATTTTGAATACCCACCTTGGATCATAAGCTGTACTATTAAGATGAAGTCTTCAGTGTCAGTCAGTATACAAATGTATAGTTACATTTGATTACATGATTTGTGATGAAGTATAACTTATTTTTAGAGCTATAAAATATGAAGTCTCTGGGTTTCTGGTCCTATTGTAGTTATGACCAGATATTCAGCCAGTGATTTGCAGTACCTACTACTTCTTTCCAGTGGTTTTACGTGGACTTTAGGAACCAGTACTGAGAGGGGAGACGGGCCACATAGAATGAATGTGACTAATCCTGCCGTCCCACTGAGTCTGGAGTGTATTTCATCCAGAGCAAAGGCAGCATCTGAGCTAGAGAACGGGTCAGCGCTCCCTTAAAACTCCTTGTATCCTTCCTTACATTCCTTTGCCCCAGGTACCTTTGCTGTTGCTCAAACCAATCTCTGTGTATATATTAATAAAACTCGCTGTTTTGTAATTTAGGGCAGAGACACTTTCCTAGAATTGTGACTCAACATGTTCTCAAAGAGCAATGAGAAATGAGTTGCACCAGGACCTTACCTCAGCCCCATCCCTTAGCTACGCCATCCCTCTCGTGCCAGGTTCTTAGGTAAAATGTGAACTCTAGATTTCACTGTTGTTTTTCCTTCGTGTAAATGAACAGGGGCGACTGTCCTCCTTCCAGCATTTGGGAGTGGGACATTCCTGTCTGGAGAAACGAGAGGGCTGGCTGCCCGGGTCATCATGGCATTGCTTCTTTTGAGTACCCTGTTTATTTTCCTTTAAGGCTTGTCCTGTGGACCCAGTACTTAACTGTCAATGTAATTCCCTTGTGGCAGGATGATAATGCAATATCATTGCTACTTTAATTGATGTGCAAATTGTGTTCTAGAGATTCCACTTGTTTCAAGTGAAATCTCTGCTTTTGCACTTTACAAAATGTCAGCATACCAAAGTGTTTATTAATGTTAATGAAATTTTATTAAATCCACATATATAACTATGCAAAAGCATAACCTATTGATGAACTTTAGAAGAGTTAGCTGACTCACAGAAACTTATACTTTTGCCATTTAATTATTTTCTCTTAGGTTCTAATTTTTCTAGTTTTAATTGTACTATCTTCACACCAACATTCTTAAGTGATATAACATCTTCTGAGGTAAGCAGGGGGCTTACTTTTCCTACGGCCATCAGTGTGGCAGGCCCAAGTTTAGTCTTTCAATTTGAGGTACTTTTATGACCCAGGACATCCCTGTCTTGGTGAATGTGCCACGTGCATTTGCAAAGCATGTACTTTGCTGTTGTTGGCTGGAGTGTCAGATCCTGCTGGTTGATGGGTGCTACTCAGCTCCTCTGTATCCTTGCTGATTTTCTAGAAGCTAATTCTATTACTGCAAGAGCAGTGTTAAAGTCTCCAGCTGTAATCGCGCATTAGTTTGTCTTTCTCCTTTCAGCTGCTTTCGCTTTGTACAGGCATACCCCGTTTCATTGCACTTTGGAAATAGTGCGTTTTCATCAGCATCAAGGCAAGACCCTCTACCAGCAAAAGGATTACAATTTCCGAAGGCTCAGATGATGGTTAGCATTTTTTATAGCAATAAAGTATTTTTAAATTAAGGTATGTACATTTTTTTTTAGATATAATACTGCTGCACACTTAATAGACTACAGTATAGTGTAAACATAACTTTTATGTGCCCTGGGAAACCACAGAATTCATGTGACTCGCTTTCCTGCAGTGGTCCGGAACGAAGCCTGCAGTATCGCCGAGGGATGCCTGCATGTTTTGAAGCTGCTGTTAGGTCCATGCACATTTAAGATTGTTTTGGGGAACTGCGCCTTTTATAGCCACTGCAGCTTTCTTTTAAGTAGCATTTACATGGTGTATCTTCTTCCATCCTTTCACCAACATATACCATGTGGAGTTTCTTATAGACAGCATTTAGTTGGGTTATATTTTATTTTTGCTTTCTTTTTATTGGTGTGTTTAGACCATTTTCATTTAATGTAATTCTCTTTTTTGATTTAGTTCTATCTTATTTTCCTTCTTTTTTTGTTCCTCTGTTTCCCCTTTACTGCCTTCTTTTAGGTTATATGAGTATTTCTGAGTGTTCCATTTTAATTTACTATGATTTGGGCTATTACCTTTTTGTATAGGTTTGTTGGTGGCTCTGGAATGAAGTGCTTTTAATTTTTAAGTATCTAAGAGTGAGCTTTTTCTTTTTTCAATTACTATACTCTCACCTGTTGCCAGCTTCTCATATAAATGTTGTAAATGCTCTCGTTTAGGTAGCTCAGCTTCTGGAGTTGAGGGAATTTCAAAATCGGAGGAGCTCTGTGAATCAGCATTGGTGCTAAGATTTTGCAACCTTTTTTCCTGAGGTATGTGTTTCCCACTGCTGAGAACAGTCGTTTTTCCAACACTAGGAACTATATTTACATCTTGATCTCTGCTTTTCAAATCAGAGTAAGTGTCCTTTGGGCAAAGTACATGTTGGTCCACCTGAGAAGGAATATTCTCTTTGATTCTTGGTTTACAACCACCTTTGTTCAAGGAGGTGATAGCCACACTGTTTCTCTCCTGGGAAGATAACAAGACAGTGTCAGATTGGCTCTCCCAGCCTTGACTTCCTTGTTCTGAGATGTGTGTGGACTGAGAGGAATTCTGGGAAGAGATGTGAGTTGACTCCCCATCAGAGTCACTGAAAAGCTTTGGTGACTGAGAGCCCCCTGCCTCTGTAGAGGAAGGGAAGTTTTCTAAACCTTCGTCTGTGCTGTCGTCATTCCTTTTAAAGAATACCTCCCACTGTGGTACTTCTGCTTCAGCCTTTTGCTGATGTGCGACAGGACCAGGATCCCCTTGAGATGAGGCTGGGATTTGTAATTCTTCTTCACTTTCACTGTTGGATTCTTCACAATCTATAAAGTTTGTCCAAAGAGAGGTTTGCATGCTCTCTACTTTGAAGCATTCCGTGCGTGGAATCAGTTTTTCAGGCTGGTTTTGTGATACTGCAGTCATTGGAAATACCTCAGGGTGAGGAGTTGGCTGGTTTGGAACCTTGTGCCTTAAAGGTGCTGGCAGAGGATCGTCAAAGAGGTCATCTTCCTCCTCCTCTGGGGGACAAACAGAATGGGTTCATAAGAAACAGTGCAAAGGGAGCCAATTTATGCTTTTAATTAAAAATCTAGTCTGTAGCATCGAGCTACATTTTTAATTCATGGAATTGCTAATAATAGGGAGTTACTCTCTTTCCAAGAGAAATTAAGAGGCCCTTTATGCTTGGGGTATTCTGAACAATTTAACTACCATTCTTTGACTTTTGATGTCAGATGGTGAGTTGAGAATCTATACCTGTGTTCCCCAGATAAGGCCACAACACCTGCATCCATGGTTCTCAAACCTGGTTGGTCATTCGCACCGTCTGGAGAGTTTTGTATCTCATTCCAGACCTGCTGAATCCCTTAAGGTGGGACCCGATATTTGATTTGAGCTTTAAGTTCTGCAGCTGATTCTGTTCATAGCCAGGTTTGTGAACTTCCAGACTAGAAGAGAGGTTTGCAAATACCAGATGCTTAACAAGTTGGTTGATTATATAAAGACAACAGTTAATTTTTTTCTAAAGTTCTCCCTCTATAAACATTTTGCTATCCACTTTGTGCTTGTTACGAGCTAAATGTTTTTGTCTCCCCAAAACTCACAATTTGAAGCTCTGTACTCAATGTGACGGTACTTGGAGGTGGGACCCACATGATGGGATTAATGTCCTTGTAAAAAGAAGAAGATGGATGTTTTCTTATGCCCACGCGCCGAGGAAAAGCCTGTGCCCACAGCAAGAAGGCGGCTGCCCACAAGCCCAGACACAGGCCTGCACCCAGAGCCGATGTGCCGGCCTCCAGAACTGTGAGCAGTCAGTGTCTGTCTCCCACGGCAGTGGGAGATATGGTGGGAACACGCACAGACGAAATACTCAATGGCCCCATCTAGTGTCAAGAACTAAGTCAACAAAGTTCACTTTACTTTTTTTTAAGCCACATTAGCATAGAGTTAGCCCCGTCCACTTAAATTCTTAAAATGAGGAGACCTTACTTGGAGAATGAAATTCTTATAACTTAAGAGATTTACATATGTTAAAATGATACGGCACGGAACTGGGGGCGGCAAATATTTTTCTGCCCTCTCCTGGCACCTAACCTAAGAAGGACATTAAATGCTCGCCAGACTGCTGCTGTATATGGCAACTCACTGTTCTAGTGCTGAATCTCGTGTTAACTTACAGTTACCTCTTCCTTAAAAAGGTAACTTTTCCCACTACATTTTTTTAAAGCTGCTAAAAAAGTAGACCCTAGAGACCATCCATCATCTAGCTCTCATTTTACCCACGAGGAGACAGGCCCGGAGAAGGTGTGCACACGTCAAAACGCTGCATAGGCAAAGCCAAGACTCATGCTCAGTTCTTAAAGTCCCATATTCTATTATGATTTATAATTGTTTAAACGAGCAACTATGTATCCTTTTCTAAAGGACATAAGCTGACTGAATTGTTTAGCTACTATATTTGGAATCATCATCGTCTCCAAGATACGGCTTTATTCTAAGCCACGGATTACACATTCGTTTTAGCTCTTGTAGTGTCCCAGACTGATCTATGAAATGTGTTTGTATCAGCTCTAAGGTGGACAGTTTCCTGTCCCTCTGGATCCGTGATTACACCTGCGTCATGTGTGCTTCAACTGTAAAATAACCTGTCAGAACAATTTCACATTAACTCACCTGTGTGTATCTGAAAAAACAAGTAGTATCTCTACTGGTTTAAGGTTATCCTGACATGTATTTTTGTTATCTAAAAATTTTAAATTTCTTTATATGAAAATGGAAAAACATAACAGAAAATATCACAATAAACAGAGTGTTGAAATCCTTAGTGTTTACAAACTGATGAACACACCTAAACCCCCTAGAAAAAGGGGGACAAATGTCATAATTCATTGATACTTCCACCATCATGCAGTGTTGATGTCTGTATAAATTGGTATATTCAAAGATAATTTGGCAATATGCAGCAGGGACCTTAATTTCTAAAATTTAACCCAGTATAATAATGAGAAATATGAAAGACTTATGTACAGTGTTCATCACAGTATTTATAAAACTGAAAAGGCCTGAATGTATAATGACGAAGATTAAATATACCATTATCTGGTCATAATGCAAAGTACGCAGCCATTAAATTGGCATTTTTGCACAACAGTTTTCCAATAAAAAGCTTAAATGCATGTGTATATATGCAACTACAGTCTTAGACACTCAGCTACATCCAGGACTTCGCAAACAGCTTCTGCTGTAGGCCACGGTCCAACCCGGCACCACCTTAGGGCCCCTCCGCACCTCTCCACACCGACTGACACCTGAAGGGCTTTAGGACGCCACTTTTGCACTGCAGTGACTGTCATACTCGTCGGCACCTATGCAATGCTGCTTTTTAAACATTGTCAATATCACCCCCTCTGAGTTCAGTGGTTATTTATGTAAATGAATAGGAAAAATATAAAAATGCCAATCAAAATAATTGAGTTGTGGGGGTCTACGTAACTTTTCCAAATTATCTACAGTGAGTATTTTATAAGAATAGAAATTAATTTTTAGAAATTGGTCTGTGGGAATTATAGTGGTTATTATATAAAGATAAAAAAAACATGAGAATAAAGAGCTCTATTTAAAATGCTTTTTAAAAGGGGCTAAGAGAAGAATGATTTCTGAACTTGCCCCTTAGATTCTGATTTAATACCACATGTCTCTTAACACTGACTTGCATCAACAGCATGTTAAGAACTAAAGCACCTGGCAGGATCACCAGAGACTTTAAAGCACTCGCAGGACAATAGGAATCAGAAGGTTAATGACAGGAATGAACTAAGGTAAACGTGATACCTACAGTTCACAAAACCCATCTAAAGTGTCTAACGGAGAGACTGACACCAAAGGACTGTGGAAAGGTCTATACCCATATAAATATTTTAAAAGCTATAAAAATTGCTATATTAATAAGGAATAAAATGCCTAAGGAATCTAAAAGCACCAAAAAGCAAAAAAAAAATGGAAATAAGTGATCATTTGAAAATTCTTACTCTAGTGGCCCAATCACAAATAAAAGACGACATCATGATCAATAATAGGCATCACTGGGTTAGGTACATACAGCACTTACATTCAAAATACATAGATGGAAAAAGATACACCATGCTAATACTAATCAGAGAAGTTGGGGTGGCTACACTAATTAATGAAGTAGATTTCAAAGCTAAGAATATTACCAGGGAGATTTTATATATACATATGTATATACATACACATACGTACATGTATACAAAATCTATTTCCTAAAGGTAAAGGGGTCAGTTCTTCAAGAGGACATAAACTTGTATATACCTAATAACAGTGCTCCAAACAGATGAAGCAAAAAGTGATAGAACTGCAAGAAGTAGACAACTCCACAATCAAAAGGAGATTTCAACAACTTTCTCAACTGATAGAAAAGTAGGCAAAACAAGTAAGTCAGCAAGAAGACTAACGTTATCAGCTAACTTTAACTGACATTTATAGAACACTACCCAACAGCTTCAGTTTCCTCATTGGTAAAATTGGGATCATAACCCCTTGTAGGTTTTGAGGTTTAGTTATGATGTATGTAAAGGACCTAGCACAAGACCTGCCATCCAGTAGGCGTTCAGTAAATGGTATCATCTACATCTTTAGTCATGGATGAGATAGTACAGGAACTCGCTCTGCACCGGAGCAGTGGAAATCCAGAATCCTAACCACGAAATCACAAAGAGCAGCAGAGCTTTGCTGCGAATCTGAAGTTCTGATTTCCACCTCAGAGCTTCTCTCTCTGCTTTCTCCCTGGAAAATGAACCATGAAAGCAGGTAGGAAAGTATAGAGAAAGTCTATTTGCATAAGCACTACTGATCAGTCCCATGGGGAACGGTGGCAAGGAAAGTTCCCATGATCAGAATTGTCCAGTATTTTGAAGGAAATATTCAAGGATAACAGTGCAGCCTCTCCTACGGCCTGTGCAAACCACGGGGCCTATTTCCAGACAGCTGGGAACGCCATTCAGTACAGGCACTTGTTTTAAACCCATGGAGGCGATCGAACTGATTGTACAGGCAGAAGACAAAAGGCAGAGCACTTCCTGAGAACATGTAACGAGTCTTGAGTGACAGACAGTAGGTCCCTGGTCCACCTCGACCCAACGTGCTTTCAGCAGCCCTGCACACCCTGAAAAGCGGTCAAGTAGCAAACCCACCCGTCTGACCCACAGGTCACTCTTACCTGAGTCCAGCGGGGCCATTCTGGCTCTCTTCAGCTTTCCAAGTGGTTTATACTTTGGTTCAATGGTTTGGGAAGATCGGCATAAAGGCTTTAAGCTGAAATGAATACAAATTTTTATTTTTCCTGCTGGGAAAGCTGTTGGGATGTAATTAAGCATCACTTAGATTATAAAAACGAACATGGGAGAAATCACAACCACTTTTAAAGTCTGAAAAGCAGTGTTTGATAATTAAAAATCATTTCTGTATGTTAATAAAGTACTAATCTGTGGGTAACTAATTGTAGGACAGGGAAAAGCAACACTCATCTGCTCTTGGGCTGCAGAAAAGCCGGTCCCTGTTTTAAAAACTGTTAAGTAAAACAGTGACACCTTCTGGCATTCAGGAAAATATTAGCTGCTTCCCCTTCCCTACTTCATGAGGTCTACTTATCTCACAGTTTATCCTCATGCTAGAGGCTAAAAGCTAAGACTCAGTGAAGATAAAATAGAAAAGGGCACAGAAATAAGATTTGAGGGCGTCCTGCCCCTTTTCAAGGGCCTCATTGCCAAGTGCTTCTGCCAGAGTCCAAAGCCTTTAGGATTACGTATTACATCCCCTCTGAAGAAAGCCATTACGCTCCCACCCAGAAACGTGTTCACAGCCACAGCTGCTTTATGGCCTTGTCCTGTTCTCAGGCTCGAAACTAGTCTCTGATTCCTTTCCGTTCTACACAAGTGCCACGCGTAGTGACTACTCACATTTCTATAACTTTATCCATCGTTGCGCCTATTGGAATGACATTTGGATACACATTTACAGGGCAGATGTAGCTCAAGAAATCTTTAATCTAGAAGAAGAAAATAGATCAATTAGCTTGATAGTGAAAAAATAGTAGTGTTAGAGAAGCAGATAGAGGGGAGGCCAGGGGGAAGAGGCAGGAATACAGCTGTGGTCGTCAATGCTAGCTGCACATGGGGTTCACCGGGGGACCTCAGGACACAGACCCAATGCTCAGGCTCACGCCAAAGGTCCTTTTAACCCTGAGCTGCAGTGGGGCCTGAGACTAAACATTCCATAGTAAGGACTGATTAATGGGATTCAAAGATTTTGTTTCTTCATGGGACATTAGTTGCCCTAAGGTCAGTCACCCATATCTAACAAATCCCCTTCAAGTTAGAATTTAGCTGAGCATTTAATACACAAGAATACAGGTCTTAAAATTATACTTCTTTCCTCCAACAAATAACTTAGCAGCACCAAGGGAACTTCATCCTTGAGGTTGCTTGATTGTTCTAAAGGCTTATTCGAATCTAAAGGACAATTACATGTGAAATTTCACGAATACCTTGATCTTTGGCAAAGTTTGGAATGCTAAACTGGAATTCTATCACTATTACTCAAAATGTCTGTACAACCCAGACGAGCTTCAGCTTCGTCACTTACTAGATTTTGGTGAGCTTGTGATCTCAAGTTACCTAAAGTCTCTAATTCCTAGACTCTTCATCTAAAAGTATAAATGAGATAATGCATACAAAGTGCTTACTTAGCCCAGTACCTGGCACATTCAGTAAGATCCACTACAAAGCTGATGACAACGCAAAGATTTTTATTCCCTTCTGCAAATGGGGAGGCTGAGGCACAAAGTAATTGTGTAATTGTTAGTCCTCAACTTTCAAATTAAGGATCAAAAGAGGTAAGAACCCAAGAATTATCAATAACTCCATATTAAAATGACTAAATTAAGATGGGAAAAGACAGGAAGATCCATTCTTCAGATATTTTCCATCAACAGTTTCTTTTGTACTTTCAGAGGGATGCAAATAGAAACCATTATTCGCCTGCTCACAACCTGGGTCATTTGCATAATCAAAGTTGAGGCTAGTAGAAATCTGAGGCTTTTGAAAGGAATAAGGATAAAGAAAGGCAGGCCACGCCTGTGCCAGAAATGGTTCACACATCCTACTCAAAGATGAGGTGGCTGCAGAGGCGAGGCATCCTCTCGCTGGTACAACTTGATGCCCTTTCGTCAGATGCCTGCGCGAGTCGGCGCGTTAACACAGCTGGCTCTCGTTCAGGGTAGTGACGTTCTATGGTCACCTTTATAGAATCAGTGAACACCGAACTGCTAGCAGCTCCTAGCCCAAACATGGGGTTCCTATGCACCTCCAGTCAAGCGTTCTTGGCAACCGATGTGTTTGTGTATAAAGACACCTTACTTGATCTATATTGTCAGCTAGTTAGCTTGGCACTCACGGCCAACAGCATCGCAACTCACGCCTGAATGCGGCTTCTCCAACACACACTTTCCCCACGAGGCACGGCCTGGCCCTGCTGCGCTTAGGAACACTACACGGCACTTGGCACTAGGCTTGGGGCTCTTTTAAACGGTGAAACCAACAAAAAGCACAAAAATAGGAAAGACGCTGCACTGGACAGCTGGCGGAAAGGACAGCTTCACAGCCCGAGAGCTGAGGCAGAAGCAGGGTGCGCTCGGGCCGACCGGCCGCGCCTGCGCAGTGGGCGGGACCCCCGAGGGCCTCGCCGCCGCCGTGCGTGTCTGCAAACGACCGCAGACCACCACCCGCATCGATTCGGGGCCCACGAGTTTTACTGAGTGGGCAAATGTGTAAATAAGGAATCCACAAATAATAAGGGTCGACTATATTAAGGGAAAAAAAGGAAATATTTAAATCTATTTACATTTCTAAACGTAGTTCATGTTCTATAGATAGGATATAGGCCTTGTAATAATCAATTTTCAGTGCAAACAATAAAGTAGAAGCATTTATAGAGCATATAGACCTGAGACCCAGCTGCATAGGCCAGTTCCCAGAACAGGTTAACTGCATCCTGCTTAACGCTGTCCAATAGATAGATTGCAAAGGCAGCCAAGCCATGAGAAACTTCCGCTTAGACAAAGAGCCTTTGTACCTGTGGGAATCGGGGAGGGGGGACCTGTGAGTAATCGGGAAGGGGGGGCAACCGGGGAGGATAAGGGGGTCTATAAGGGTAACAAAAACTAGGTTCGGGGCTCTTGCCTCTATCACTGCTGCGACAGTGGAGGTTTGAGCCCAGATTCGAATCTGTAATAAAGTTTTTTTGATTCGGCTATCTGGCTTCTGTGTCAGTGCTCACTGGGAAACTTGCTCTATAACAGGCCTATTTACAGCCTCAGCGGACACTGAAAGGTGACAAAGCAGAGCACAGAGTAAACCTCCCACAAGCATGGTAACTGGCTCTAATCTAAGGAGACTGCGAACAGAGGATGTAGGCCGACTGCTTCATCTCTACTCCAGTCGCAGGGAGATACACCTTTAATGGGAGGTAATTTCATAGACTCCCACGCAGGCGTGCGCGTCCCAACTCGACTGCTAACACTGAAGAAGAGAAACAAGACAGGTAGATCTGATTGCAAAAGTAAGGCCTACTCTAACCACGCTCTCCACCCCGATTAGACGCCCTCCGCGTGCCTGAGACAGAAAGGGTACTCCGCCACTAGGGGAGCAACAGGCAGGGACCCTGGTGCTGAGCCAGATGCCACACCAAGGACAAGTCGCCAGGAAGGGGCTTGGACAAAAACCTTGGATTCAGGAGAAACCGGTGGAGAAAACATTAAAATATAGCATCAAAATGAACTACTTCCAAGCTGCTCTCCAATAACCTATTTGTACCCAAAAGTTAAGGTCAGTTATTTAAAGGTGTTGTTGTGACATTCTGATAACATGATGACTCATTTGCAATACCCTGGCTGACTTGATAAGGGTGCAGCTACCTGGAACTCTGGTGGGACCCCCTGCTCACACCCTTAATCCGTCCGCGGCTCAGTGCTGCAGGCCTGTGTCCATGTACCCCGAACACGAAAATCACAATCACCAGGGAAATGGATTTTTAAGTGTGGAAATGGCAAAACATTATATATGAGCCAGCTTTTATACTGCTTTTTCTCCAATACATGAAATGACTGAATCTCTGCACTCGTTAAATGCTAATATTGACCTTGAAAATGCGTGAGGATTTTGCAAATAAATTACATTTGTCAACTTTCCATTCCAGCAGGTCAATTTACTATATAACTAAACCATGTTAAGCCCTCTTAAAGTGGAGTAATTCTAGTATACTGTATACTTAAGGATGAGGTCTGTAGCCCATTCACTTTTGTTCTTCCCCACTGCTGAATATTCAGGACTATTTTAAAGTGGCTTGTTCGTAAGAATTTTGGCAGAGACCAAGAATCTGGACACTAAGGCTGCCTATCATGAGGTTTTATCTAGTACCCCTTCATGTAAGATTTATGGTCCTTTTATGACAGGTGAACTGTACAACTGAATGGGGAAGTTAAAATACATTTGGGACGCAAAGTGACAAGAAAACTGTAATCATACACATTCTTTAGGGTGAAAGCAGGTAACAGCAGCAATTTCCTTTGTACTTTGTAAACGTGGCTCATTTCATATCATGGGGATACCGTCCCTGCGTTTCTCAGGAAAAGCCACAAGTCAGTAAGGGAGCTGCCGCTGGCCGTCAGAGACGCTTGGGTCGGCAGCAGGGCTACGTGGACATGGCCTCCTCTTACCTCGCTGTAGGAGGAGTGAAAAGAAAAGCAGGCTCTGTACGAACTCTCCCCAGTCCTAAAAGGAAAGGAAAACACAATTAAAAGGTCACTGAACAAAACTGAATGAAGTTCTAAGCGTCAAGCCTTCGCATTTAGGCTATTGCAGTAGGATGTCACCTTGCGGACAAGAATTTCTTCCTGGGATAGGAGGGAACTCTTTCCAGAAATATAAATATTTGCAGGTATATTGAGGAAATGCCCCCAATGGTGATCGCCATGGGGTTCCTCTATGCCACCAAGGGCTCTGTTCCCCTTGACATCCCAAGCAAGATAGCCTCAGTCTCCAAGAGTCTTGGCTAGCCGGGAGGGCCCACCCAGCACAAGCTGGCCAATGGCATCGGCGTCTCACAGGTTGAAAGCATCACCTCCTCAGTTTAAGTGGAATTTAAATTTGAGAAGTTACCTTCCTCTTGGGCTGGGGCTAGGCTGCATTTAAACTCAACAAGACGATTTACCTTGAGAGCAAGGTTTCTCTCCAAAGCCCCATGACTTCGCCTTCTTACCTCACGATTACATTTGTTTTTCTGGTTCTTTCTCCAAACCACATCGTGGAAGGCTTAATGCTGATTGTGTGGAGTGGCATTCTGTTTTTGGAAGTAGTTCCACAGGGTAATTTACTCCACTGAAAATATTCCTCTGCCTAAAAAGGATTTTAAAAACACAAAAACGGTTCAACATTTTCAACAAATCTGTTTGTAGGCAAGGTCTCAAAAACAAATGGAAGTTAGTTTTCAGATGTGGAGGAAAATGTAGACATGAGGAAACAATTAGATAATTCCAAATTATATGGCCTGAACCTTTGAAAAATACCAGTGTGAAGAAACAAGCTGGGGACATGATCTGTATCAGAGGACACTAAAGCAGCCGAGTGAACACTACACATTCATTAACTCCTGGATCCCTGACCCCGCTCCACGAGCTAGAAGGGACACTAAGAAGACAACAGGAGAAACCTGAGCATGGAACATATACTATCCAATAGTATCGTGTCCGTGTGAAATTTCCCGTGTGTGGGAACTGTGCTGTGGTTATACAGGAGAACGTCCTTCTCCAGTGACACGTGCTGAAGGTTCGAGAGGTGTCATGAAGTCTGCAGTTGACTCAAAGGGTGGGGGGGGGGCGGGTCCGGTTACACAGAGAGAGGGGAGTGACGGTGCTCACGTGGCAAAATGCTAACAAACTGGGGGGTCCCGTCTTCATACTTTACTTCGTTTTAAGGTTTTTCTAAATAAAGTGGGAAAAAAATAATAACAAAAGTATTTTTAAAAGGTTGAAAAAACAGTGGGATTATTTCCCAAAGACACTGTGTTTAGAATGGGAATCCTTCAAAACCAGGAGCACTCCGTCCAAATCACATGCCACCAGGTGCTCCTGGCACTGCTCCCGAGGCTGCGGGGGAGGTGCCACAGGCTCTGTGAGCTGTGTCCTGTGCGGTACTTTTAAGGCTGCATGACCTAAGAAATCCCTTAAAACGCTACATGTAGTGGTTCAAGGCAAGTAGCCACGTGGCAAATGACAGGAGTTGCTATTACAAATTAACCTACTTTGTGGGATGTGGGAAAATTCAGAGCAAGAAAAAAAAATTGGAAATTAAAAGATGCATGGGGTGTGGGTGTGTTGGGGGGGAAATACAGTTCCAACAGAAAAAGGACAGTTTCATTGTGTATCTACATTGTTTACATCCATCCATGAATTCACTGGGGGTGGGGGGATATGTGTACACACACAAACTAAATGATGAAATAAATTTGTGAATGCAAGTCATAATGTGCAGCCTACCAGTCACCAAAGTAATCTTTTCTCTTATGGTCTGAAGTAGAATATTCCATGCTATCGATGAGAATTCTGGTTTTTTAAATTGTGCTTTCTTTAGGGCTGAGCGACTTTATGTTAGGTTTTTGGCCGATAGAGGCAATATTACTACCATGATGATTATCTAAATGTATAAAGGCAGTGTTCACTGAAATAAAAATTAATCAGGCATTTAAATGCTGAGATATTTTAAAATTTGGAGGAAAATTATGATCACATATACCACTGCATTTGAAGATGACTAATTAGTATTGGTGATGTTGAATGGCTGCAGAAATTAAAATTTTAAAAAATATCAAAATTGAATATCTGGCACTAATAACAGAAGGGCATTTAATAAGGGAGCTCAAATGGTGGCATTAGAAAATGAGTAACAAGTGAGTTACAAAGACACTAGAAACAGTTATTTGAAATTGGTCCAGCAATACATCTTACTATTTCAAAACTCAAAGCAGTTATACCTATTTCAAATGAGAAGAAAAATAGTTCATAAATGTGCTCATATGTCTCAAAATAAACAGCAATAGATTGTGAGTGTATTCTTAAATTACAAGCTCTAACATTTTACTAATTTTGTTACAAATTATTCATTACATAATTCATTACAAATAAACATGTGTCAAATGCATATGAATATATGTCATTAAAAAAAACATAAGTATCTATTTACTTATTATGAAGTTCATGGTAATGGTGTCCAGTAATGTATAGTTGCATGACCTTGGACTAGTAACAGGTTCTCAGCCTTAGTTTTTACATCTGTAAATTGAAGAGCTTAGAAAATGGAATTTCTGAGGTTCCTTCTGGACCTAAAATCTTGTTTTTCATGGATCCCACAAACAAGTGGAAAAGCAGTTTACTGTACCTTTGGATGGCGACACGCATGGATCTGAGTGCCGCGGTCTGTCGTGAGATGATGGAGAATGTCAGGCATGTTTCGAAACATGTCTAGTTTATCCACATGAACCTGAGGAAAATGACACACAGGAAAATTATCTGAATTGTGTTTCCCATAAATAAATTGTTCAAGGGTAATTATGCAGCAGAAAATCATCCCATTAGGGAACTCTTTCTTCTTTCTTGAAACCTAGTTTTTGGCTCTTTCAATGCACATTAGTATTCCACCAAGATGTCAACAGGTGAAGGACAAAGGTCACTGTTACCACCTATTGGGGGTGGTAATAAACTCTGGACACTCAGCTGCTGGATTTCACTGGATCATGCTAATACTGTCCTCCAATCCATCAAAGTCATTCAATTAATATGTATTGTGCACCTACATATATAGATCAAGCTTTATTCTAAATATTGGGCATACAGCAGTGAATGCAGCAGACAAAAGCAAGCAAGGGTCGCTTGTGAAGGCACACACAGCACGCCCCTGAGGGGCAACTGGCGGGGGAGACAGCAGGAGTAGGAAGCAGAGACGGGGACCTCCCTTACCACACCCCTGTGTACTGGATTCAAGGGGGAGGGCAGATGCAGAAACACCAAAACACCTTGGCCACCTTTAGGATTTTAGGGCTAATACATTTTAATGTGTTAAAACCGATGTGTCAGTTTTACCTAAAGCTTCTCTTCTGTGTACTTCAAAGTAAGTAACATGTACAGTAAGTCCTCACTTAACGTCATCGGTAGCTTCTTGGAGCTGCAGCGAAGCGACATGTAATGAAACCAGTTTTACCACAGGCTAATCGAAACACACAAGAGTTAAGTCCCTACGGCATCTCACTGACCTAACCAAACAGTCCTCGTAACAAAATGTTACTCAAGGACCTGCTATACCTAAATTGATAATAGAATTATAAAATGGCACCAAAATAGTATTCTCATCTTGAACAGAACAGATGGGCATGCCGTCAGGTTGCTGTGGTAATCAACACCACGCAGGAGAGAATCTCAGCATAATTGCTTGCTCATCCTGGGGCCTACTCCGCTCACTGTTTCCTAAGGACTAAGAAGAAACAGTGAATTTGCTCTTCTGGCCTCCCTATGAAGGAGATAAAAGGGGGTAAATTCTGAGATGCGTAGAGAGTGATAGAGAAATCTTTATCCTCGTGAAAATGAAGAAGCCTGAAAAAGGTGCCATAGATCATTACTGAGGTCGCTTAATCAAAAACCTCATTGTTCCCCCTTTTAAAATTCACAATCGGAAATTGTTCTATCTCCTTCAAAGGGGCTCAGAGACCTCAGAGAAGGGCCCCCGCGGGGCGGCTCTGAGGTCACCACCAGGGTCTATTCTTCCTCCTCAGCCCCTAGTTTCTTCCTGCAAGGCCTCCAGAGCGGAAGCTGCCAGTCTTTTCCATTTCACACTCCACTAAAACGTACAAAACAAATCTGGGACTGGTAAGTAGTTGCTACCTATATATTTCTCCAGAAGAGGACATGAGGGAAAAAAGAGTGGATAGTATTGTAGATAAGTGTGTGTGCGCACAAACAATGCAACATTGCTGTGATTTTAAAGGGCCAATTTAATACTAAAAGTCTCAGAATGAAATAAATCCTTCCCCAAATGGAGAGCTGGCAATTTTATACCAATATATTTTACAGAAGGATTTAAGAAAGGAAGAAATTACGGAAGAAAGGACTTAGGAAATAAAGATTTAAGAAGGGAAGGAGGGAGGGAGAAATCTTAAAATTTCAAATGTAGAAAAACTAGATCTTTGTATTTTACTAAATTACATTGTCCATAATTATTAAGTTCTTGGCACAGTTTTTACCTGGGGGACCTAAATTAAATTAAAAGATACAAATAAAGTAGAACTTAAACGTCAAGCTACTTCATTTTGTTCAGCAAGGAGAGGAAGCCACAGGCTCCACGTAGCGGCAGCAGGACGGGAGCTCTCTGCTCAGCATCCGCTCACACACACTGTGGGCCCAGCGCTGACCCGCCTGAAAGGGATGGGAACACTCACTCCCAGCCTGATCAGACACAGACCCATGGACGAGGCTCAGTGCTCTAGGACAGGCGGCCCTAACCCCCAGGCCAGCAGACAGTACCAGTCTGTGGCCTGTTAGGAACCGGGCTGCACAGCAGGAAGTGAGCAGCCAGTGAGTGAAGCTTCATCTGTGTTTGCAGCCGCTCCCCAGCGCTAGCATCACTGCCTCAGCTCCGCCTCAGATCATCAGACATTAGAGTCTCATAGGAGCACCGGTCCCTGGTGCCAAAAAGGTTGGGGATTGCTGTTCTAGAATAATGTTTTTCAGATGTTTTTGAGCATGACCCACAGAAAGAAATATGTTTTCCAGGGCAACCCAGTGCCCACACACGTTAATGTATATATACGTATGTCTGATTCCATCTGTAAATTTTCACGAAAGCAATATACTCGGATATTTTCTAGTTCAAATTTGTTTTCAGTGCTGGTCACAGTCACTAAATTTGTTTCATGACCCACAGATTTGAAAAAAAAATACTTCCTCTATGAAACATTTCACCAGAGGGCTCTTCTCAGCCACTTGGACCACTGTTACGTTCTCCCATGAGGACGTGAATAAACAAAGATGGAATATTCAGAGGGGCTGCCAACCTGTGCCGTGCACAGGTTTTGACAGGATGTTTCCAGCTGTTACTGCTTTCAGTTTGTTTGTTGTTGCTGTTTTGGTTTTGTTTGTTTGTTTGTTTTTGAGTAGGGGGAGGAAAAGTGAAGTTGGGAGGATGGACGGGAACAGCAGAAAAAAAGAGCCGCCGGCGTACCTGGAGTCCGAATTCTTCACTAAGGTTGGTGAACAGATACTCATACCCGTAAGCTGCCTTGCAGTTCAGCCACACGACATGGTAGGGACTCCGAGAGATCCAGCCTCGAACCAGCTCCAGGATCCCACTCAGACACTCCGCCTGGGCAGGAGTTTTAAAAGGCATTTAACGCTTTTAAGAATATCACCCTTTCTATTCCCAGCATTCACAGCTATTACTGCCAATGGGGCCGATTAGGATCTGATTCTTATCCTACAAACTTCCTGTTAGAAACAGGGCCACGCCCAGGTTCTCACCCTTTCTCCAGGGAGACTTACCCGACTAGGGATCTGATAAAATTTTGGATCGCAGAAAGTAGTATCTAAGTACACACTTTGGATATCTTGCACTCTGGGGGAAAAAAAAAACAACCGGTGTTAATCATCTAATGTGAAATAAAATATGTAGAAAGATTAAAGTATTATTTTACAGGGTGTTCCATTCCACTTGGAATTTTTTTGTTAAAACAACTTTGTTGGGAAATGATTTCCATACAACAAAATACACAGGTTTTGCCTATATGGTTCAATGAACTTTGACAGATTCACCTACTACCTCAACCAATCAACACGTAGCATGTTACCCCCACCCCGTTTCAAAATGAAAAGTTAGCTTTACCAATATTACGATCAAGTTTGATTTCTCAGAGAAGCAAAGGCTTGTGTTTGGGGGGGGGTGGTGGTAACTGGGCAATAAACCTGTCAAAATGATGCAGTCTCATGTCCAAGAGTTAGGCCATGCCAGTACCTGCCCTCATAGTGCAGAAGCTCCATTCTGGCAGCTTCTCCTTTGGCCAGTCTGAAGTCTCCCGTGTACAAGACAGTTCCATTATTGCCCTGAAATAAAAACCTGCAAAGGGAGATGTCAGTGACTTCTCAGTCTCATCAAAACCCTAGTAAAGCAAAGCAAGACACATACTAATTCCATAGCAAATGTTTCCTGCAGAACAGCCACTATGACATGGTGTTAATGGAATTTCAATAGCTCTAAACCATACCGGGCACTCAGCTGCCACCTCTTTCCCGGGGTGGAAAAAAATGGCACGACTGAGTTTGCAATAGATGTCCCCTAAAATACATCAGCACTCTCAACTATATATTGACATCCTTCCCACTCATGGAGAGAAAAATCCATGTGATAGGAAAATGCAAAGCCAATGGAGAAATAGCTGTCAAAGACTTCCATGATAAGAAAGCCACGTTTCAAACTTGATCTTCACCTCAGTTCCCCAAGTTCAATTTGGAAACAAAGATTAAAAGAAGGACCATAAAAATAATCGAATCTCCCTCTACATTTTATTTTCTAGACCCTAAAAATGTCTTTCTACAAATATAACACATATAATAAAATGGCAAAATAGATGAGCCCCCTTACATAACTGATCCTGGACAATGACCAGCTGGTAAGAGAGTCACAACAATCTCTTCCTTCTAAAAAAAAAAATAAATAATAATAGAAGTTATCATTAGGACCCAGCTAAATAAAGTGCTCCTTAACAAAACACATTCAAGTACTTCCCAAGAACTGGTATGCCTTTTCTCCTCATGTCCTCTCTCCACAAATTCTGGAAAGAAGTGGATTCCTTGCCCACAAAACAGAAAGTTAAACGTCGAGTTATAGATGACAGCAATTCCACTCTAGGATATTTTACACAAGAGAAATGAGAACTCAGTTCACAGTAGCACTATTCACACAAGCCAAAGAGAAGAAACAGCCCAAATGTCTATCAGCTGAAGAATGAATAAACTAAACATGCTTCATCCATACAATAGAATATTATTTGGCCATAAAAAGAAATAAAATACATACGATGACATGGATTATGCAAAGTGAAAGAAGTCACAAAAAACCACATGTTGTATGATTCCATTTATATGAAATTTTCAGAACAAGCAGACCCATAGAAACTTCTAGTAGAATCATGGTTGCCAGGGGCTGAGGGGAGGGAGAAATAGGAAGTGCCTGCTAATGGGCACAGGGTTTCTGTATGGGTGATGGAAATAAATGTTCTAAAATTGATTGTGGTGATAGATAACACAACTGCGAATATCCTAAAAGCCCTTTAACTGTACACCTTAAATGAGGTGAACTGCACAGCATGTGAATTTTATCTCAACAAAGCTTTTATTAACAACAGCAGCAGCAGCCTGGGGTGGCCTGGTCCCGCGTCACTGTGCTGCACACTGTCCTGTCCCGTTAGCCTGAGCCTGGCTGGTGGGCCTACTCCCCAGCCCTCAGGAGGCGGGGTGGAGGGCGGGGCTCTGCACACACCGGCTCCTCCCCCAAGTCTAACACCATTCATTCCGCAGCCCCCTCCCAGCTGCAGACACCACACGCAAAAGCCGCAGAGCACGAGAGGAAACGTGAAGGACCCGAGTGGACCACATGATTCCGCTTGGGAGACGCCTGCTTTCTGCAGCATGACTTCGAGAAAGCTTTCGGCAACGTCCATCATAGGGCACGGAGGCGACCCGCGTGCTAGGAACTGCGGGAGACTGCGCAAAGGAGGTTCGGGCCACCCTTCTTCCCACGTTTGGGCCCGCCCTAGGTTGGCCGTGCGGGCCCCGCCTCGGGACAGTAATTTGTTGAGCAGTCCTTCCAACGCCTGGTCTTCTCCAAAGAGGAAATGTGAAGTCAGCCCTGTCTGATCGGTCCCACAATACCGAACACACCTAAGTTCCCCAGGTCAGCAAAGCGGGTCGTGATCGGGCTCTGAAACAAATACTCACTAGATCCGCCTAGTGAGTAAAACGTCTCCTAGCTCTAGGCATAATTTAAGGTAAAAATAAATAAGTAAAAAGTAGGTCCGTGGTCCTACTTACTATTAAAACAACACACAACACAAAAGTGTCTGCTTCTGAATTTAAGAACAAGAAAGAAATTAGATCCATGTGGACAGTGTCTTTCTTAAATAAGAAAATCACAATGTGATTTTCTGTGAAAATTTGCTGCGAAATTTTAACACCATTTCATATCTCAAACATCATAATAAACTTAATAAATGTGACAATGACATCACATAGTAATAGCAACAACTGGTATTCTCATCGTTAGCATGTAATACTAAAAGGGAGCCAATTTGATAGAAATTATGTCTAATCCTTTGGATGCAGAAAATAAAGTTACTGATGTTTTTTTCCTCCTGCAAACTCACTCTATTGCTGTAATTTTTATTTATGATTAAATGAGCATTCAAAATCAGGGAGAAAGATAATTGCTTCAGCACTAAATATTAATTTTGAAAAACATGACATTTAATATTTAGTTACCTCGCCTGATGCTTCATCCACTAAAGGTATCTGGGTGGGAGTTTCAATTTCAATTGAGATCTATATGAAAATAAAAAAAGAGGCCATGTATACATCACAGGGTATATTTCCAGTTTCTTGTGCCTTTGCCATTTCAAACACTAAAAGGGGACTAAGGAGAAGTTACAGACTCTCTGGGTGACAATTTCTGATATCACTATAATAAATGTCTTGACAGCTTGAAAACAAGATAAAACTAAATGATATCTTTCTTGAGGTCGATGTGACATTATTAAACGTCTTATAATCTTATATATCCTTTGACACAGCAAGTGCTACTTCTACAATTTCAATCTTCCTCCCTTCACCTCCTCATCCCTTTGAACTTGAGCCTTTGTAAAACACTTGCGTGTTCTGTGTTTAGGTTTTGTGCTGCAGAACAGACTGCATCCTTTCATGACGTGTTGACCTAATTCACAGATACAAGCTGCTACAGATGTTCCAAGGCGTAGTTGCACATTTTACTAGAACGGCAACTAATATGGAGAGGTAGTTGCTAAGTAGATGATGAATGAATATAATTTGTCATCTTTTTAGTCCAGTGATTGAGGTTCCGGTTTTAAAACATCCTTGCATTTCTGGAATAGACCCATCGTATTTATCGTGCACTATTTTTTAATGCTGTTAGATTCAGTTAGCTATTTACCTTAATTAGGGTGTTTACATGTGAAATGGCCTCTTCCCCCATGTACTATTATAATCTATTTTGCCAGCAGGGTTGAGCGGCTTTTTATTATCTCCTACAACAATGCATCTAGTATAGGGATTATTTTTTCTTTGAACATTTGGAAAAATGTACCTATAAAACCATCTGGGCCTGGAGCTTTATTGAAGAAGAGACCTTTGAAAACTGTTTTCATTTCTTGGATGGTTTATTAAAGGTTTCCACTTTTCTTGCCTTGATTTGGGATTTTCTTCCTTTTCTAGATATTTATTCACTCTATCTAAATTATCGAATATACTACCATAATAATTGTCAAAAAATGCATTGCTGTTATTAATATTTTCTTTTTTATCATTCTGTATTTTTATATGCATTTTTTTAACCGATCCTGGCAGAAATGTATCTGTTCCTCTAAGGACCAGCTTTTAGTTATGTTCATCTTCCATTTTCTGTGGCAGCTGTTAGTCTTGATATAATTAACTTTTACCATCACTATTTCCTTCTTTCACACATCCTTGTATTTGCTTTGTTGCTCTTTTTCCTTTTTATTGCATTGTAGACTTATTCCATTTAATTCTAGTCTGTTTACTAAGAAATGTATGTGATGCTATCGGTCTCCCTCTGAACACTAATTCAGCCGTTCCTCACACCTGACATGCCATGCTCTCATTGTCCATCAGTTCTAAGTACTGTACGTTTTCTTTACAATTTCCTCTTTAACCTAAGACCTGTTTATTGTATGCACTCAGTTCCCGTATATGTGACTTTAGCTCCCCTTTTATTTCCAATTTCCAACACCACTGCATTACAGTCAGAGACTAGGTCACTACGGTTTCTTAAAACTTTTGTGACATGGTATATGGTCAATTTTTGTAAACGTTCCATGTATACCCAAAGAGCTTATTTTCCCTGTTGGGTTTAAAGCTCTGTATTTCAATTAGTTCACATTTATTAATTATGTCATTCCAATCCCATGTTTTCACTTATTTCCTGCCTCCTTCATCTTTCAGTTTCATAGAGTAGGGTGGGTCGCACTTCACCTACAATTGCTGAATTGCCCATTTCTCCCTTAGACTGTGAGGTGGCCTTGTACTATATCAACTCAGCTGA
>CM053513.1:6441311-6526548 GCA_028627145.1 Eidolon dupreanum
AGCATGTGACAGTGTCATCGCACTCTCTTCTAGCTTTTTACATTTCTGTTCGTCTAACTGCCGTTCTGGGATAAGAGTCCATCCCCGCTTCCTCATTGCCTGGCTGCTTTTAATATTTTTCCTTTGTCTTTGTTTCTTTTTGTGTTTTGCAGTTTTATTATAATGCACCTATATGAAGATCTTTTTCTTTTTAGTCTATTCTGCCTGGAATTTACTGTGCATCTTTATGCTTGGGCTGCTGTCGTGCATTAGTTCTGGGAAAATCTAAGCCGTTACCTCTGGAATATTGTCTATCTCTGATTCCCTCTGTCCTCTCCTTTGGGATCCAAATCAAACAGATGCTTCTGATAGTTTTCTCTGAGGACAGAGTCAATAGATATTTCACCTGGAGAGATTTCCTATGTTGAAGATAACCCAGGACCTTAATTATGGGCCTTTGGAAATGTCTGTCAACTAAATTTGAACACTGGGTAAAAACATAGTCCTCCCAAGTATAATTGATCACAAGATGTGCCAAGTCTAAAATAAACTGACGTCAGAAAGAAAGGTTTTACCTATTTCAATTGGAAAGAACAGGAGGCATTTAGCCTAATTTAATTGAAGCTTTGGAGTGCTCAATAACAGTCCACAGTTGTAAATACAGAAAATGTACATATTGTCATCATCTGCCTAATCTCTTTGATAGAAGTAGCCATCTTTTTCTGTATTTTCTATCAATTACCTAGGAAGAAAGTATTCCCACAGTCAATGAAAACCTAATGAGTCATCCAGTTGATTTGTCTGAGGGTTTTTGATGGCTTTAGGCCATTATGACTTAAAAAAAAGGTTCTGAGCGACAGATTGTCTGCCTTCTGTGAAATGTCTTCCTCTATCTACACAAGTGTTTCTGCGGCTCCCAGTGCTTACACTGCACCCTAAAACCACAGTAGGTTGTGGGATCACCCTTGGCTCCTGGAAACAGTTTTGAGAGCCACATGACTACCTATTGGGGTCCAAGGAGCTCCGAGGGTGTGAAGGAACAAGCCTTGACAAATGACAGAACTTTGGCTAATTATTTTTCTTCTCTTTTCTGAATATTTGCAGCTTACAAGAGTGGAAATTTGGCACAATAGTGAACTCTTCCTTGGACTTCCTAACTCTTAAGATTTAAAAGAAAATAACTTTAGAAAACCAAGACATCCACATTTTAAAAACGAGCATCCCCTCCTATCCTAGTTTTCTAGTAGATGCTAAGTGTTTTCTGCTTGATTTCCCTGCAGGGTCGTTTAGTTGCTAGAGTTTAGTAGAGTTGCATCTTTTCTTTCTGGTTATTAGCTGGAGGTTCAATTAATGGAAGCCCTTCCTGGTTTACATCACTGATGTTGTTTCTAACTCCCCCTCCCCTTTTTTTTTTTAATGTAGGGGTTGGTGCGGTAAATACAGTCAACAGATTTCAAAAGAAGTCAGGTCACTCTTCTGAGTGTACAAGGCTGATCAGAGGTTTTACTCCCCCGGAGGTAGAGGACAACAGGTGGCTCCATCCCCTCACAACCTGAGAGAGGGGACAAAGCTGGGGTGTCCAGGTACATTACTCCGAATGAAGCCTGGTCTTCCTTAACCCCAGATGTTTCTTACCTCTGCCTTTGTAAGTTCACCTCATTAGACCGAAAGGGGCTTCTCACAGAAGACTCATTTGGTGGTCGCTGCTCCTAGTGCAAGGTACTGTAAAAGTCACTAACACCTCACTCTGGAAAATGGTATTGAATCAGTAGTGATTTTAAAGTGAATTATGAATCCATGACTTGGCTGAAGCACTCGTGTGGATGGGGAGAGGTGAAAGCCAAGGCTCAATTCATGCACCGAAGTGAAGAAGAGGTTCTTGCCCCTGACTAACCCAGAGCTTCCCAGATTTGTTCTCCACCTTGTGCCACTTAGTGGTTCACTTGTACATTGATGCTGAGAATATGGGGAAAGGGTTAAGTAGGGAAGTAGCTTTTAGGATTCACAAGATTTGTGTTCTAATTCCTGATTTATCATTAACTGGCTGGGTGACCTTGGGCAAGTGACATAATATCTCTGAGTCTCAGTTTCTTCAACTGTCAGATAATAATAGGTAGCATTTTTTTTTTTTTTTTTTTTTTTTTTGCTTAGTGTATACCTAAAACCATGCCAAGCATTTTTGATACATTTAACCCAAATGTAGGGAGCACACTATTATCCTCATTTTATAGATGAGGACATTGCGACTTTAAAGAACTCAAGTCATTTGCCTAATGTCACATCAATAAGGGGTGTCGTGAGGATTTGAACCCAGGTCTCTGTTCTCATAGTCTTCTAAGTCGTAATAGCGGATTAAATGATCTCTCTGGTCACTTTAAAGTTTTAGAATTCAAAAATGAAGAGGAGATGAAGAGAAGGCAAGTTTAGGGAGAAGGCTTCCACCTGGAGGACTGGCTGCTCTAGGCAAGGCAGGTTTTATTATTAGTCTTTGGTTCTTTCTCAGGGGAGAGAAGAGTTTGGAGAGATGGGGAGAGTGGGAGAACCTAAGAGTGAGAGCAGTTCTGCTCACTGCCCGGGCTCGGCAGCAGTGGGCATCACCCTCCCAGGCTCTACCCTCACATGGCAGCCTTGGCCATGGGTTCACCATGCAGTGGAGGTGTCTCATCAGGCATCCCACTGAGACTGGCACCTCTCTACCCACACCTATCTCCAACCCAAAGGAAGATGGTTTGACCTTGAAACTAATGATCAAAGGTTCTATGCCTAATTTTGTATTCATGACTTTGTATTCCTTTTCTTAAAGAACTTCCCTGTGCTCTCAAATTCCATTGGTTTCGGGTACTGCAAAATCTGTACCCACTCTGCCCTAACTTATTTTTTGTTAATTAGAAGGCAAATACTTTAAGTAGATCGAAGAAGGGCTTCTTGAAAATATGAATTTTTTTAAAGAAATGTTGAGTTCAAGTAATTATTTTAGACCCTTCAATAAACAAACAAACAAACAAACAACAAGGTTTGGAAAAGTCACCTATTTGCTATGTTTTTTTTTTTTTGTTTTTTGTTTTGTTTGTTTGTTTTGTTTGTTTGTTTGTTTTACCAAGGACTTAATTCAAAAGGAAAGGAGAAAACATGGAAAATGGAACAAATCGCAGATAGGACAAATTGAAAACAATTGCAAACTGGTAGATTCACTTGATTTTGTCCAAAAGTTGGAGGGTTATTTCTGCTTATTTTGTGTATTTGTACTTTCTCCTTTTTTTTCTTAAATTTTGTGATGGTTTGTTTATAATGGTTTGTTTATTTTGTTGATATTTTCTCAAAGGCTTGTGTTTCTTATTTTTTAGTTCTACTATTTTCCTGCTTTCTAACACATTAATCATATTTATTTCCTCCATTCTACTTTCTGTTTAATTTGTTCTTTTGCTATATTTGTGAATTGAGATATTGAATTTATTTTTTTTTTCATTTTGGTATGATTTTGCAAGGCTATGAATTTTCCTCTGATCACTACTTTAATTTTATTTCATGAATTCTCACATAGAGTAAAGGTTTAAAATCATTTAAAAATTTTCAGTAACTTTATTTCATATCTCCCATTTGACCCAAAATTTAACAGAGAGTTAAAAAAAAAAAAAGTTACAGGGACTTTTAAAAATGTATTGTTCATATTTATGATTTTTGGTTGTATTGTTTGTTTTCAGAGACCAGTGTTTGTTTTACTTTTACTCTGGAGAACTTACGGTGATTTTCCTTGTGCCCATATGATACTGTCAATTTTCATGAATGTTCCATGACTGCTGAAAAGTGCATTCTCTATTTCAGAGGGCAAAGTTCAGTACATACCCATAGAACCTACCTTATTATGTTTACTTTCCCTGTCCACTTGACCTCATTTGGACTGATAGTGCTGTGTGAATTCTTAATTTATTTTTATTTAAATAATTGGGGCAATATCGGTTATTAAAATAATATAGGTTTCAAGTGTACATGAATTACCCTCTTAATAGTTAATATTTTAACTTGACTATTATGGGTCAATTTTCCCAAGCATATGATAGGTTCTTTCAATATATAGTTTCATATTTTATTTCAGGGAAATTTGCATGGATTATAAATTCAAATAATCCTTTTGAGTGTTTTATTTTATTTAGCTTTCTTGAGAGTCTCCATTTATTCCTATGTTAAACTTATTCTGCCTTTTATGATAATTACTTTCCTTTAGGATCTTTTCCCTCTTTGTTTTCCTTCTCTTAGCTTTTATTTCTGTTCTCTGTAGCCATTGAAATACTTTGCATTTATTGTCTTACAACTTTGTTTAAGTTGTTTTTTAAATAATTTGTCTTTTAATTCAATTTCTTTCCAGTATTCTGTCAGCTCTTTTAGCAATGTATATTTCTACTCAGAATTTTAAATTTGTGAGTTATGATATTCTTTCATTTCTCTAATTTCTTGTTTGATTAAATTTAATTCATGTTAGAATGTTGTATTATTAAGTTTTCTTCTGCATTTTGAGTTTTTTAAAAAGCATTTCCATTAGCTGAAAAACTTTGATTTACACTTTCTGTATTCAGAATGTGACATTTATTTCTGTTTATGATGACGTGTGTTGGATGTTCCTAACCAGCATTAACAAGTGAGACCAAGGTGTTTCGCTACTGACTTTTTCTTGGCTCAAGACTGCCCTCTTCCGTTGCCCTGGTGAAGTGCAGCTTGAAAAAATAAATGGCACCTTTTTTTGCATGATTGGGGCTTCCGTGTGCTTCTGACTCTGATATTACCATGTCTCTTAACTTCAGCCCCTCCTTTATTTTGCCATCAGACCTCCAAGAGACATTTCCCTTTTGCAAGGTGCCTTTCTCTCTACTGCAAGTGCTGTCTTCCCAACACTGCACCTCTCTATTCCCTCATATTTTCCAAGCCCCTTCCTTTCTCCTCTGTAGTCCCCACATTCTGATGCCAGGTCTCAAAAAAACAAAACAAAACAAAACAAAAAATAATTGGAAGAAGAGATCCCTGATATTTATGTAGAGGTATATTTTTATAAATCATTAGAAGTACTTTCAGATGAGGTTTTCAACAACAGCTGATGGTTCAATATAGACAATTAAAGGCTGCTTCTTTAAACCCATTTTTAAATAGTTCATATGTAAAAATGTTTAAGAATAACACCCTAACCTTAACCATGCCCACTGATCTCCTTAAAGAATAAAACATTACAAATTAATAATATTTAAGTCTCCACGTACTCCTTTCCCAATTGTATCCACTCTCCCCTTTTGGCCTCCTCAAATACTGGCTTAAATAACATATAGCACTATTTTGCATGTTTCTAACTTTATATAAATGTATCATATGGTAATCATTCTTCTGAAACTTGCTGTTTTCTTCTAAATTTATTTTTGTGAGACCCATCATGTGGAGATGTGTACCTCTACTTCATTTATTATTAACTATTGTATAGCATTCCACTGTGTGACTATAACACAATTTATGCACGTACACTTCTCTCTATAGGCATTAAGGTAATTTTCATTGTTTGCTATTATTAACAATGCTTCTGTGAGCAGTCTTATGTATGTCTTCTTGCATACATGTGTAAGAACGTCTACATATAGGAGTGGAATTTTTGAGTAGAAGGGTACAAATGCCTTCAACTATACAAAATATCACTAAATTGTCCTCCAAAGAGCTACAACAATTTACACTGCCAAAGCGGTATATGAAAATTCCTATTGCTCTATATCCTTGGCAATACTGTTATTGCCAAAGTGTTTGATTTTTTTTGCAAATCTGGATGAAATTATTCTGATTTTATTTTTTCCAGTTTTATCAGTTTAAGGCAAACATAATGATTTTGCAAAGTGATTACCACAAAAAGTTTAGTTATCATTCATCACCTCACATAGTTACAATTTTTTTTCCTGTCATAACTTTTAAGATCTACTCTCTAAGCAACTTCTGAACACACAGTACAGTGTTGTTAACTACAGTCACCATGCTGTGCACACAGCCCCAGGACTTATTTACGATAATCAGAACAGCACGGTACTGGCCTTAAAACAGACACAGAAACAAATAGAATAGAATTGAGAGTCAAGAAATAAACCCATACATATCTGAACAAGTAATATCTGACAAGAAAGAATATTTGATGGAGAAAAGAGTCTTTTCAATAAACAGTGCTGGGAAAATTGGATATTCACACACAAAATAATAAAACTAGACCCTTATACTACTCACAAAAATAAACTCGAAGTGAATTAAAAACTTAAGTGTAAGAACTAAAATAATAAAACACCTAGAAGAAAATATAGAGAAAAAGATCTTTGACATTGGTCTTGGTGATTAATTTTTTATATGACACCTAAAGCACAAGCAACAAAAGCAAAATAAACAAGTAGGACTATATCAAAAAACAAACAAACAAACAAAGCTTTTGCACAACAAATGAAACCATTGTTGATGAAATGAAAAGATAACCTACAGAACAGGAGAAAATATTTGTAAACCACACATTTGATAAGGGTACAATATCCAAACTATATAAGGAAGTCATTCAACTAAATAGCAAAAAACCCTCAAACAATCCAATTAAAAAATAGGCAAAGGACCTGAATAGACATTTTTCTAAAGAAGACACACAGATGGCCAACAGGTACATGAAAAGATGCTCAACTTCACTAAACATCAGAGAAATGCAAATCAAACCACAATGAGCTATCACCTCAGAACTTGTTAGAATGGCTAGTATCAAATAAATAAATAAATAAATAAATAAATAAATAAATAAATAAATAGCTAGCACTGGCAATAATGTGATAAAAATAAACCTTTGTACACTGTTGCTGGTAATGTAAACTGGTGCAGGCACTAGGGAAAACAGTAAGGATGTTCCCCCTTCCCCCACAAATTAATAGAACTACCATATATAATGTAGCAAGCCCACTTCTGGGCATATATTCAAAAAAACCAAAATCGTTATCTTGAAGAGATAGTTGCACCCCCATATTCATTCAGCTTACTTACAAAAATCAAAGGTATGGAAACAACCTATTTGTCCATCAACAGATAAGTAAATTAAAAAAATGTGATATATATAATGAAATATTATTCAGCCGTGAAAAGAAGACAATCCTGCCCTTTGCAACTCCATGGATGTACCATGAGGGCATCATGCTAAGTGAAATAATTCAGAGAGAAAAAGACAAATATCGTACGATCTCACTTACGTGTGGAATCTGGAACACAAATTCCAGTACCACTGCGAGCTTTTTCAGCTCCATTTCTCCCCGATTACCAATATAATATAAACTTAAACCTCAAACTTGCATAAATGCAAGACTTCGGTTGAAAATATATGCACATGCGGCAGACTTTATCCCATTCAGAGCCACGGTAAACACAAAAAGTGTTTTCCATTTGCTGTTGAGTCCATCCCCCCTTCCCACCCCTCACCCCGCCCAGTCTAATTTTCACTGAGAGTTTACAGCTTAGAGCTTCCTGGTTTTATGTAGAGGACTCCATCCTAACTCTCAAACTTGCCTTGACTTCTTGCGGTCTAGGTCAACCTTGAAACTTGACGTTTTATTTTTCTGATACAAGCCATGGGCATCAGAGTAGCCTTTCCATTAGCACATGCTCACTGCCTGAATTTTCAGTTTTCTCTTTTTGATTCTAGGTATTCCCTTTTCTTGTGAGCTAAACTAAGCATCTAATTATATGCATTTCATCTAGCATGTCTTGATATTTTGCAGTCGGAGAGTATTTTTTAGATATTTAGTCTACTGCATTTAATGGTTTATCGGCAAATTTTAAATATTTTATATCACTGGATTTGACCATTATTCATTTTTTAAAAAATTATTCATGTCATGCTAATATAAACTCCTTTACAATATCAAAGCATTTCACTTACTGTATTGACTTGGGTTTCTCAATCTTCAGTATATGCCGTAAGGCTTGATGGAAGAGAAAGTAAATTTGAAGAACGTTTTGTAAGTGATGTCTGCCAGGTAATGAATGAAATTGCATGTGCTCTACTTCCAGTCATCTAGGATAAACAATTTGTTCATTTTGGCCGATGTTTTAACAGACATTTGGGGGAGTTCTTTCCATGGCAATTCAATGGTTAATGTTCTTTGTGTCACGTGAGATGCATATCTTTTGGATTAGTTATGCTGCTTCATCGCTGCTTGAAGGAGTGATTGATTAACTATGGCTATAGCTGTTCTCAAACAAGAAAGTCAGATGGAAAGAAAAGGCACAGTAGGGGCCATAAAGATGTAAATGTGAGGTGACATGATGAATCGAAATCTTTCTTTAACGAGTGTGCAAGTCCTGGTCTTGTTTTGGCATCTTCTCTTTGGAAAATTGTCCCAGGATGTTGAGTAAGCAGGACCAGTCACAACTCTTACAATTGGCCAGTTTGTCTGGTAATTATACTTTTTTCCCTTTTGGGCAAAAAATTTGAGACTTGTAAAATCAAGACTCTAGCAGCAATTTATATTCCCTTTATTTTTAACAATAAAAATTATGTAAATAGTATGTCTCTTAAGCTAGGTTGTATAATTTTAAGGTTAGATTGTAGACCCTGAAGTTTTGACTGCCTCGTACTCAACTTGAACTTGGGCAAATCCCTTAGGTTTCTGAATTCATTTTCTCTTCTATAAAGCTGGCACAAGAATAGTTCCCACTTGTGAGCATTAAATGAATAATGATCATAAATTACTTGGTATATGGTAAGGGCTGCCTAAACTTTGACTACCATATTAAATAACATTTATAGATGTGGTCAAGCAAAAATTAAAAAATATTCATCATCCCAGATAATATTGTTGTTCCATAGTATTTTTATATGGTGAGGTCCAGTTTTATATCTTTTCCTGAGCTTCTGTCGCCTGCTATTGATGTGGAGGACTTTTACTGCTTTAAAAGCACATTACTTCATTATTTGTTTTATAAATCTCCTTTTGTGGATGTAAGAGATACTTCTATCTTTTTCTGCTATGAAAACACTTCAGTGAACATTCTTGTAGAAAGTTCAGTGTATATCTCTTATGAGTGCCTTAGGATCAATTTCCAGAATTTAGGTTAATTGATACGCACATTGTTAAAGCTCCTGATACGTGTTTCTGAATTACCTGCAAACTACACTCCATCAGCAATGAACGTGGGACTGAGTTCTTCTTTTTCCCCCTAGGATATGTACAAAATAAATCTCATATAGATATATTTTATATGTTTACAAAATATATCTAATACGTACAGCAGTTCACAAAGCTTTTGGTCCCAGCACTGCTTAAATACTTTTAAAAAGCATTGAGGACCTCAAAGAGCTTTTGTTTATGTGTGATATGATGTCACCATTTACCATATTAGAAATTAAAACTAAGAAATTCTAAAGATATTTAACGTATCTTAAAATAACCTTAATAAACTTGATATAGGTTGACACAAATAATATATTTTTATGTAAAAGAATGTATCCACTACCACCCCCCACCCCCCCAAAAGAAAAGTAATGAGAAGAATGGCATTGTTTTACGCTTTAGTAAATCTGTTTAAAGTGTAGCTTCACAGAAGACAGCTAGCTCTTCATTTCTGCTTCTGCATTCAAACTGTTGCACTATTCCATGTCACGTGGCCACTAGAAAACTCAACTGTGCATTCATGAGACGATGAGAGTGAAAAAGGCAAGTAGTACTGTAGTATTAGCATGAAAATAGCTTTAACCTCATAGATCACCTGAAAAGGTCTCAGGAATTTCTGGGAGATCCCAGACCACACTTTGAGAACTGCTGATATGCACTATCAAAGACACAGTGATACGCATCTGAAGGGAGAAAAGGGAATTTAAATGAATTTCAAGACACTGTGGAAATAAGTACTAAATCTTAGACTGAATAATGTAAGATGTCTTCAAACATGTCTTATAGTGATATAAAACATTGAACGTATTGTTCTGATGTGACTGAACCTAAGACCCACGTAGCCAATTGAGGCTCATTATGAGCCTTTATTAGCCGGCCGGAGACTGACTCTCTACCACGCAGGGTTAGAGGAGATCAGTGCCGGGGTCTTCGTTTGAGGCAGTTTATAAAGCCCCTGACTACATCCTGGAACGAAGAGTAGGAAAGTTACAGAAAGCAGAAGTTAGCCGTTAATGTCCTTCACAAAGATAAATGTATCCGGGAAGCTGCTAGATTAAATGCAGCCTGGTAGACAGTCTTGTTATCTGTATCCTAGAATGTTGCACCCTTCCTGGGAATTGGCACCTAGAGATAACACCTCCTCGTGACTGTTTTATTGGGAAGTCTCTCACCCTTACAGTATGCCTTTTATTAATGCACCTATTATTCAGCTAACTTATGCTTTTCTTTGCTTACTTCATGATCATTGCGATTTACGATCCTCATTCTTATTGATTTTCAATGGATTATCACGTTTGTTGAACAGTTAACCATGTTTTTCTTTCCCAAATGTAGGGTGGGATCCTATATTGCTTTTATGACTGCACCACAAATAAATGAAAAACATAAACTAGAACCGATGCATTTATTTCTGTCAAGTGCAGCTGCTCCTTATGTAATTTCATGTTCCTCGGGGTGGGAGATGAGGAGGAAGGAAGAGGCAGTGGTGGTGGGCGGTGGGTGTGTGGTAGGGGACGATGGTGGCGATACTACTGGCTAATAGAAAGACCTCCAAATCTCTTTCACTATCACCATCTCTCCTTTTCTCTGGAGTGCACATCACCTGCTTCCTGGCCAGTGCTTGCAGTGTCCCTGGCATCTCCCCCCACCCCCCCAAAAAAAACCCTGCAGATAAAGGAGTCCACTTCCCAACCTTGATTTAATGCCTCTTGCTTTGGGGGCGGGATGAGGAGCGGCTATGAAATGCTGGACCTCTGCTGGTAACATTTCAAGGACCTGTTCCAGGCTCAAATTCCCAAAGATACAGAATTGACAGAAGAAAACTCCAGCTCTCTCCCTTTTGAATTTCAGAGGCACTCCTAAGGATTCTGTTGACAAGGAACTTTTGCAATTGACGGCAGATATATGCATTTTTAGAAATTATTTGTAACTGAGATGAGTGATTGTTTTCTAAGGAAATGATTATAGAAAAATGGATTGGCACTTCTCTGAGGCTGCTTATACAGAAAGACAAGATTCTAAGAGTTTGATTTTATTTCCTTTGGGGAAACCTGTGATGTTTTTACTGGCTTAGAACAGAGCCCGGGCACAGAAATTCTATCGAGAAAGGATGAATAAAGCATATTTTTTCTTTAAATAAATGTGTGTATGTGATTCAACATACATGTTTTATCACATCACAAGTATTCACTGAAGAAATTAATCCGGGGTAAGATATCTACTTCTCAAGCTGAGTGGAGGGAACCGAGGGAGGAAGGAGTGATTGGCTTTTTGTGGATTTTGTTCCAGAACCCTCTGTCTGCTTCTGTCCCAAGCACCTTCGCCCAAGTGCGATTCTCACAGGGATAGGCTGCCTGTGTCGCGGGCTGAGCACGGAGTCAGAATCTAAGAAACACTAGTCTGACATCACCCTTCCCCTAAACGAAAAAGTAATCCAAATCACTGTGGACATTCGATGGAATATGTATGCAGAAGCTGGTTTTTAAAAAGCCCTGTCCAGAGGTTAAACACGCCGTCTGCAGACTCCGCTCACCAGGCTCAAACCCTCTGCTCGCCACTTACCAGCTACGGGACTCAGAGCAAGTTTCGCGAAAGGTTTGTGTCTCACCTGCCACAGGTATCAGAGTAGCGCCCTCTAGACGTTGTGGTGAGAGGTACAACATCACTAACCACAGCAGTTTTTAAAAACAAACAATAAAAACGGTCGCCACCAAAGGTTCTCCTGGATTTGTTAACATTTGTTAAGCAGAGCCCCCGGGGGTCGACGGAGGTGGGCCGTGCTCCCCCACAGACCACCAGACGCACTGAAATAGAGACGTTTATTACTGGCGGGTCCTGCAGGAGGGCCGCCGGGGAGGTCAAGGCGGGGTGCACACAGAGTGCAGCAGGACCTGCAGCACAGGCCCCTGTTAGCGTCTATTGCTGGGGTGCTTTGGGGCTCCTGGGCTAAGGCCAGGCGGTTCGGTTCAAACCAAAAACAACAACAACAACAACGACGACAACAGCAAAAACGGGTTTGGTGAGCTTCATGGGGGTCCTACCTAAGGGACGCATAGGGGAAGGCTACGGGAGGCAGAAGTGATTGTTTATCCCAAGGGCTGTTGGCGAAGTCATATCGGGGACTTACCTTACTTGTGACTCTGTGGCTGTCACCTGGGACACGCGCTCATGGGAGGGCTAGTGCCAGTTCAAGGCCCCCGCAGGCCGCTTGGCCACACAGCATGGATGCTGCGGCGGCACGGTGCTCCAGTCTTAGCTGAACCCCCAAGAGTTCTCAAAAGAAACCTCCCCAACACTGAAACAAAATGCCACATAGAAGACCTCGGCGTTCTCACCCTCTCACCATGGATCAGTTCACAGGAACCACTCACGGCTAGTGGCTTCCCTTCTCCAAATCCCAGCAATCCTCCCCAAACCTGCTCTCTAGAGCTCCTCCCTCTTCACTCCTGCTCCTTCCCTTCTCAGCCTGTTCTGTCTTCTGGTCCCTGTAGCTCTCAGCTGCTCCCAATATAAATAAAATCAGGCCTATAAGGCGTCTCTCAGTCGTTTCCGTTACCACCCAGGCTCTCAGATCCCGGAGGCCAAAATGCAAATCTGCGACAGGTGAGAAAGCTTTGACTGCTCCCAACTCACTCAAGCTATTCTCACCTCCTGCCTGGACGTCTGGGCTGCTTGCAGCTCTCCTTCTGGTTCACTGATTACATGCTCCTTAGGCTGCCTGCTCTTGCCCCACGGCTCTCGGATGCTCTGCTTTTTTAACTTGCCTTTCTGAGTTTTAGTTCAGGTGCTCCCTATTGGTCATCTTCAGGTTCATTGATTCTTTCCTTAGCTGAGTCCAGTCTACTGATGAGCCTGTCAAAGGAATACCTCGTTTCGGTTGCTGTTCATTCCCGCAGTTGCTCTTTGACTCTTCCTTACAGTTTTCACCTCTCTACTGAACTCCCCCATTTGTTCGGGCATGTCATCCACCTTTTCCATGAAATCCTTTGACATCTCAGTCAGAGGTATTTAAAGTCCCTGCTTGATCCTTTCAACATCTGGGGCTTATCTGAGTCTGATTCTTTCGGTTGCCTTGCCTCCTGGCAATGGAGTTATTTCTTGCTTTCTTGTGTGTCCAATTTTCTTTTTTTTTTTTTAATCAAAAGCCATAGATCTTGCATAAAAGATTGATGTGCATACTTTTTTACACCCAGATTTCGACACGTCCCATCTTCTGTCAGGCCATTAGTGTGGGGAGTTGAGTTGAGCTAGACTAGAGATGAGCTGTGTTTGGGTTTTGTTATTATAATTCAGGGCAATGCCAGTTTCCAAGTGCCCCGGTGTTGCTGTGTGCTCAGCATGGAGAGGAGGCTGCTGGGGAATTTTCCTCATGTTCCCCTGAGGGGCAGCTGTTGCTTGTTGCCCAATGTCAGCCTCTGGGGTGAGATGGGGAGTGTGTGAACATCCTAGACAGTTCTCGGCTCCCATTTCCCGCAGGCCTGGTGGCTGGGACTCTCTCAGCATGCCTGCCCCTTCTCCTCATGCCCGTGGTTGGTCTTGAGTGGGAGTTCCTGCCCCACCCCAGAGGCAGAAGTTTGGGTAGAGATGCGAGCCCAAGATCATGTCCTCCTCCGTCCCCACATCCTCACGGGCAGAGGGCTAAGGCTTCCATTCCCTGCACCAGGTGGGCCTTTGAAAGTGTCCGACGCCCCTCCCCCCACAGCTTGAGGCTTTGCTTCACAGGGGAGAAAGGCCTGGGCAGGGCCAGGGTTTAGCACCTATTTCATGCCTACAGCAATTTCCTACTACCCACCTGCCCTGCCCAGGGGCTCTTTCTGGCCTCTGCCCTGCTCGCGGTCTTTCTTATGAAGCCCGGTTGGAGGCTCAGGGAAAAGGGCCTACAAGGCAGTGTGGCTCCCGCCTGCCGTGGTCTCCAGCACTTTCACGGTTAGCTGATTTCTCCTCCCTCTAGCATCTAGCAGATGCCTGTTCCTCCCATGCTTTGTGCACGTGAGCCAGCCCACACGTCCCGCCTCTCCTGAGAGGCGCCCCACCCTCCTCCGAATTCAGTTTCTAGTTTGCCTCGCAAACTCAGCTGATGAGTTCAAGAAAAGTTATGACCTCATCGTTTGTCGGGCTTTTGCTCATCGTCAGGCTTGGAGGGCGCTCCTAGTTTTCTGCATTCTGGCCGGGAGCAGGAATTCTTGCTGAAGTACTTACAGAGCCGTCGAACTGGTCAGAGACCCCCTCGTCTCCTCCAGTCCATTCCCCATGTTATACCCAGGGGGTGGAAGTTGAGTCTGGTCATGACACACTTGCCTTAAGTGCTTTCGGTGGCTTCCTGTCATTCTAAGGATGACCAGAGTCCTGTCCGAGGCCTGGACTTGGCCCGTGTCCACCTCGTCCACCTCGTTTGTCCCCCGACCCCTTTCGCTCTCTGAGCGACAGTGCCTGGTTTGTGCTCATTCTCTCCCCTTTGCCAACTTTGGTCCTATTCATTTAGCTCTAAAGTCCAGCTCCTTCTCCCCAGGGAGACCTTGCTGGATGCCACCCCCACCCCCAACTGTCAAGTGTTTGTAAATCACCCTGAACTTGGAGGCACTTAAACATCTGTCTCTCTAGCCTTCTGATTGTTTCATTGACATCCGTGTCCCCAGCCAGTCTCTAAACGGCAGGAGGAAAGGGACCATGTTTGTTTACCCAGAGGTCCCTAGTGGCGACCACAGCAACCAGCACCTAGCTTGACAACCGTTTATTGCTGTTGTGATTAAACTGAGAATAGGCGGCACCAACTCAGGGGCTCTGTTTGCATGAACCTGCTTGGGTTCTGTTCGTTGCAGTCTTCTGCTGCACCATGGGAAGCTGGGAACGCAGAGGTGGCTGTTTTGGGGGGAATGGCAGTGAAGGGGACCAGTTATAACCAGCCTCGCCCTGAGTTGGACTGGGGGCCCAGGTGCCATCCTGCTGCCATCTGTATTGTTCTAGAAGTCAAGTGATCTTGGAAAATGGCCTGGTCCACAGGCAGGATCTGACAGGTAGAAGTACCGCTGGTAGAAAAATGTTTGGATTGCTGGAAATAGCAAGAGAGAAAGAAGTGAGGACACACCAAGTTTCATTTAAGTGACGCTATTAACAGAAAACCCTGGGATGGTGATCATGAAGTTACTCACTGGCTCTTTTTTGTTTCCAGACCTGACACACCATCTGAGGCCAGTCTGTCTTGCGACGTAACAAGATTTTGGGGACTTGGAGATATAGTAAAGGATATGAAAGGTGGAATGACTTTGATAGTTGGGGTATTCTATCATTTCTTTGATGATTTTCAGCTAATGTCAGCTACCAATTACAGCAATGACTGGAATATTGGCCCAAATTTTATTTATTGTAAATGGAGAGATGTCAGTCATATGTAAAATGATAGGTTGTGGGTAAAATGATAGGTTGTGTGTATACTGATAGGTCTTAGAGAAAGTAAAAACACAGGACTTACAGAACATGAGACCATGGAAGTAACTCTGGTTACTGAGTATCACTGGTGTCAGATCTCAGAAAGGTAACACCTGGAAGTAAATCTTTTGTTGTTTTCAATGTCATTTGTTACTAATAAAAATAAATTTATTTTTAGACTGGAAAGATGTAACCAGTGGGAGTTTTGATATTCATGTACTTCCAGGAGATCACTTTTATTTCATGGAAACTTCTACTGAGATCTTCATCAAGAACTATATAGCCCAATGTTTAGAAATATCACTGCTTGCTTATTTTTATATATTTTTTCCTTTTGGTCTCAAAATAGTCAAAGCGATTATAAGATACTCTTAATTTTTCAGAAGTAGCTCATTGGTTTTATTCAGAGACTAGAATATTATCCATATGCTACTGTCAGTGACTTATTAGATATGCATTTCTCCACTGAGCATTTATGTATCTGAGGACAAAAGACAAGTGGGTTAAGCACGCTTTTGGTGGGGTGCTTTATCTTTGTATTTGAATCTCGTTCGAATCTCATCTGTGGGAAGTTTGTCAACAAAATTCCTGCTTGGTAAATGATCCACTTTTTCTTTCGTCAATTGTTTTAACAGTGAAAATGACAGGCAAGGGAAATGCTTGAAAGTATTGTTTCATCAGCTCGCTGGGGCTCAAAGCCTGAGCTGATCTTTTGAAATGCAGAGTTGTCCCATTTACTAAGGAAATGTAACCCATTGCTTGGTTAAAACGAGATAGTCCTGCGCAATGGTCGCCATCTGTCCTGGCAAGGCCGCAGAGTGCCCGCAGGCCCTGGGCCGCTCCTCCATGTCACCTGCCTGGTGGCTCCGAGCGGCCCTGCTGGTGCCCTGGTAGTGACTGACTGGGACTCCCGGGGGCCCTCCCATGGGCAACCGATCTAGGGTCTGGCCCTGGGCCTATGGAGTGGCCAAGCACAAATGCCAAGTGCGGCAGGCTGCCTCGGCCTCCCTCTGTGACCATTCAGTGTTGACACAGGGAGAAAACAGAACAGTTGGAAACAAACAGGAGCAAAAAGCGGAAAGAAAAAGCAGAAATAGGGAAAAGGAGCCGAGCCAGAGTAACAGAGGGCACTACGAGTGAGGCCCACAGGTGCCTGCTGGCAGCGAAGAAGGGGCGCCGCGCCCCTGGGCTGTGTGGACCCTGCCCCCCGGCAGCTCGCAGACTGTCTCCTGGGATCCTGGCTGTTCCATCGGACATCCTGGCTTCCTTTCTTCCTCTCCATCTTCACAATAAACTCCACTACTTGATGCAACCGTGTCTCTTCCTCATGGCTTCGACTGCTTAAACAGCATTTTATATTAAAACGGTAACTTTGAAAACTCTGAAATATTTATGATCGCACAATATGCATTCGTGTTTTTGTTATGATTTTAAAATCATATAGAGATTCTTAGTAAATAAGATCAAGGGAAATGCGTACAGGAGGAACTTTTCAGAATTTATCATTCATTTTTAACAAAGTACAAATAATATAAATTCATTATGGAGGGAAGGCTTTGTGTTAGAATTCACGTAATAAATTTAAGTTAAAAACAGCCTCAAGCAAATGATGTTTTGTTTAACTTAGTATGTGCAATGCTGTGCTTTCCTGTCTGCTATGATATGATTTCTAGGGTCCCCTTACAGAAGGCCTGGTCCTAAAATAGTTCTGATTCTTGATTATTAATGGAAACAGATTATTAATATAGCCCACAGGTGGGAATCTCGCGATGGAGTCTAGGCCAGACTTCCGCGATGGGCTTCTTCACCTGCCGCTCCGTGAAGTCCACGGAGAGCTGGAAGCGCCTGCAAGGCCGGGGCCTGTCACTCACTGCTGTCTGCTCGCGGCTGCATCTGGATGCTGACCTCATCGTCGGAGGTTTCTGACTATCTTCAGGCAAAACTTACTAGAGGTGAGAATCATCATTCCTTCCCCAAATTTTCCAGATTAGGAATCAAGCTAGAGTTGAATCAAGCTCTTTATTTTGAGATACCCAGAGATTCACATGTGGTGGTTGGAAACAACACTGCACGTCTCCGTTTCCCGGGCAGGAACACCGCACACAATCCCCACGTAACATCATCGCCCCGATGCTGACACTGATCCAGTCAAGACGCAGGACGTCCTCCGACCACGACCACGGGGTCCCGCCGCTGCTGTCCCACGGCCACACCCACGCCCCTCCTCCCCGGCTATCGTTATTCAGTCTTCCAGGTTTATAATTTTGCCATTTCAATCATGTTACAAAAATGGAATCATACGGTATGAATCCTTTTGAGACTGGCTTTTTTCACACAGCATAATTCCCTGGAAATTCATCTAGTCGATCTAGATTTTTTTAAGTCACATGAAATCAATCTATCTCTCTGGTCATAACATATCAAACCTGAACCCTTATGCATGCAGGCAACAGAGATACACTGTTTCTTGGAAATTTTTATCCTATGGACTCTCAAACAGATTTTAGAACTGTTCAAATGAGACTATCTTTTTTTTCTGAGAGCCTGTATATCAGCCAGAAAGACTGAGTATTGGGCCAATATGTTTCAGGCTCTACATTTTCACTCTGATAAAACTCAATGTAAGGGGTACAGTAGTTGTTCAGTTTATCATCACTAGATACATCTTGGTTTCATTTTTTAATTTGTTTAAAAAGTAAAAATTTAAAGAAAAATAATTGGTAGTCCTGTTAGCTTTTTTTTTCTTTGAAGAGCTACAGACTCAAATTTATTTTTAAAAATTTAGCTTATTTGTTGTTATGTTTTATATAACATAAGCTTTAAAATGCAGGTAGGATAACTACAGTTATCTCAGGCAATTCTTATACCTCTGAGAGATTGATTTTCCTCCTGACTTTACAGGTGAGGCTTAGAGAGGTTAAGTAATTTGCCTCAGGTCACCTAGTAACTAAGTCACAGAATAAGGACTGGAACCAGGACAGGAGCCAGGTCCTGTGTCAGCGTGAACCCCAAAGCTACATGGCACAGCAAAGGAACGATCTTGTTACTGGTTCTTTAAAAACTGTATTACTTTAAAAACTGTATTACTGGTGTAATCAAAACAGTAATACTAACCGATCAAAGAAAAACAGAGAAGCCAAAAGAACAAATGATCATTAACGTTTCTGTGCACAGGCCACCAGAGCAATAATCTTTTAAAAATAATGCTTAAAATCACCTCTTTATGTTGATTAGTCTTTGATACACGTAACGAATCAGAAACCTTGATTAAAAAAACACCCGGTTTTAGCAGGTAAAATTTCATTAAGTATACAGTTTATCACACTTCTAATTAAGGATTACAATTCATGTTACTAGCAACAATATTTGTGACATGTAAAGAGTTGACAGTGCATTTCTCTCCTAAACGTTAGGTCGTGAAACCATTATGGAGGCTTCAGAAAGAAAGTTTTCTCGTGTGCTGAATTCTAAATTCCGTATTTTTTTATCACATCTTTTGCTTTAGAAATATAGGCACTCATGGCATCTTCCTTTGATAATCCTAGAAAGATACAAACAGATTATTTCACTGACAGATGTACTAGGAAATTAAGAAAGTTTACAGAACTTACGTAAGAATTAACCACCTTTTCGGAGGTTCCAGGCTTCCCACTTAGCCTTGCCTTTTAAGTCTAACACCCCTGGACACTCTGCCGAAAGAAGGACAGATACAATTTCAGGTTTACTTTTTACTCTATGCTTCTATAAACATGATTCAAAGTGTATTACTATTTTCAAAATGACAGTAAATACCGATGTCAACGTCCCCATGTAAAGACTGTTTGTAGAGTCCATAGAGCTCTTTCAGTTCTTCGTCATCTGGCCTTTTTTTCAGCTTCCTCACATCTTCGGCAGCCTTATTGAAATCAGCCTAAAACAGAATGGAAAAAAGGCACTTTTTTTTTTTTTTTTTTTTTTTTTTGCTAACTTCTTGCAGGCCCATCTGCTTTGGGGATGCTTACCACCAGAGGAGGAGGAGAGTTTCAAATAGACATGAACCATTACTGCTCTGGCTCCACCAGAATTATTATAACTCATTTTAATTCACGGACATCTCTTCTGGTACACCTGATATAAATACTGAAAATGTTCAATTTATCTGTGTTTAAAAATTGAAGAAGAAAGAAGTAAATGGAAAGCTATTCTGTGCTCATGGATTAAAAGAATTAGTATTGCTATGATGTCTGTACTACCCCGAGCAACCTGCAGATTCAATGCAATCCCTACTGAAATTCCAAAGGCTTTTTTTTTTTTCACAGAAATATAAAAACAATCCTAAAATTTGTATGGAATTACAAAAACCCCAAAAACACAAAGTAATCTTGAGAAATAAGAACAAAGCTGAAGGCATCCAACTTCTTGGTTTCAAACTATATTATAAAGCTATAGTTTTCAAAACAGTACAATGTTGGCATAAAACATGCACATAGATCAATGAAGCAGAATAGAGAAAGACCCAGAAATAAAACCACACATAAATGGTTGATTAATTTATGACAATGGAGCCAAGCATATACAATGTGAAATATACAGTAAATGGTATTAGGAAAACTAGACAGCCACGTGCAAAAGAATGAAACTGGACCACTCTCTCACTCCATACATAAGCGCAATTTGAAATGGATTAAGGACTTGAAAATAAGACCCAAACTGCAAAACTCCTAGAAGAAAACATAGTGGGTAAGCTCCTTGACACTGGTCTTGGCAATGATTTTTTGGATTTTTGACACCTAAAGCACAAGTAGCAAAAGCAAAAATCAACAAGTGGGGCTACATCAAAGTAAAAAATTCTGCACAGCAAAGGAAACCATCAACAAAATGAAAAGGTAACCTACTGAATGGGAGAAAATATTTACAAATCATGTATCTAATAAGGGGTGAATATAAATACAAAGAATATATAAAAAGAACTCATACAACTCAATAGCAAAAAAAAAAAATTCAATTTAAAAAATAGGCAGAAGATCTGAATAGACATTTTCCAAAGACATCCAGATGGCCATCAGACAAATGTCATCAGGTAAACGCAAATCAAAACCACAGTGAGATATCACCTCACATCTGTCAGAATGGCTATCATCAAAAAGTCAACAAATAACAAGTGTTGGCAAGGATATGGAGAAAAGGGAACCCTTGTGCTCTATTAGTGAGATTGTAAATGGGTACAGCCACTACAGAGAACAGTACGGAGGTTCCTCAAAAAATTAAAATCGAACTACCACATGATCCAGCAATTCTACTTCTGGGTATATATTCGAAAGAAACAAAATCACTATCCAAATATGTGCTCCCCCATGTTCATTGCAGCATCATTTACAATAGTAAGACATGGAAGTAACTGAAGTGTCCATCAATGGATGAACAGATGAGGAAGATATGTACGATGGAATATTATTTGGTCATAAAAAAATCCTGCCACTTGTGACAATATGGATGCGCCTTGAAAGTATTATACTAAGTGAAATAAGACAGAGAAAGACAGATATTGTATGATTTTACTTACATGTAGAATGAAAACAAATGGGAAGAAAAAGCAAACTCATAGAAACAGAACAGACTGGTGGTTGTGAGAGGTAGGGGGCGGAGGAAATGGGTGAAGACAAAGGATTTTTTAAAAAGGGAAAAAATACATGAGAGAAATTTCAACACATATTTCTCTTCCAAGTTAAAAGCACACAAATAAAAACTTCTATTAAAAACTGTGATAGCATTACACTCAGTGCTTCTCAGCCACTCTCATGCACACTTACTCCTCTTCTCCCTCAATTCACATTTTGTTAATGCAACAGCTTTGCTACCAATTAATATCTTGTCCAGGGCATAACCTCTCAGGGCCTCTTTGCCCACATTCTGCAACATCTGTATGATTTATCCCTATTTAGTGGGCTAGCTAGTTTCTGAAGGCAATGTTTCTGATTTCATTCAATTGCCTGTATAGATCCCTTTAAACACTGAGACCAAAACTAAAAAGACTTATTTCAACTACTTTACAGAAGAGAAGTTGGTCAGCCAAATTTGAGCTGACTAGTGAAAAGAAACTGGTTTCCAGGAAACTTCATTTATAAACTTTGTAATAAACCTTGTCCTCCCATTTCATGACTTGACTCTGAACCCTGACCTACCTAACTCCCCAAGACTCTCAGCCCAGGACCCGGCCAACAGCGGTCCCTTTCACATATTCCTTACAGAGACAACGTGCTCTTAGAAGTTTTGTTCCTGTCTCTTTTTTATTTTTATTTATTTATTATTATTATTATTATTTATTATTTTTTTTTTTAGGAGAGGCAACACTTGGTTGACCTCACAGACTGCAAGGACCTTGTCAGCTTACAATATCTTATTTTTAAATTTTTTTTACGCCTACAGCATCTGGTCTTCCTAGGTGGTCTCCTATCCAAGTACTAACCAGGCCCACCCTGCTTAGCTTCTGATATCAGACGGCACCGGGCTTCTTCAGGGTGGCATGGCCATAGACTCCTGTCTCTTTTTTAACCTCTTAGGTTATATACAAAGGCTATGATGATTGTTTTCCTTAATACAATTTTTCCATTCTTTTTTTTTTTTTAATTAATAAACTGTATTTTACTTACGTGTGTTATTTGTTTTAAACCAGGGATAAGCAGAATTGTCAGGCATCAAATAAAAGCAGCTCAATGAGGCATTCTACCCCCACCCCACATTTTCTTTCTCAAAAGCCAGAGCTCACTTTTGATCCCAAGATCCAAAGGCCTGCAGTGGAAGTGGGCAGGCCACTATAACGTCCGGACCCCAGGGGTCTCAGGGGAGTTGCTGGATAAAATTTCCATCCAGCGCCAAAGACAGGCCAGTAGCGCAATTAGAACAGTTGTTTTGGAAGGAACAAAAACCACTTGTAAACCAGAGACCCGCCAACCTAAATAACCTTGAAAATGGCCCAGCTTCCTAATTATTCCCTATGGGGATCTGAGAAGCAAGGGATGAACGTCTTGTCTCATATTTCTGAGTGTTTTTCTAAGAAATTGTCAGCTGCTTTACACATAATTCCATGGTTAGGAACACAGACTCTGGAGCTAGACTGCCTTGGTTTGAATCTCAGCTTCATTGTTTTGGGGCTGTGTGACTTTGGGCAAGTTATTAACCTCTTTGTGTCTGCTTTTCATCTGGAATATGAGCCAATAACACCAGCTACCTACAAGGTTGTTAGGAGAATTTAAATAAATTAACTCTCGTAAAATATTTAAAATAGTGCCTGGTACATAATGATTGGTTCAATAAAGTTTAATTACTATTATTTTTATTATAAGGATCTTTGAGGGGAAAAAAAAAAGCAGCTCTAGAAAAAACTAAAAAAAGTACTTGCAACAAAGCAAGACCTAAAAAATACTTTATAATTTAACAAAGAATACAAAGTTGTGTTTATACACTCAGCTTTGTAAGTAATACAGAAAAAATAAAGACTAGAAAAATATACTAAAATATGCAAAAATTACCTTTGATTATTTGTAAGTTTTCTGGATTTCTAATACTTTCTCTACTCTCCAAATCTTCTATAATGTGCACATGTCATGTCTTTAATAAGGATGAAATAAAAATGCTGCCTTAATGGCAGGACTTCCTAAGGGCCAGGCCAGGCAGGGCTATTCACAGAGGTGTCGCGATCATCCCCTTCAGGTATATCAGGTGTCTCCAGTGTTCTGTTTGCTGTAGTCTCCTGCCATTTTCTAGTGATGGCACCTCAAGTCCTTTTGGCAAGCCAAGCCTTGGTTAGAGTTCTAAGGCTTCCCAAAAATCACGTGAGGTTCCTCCTTCCAGGAAGTAGTTTCTGGAAAACTGTTCTTTATATTTTGGGAGGTATGGAACGACTGGCAGTCTCATGAAAGCTTGGACCCTCTCCAAGGAAGAGTCCATCCCCTGATACAGTTTCACATGCAGTTTCAGAGGTCCCTGGCCCTCCTCTCTCCCCAGGCAGAGGAGCCCATTCCAGAACAGGCCCAGGGTCATTCTCTGTCCAGCACGCCCTTCCCTGGCACCTGGACCTGGGACCGTCCTGCTCTGCAGTGTGGTTCCTGTGCCCTCCTCTGTGAGGCCTTTTCCTGTCCAACCATCACGAGCTGTAGTGCAGAGAATGCCGGCCTCACACCAGAATGCTGGATTTGCATTCCAGCTGTGAGACACACTGCTGTGGGCCTCTGTGCAAGCAGCTAAGCTCCTCTGAGATTCAGCTTCAGCTGGAAAAAGATCCTACTGGCCTCGGCAGGAAGGTGTTAGGATTAAAAATGATTAATAGCAAATATTCTTGATTTTGTTCTGTTGATTCTACCCTCCCAGAGTGCATCACTCGTATCATACTATTTAACAGATGTGTTGAACACCTATGATGGGCCGGGCCTGGGTAGGCAGCCGGGGATGAACAAGCAGCTGGCTCTCAGGAGCCCAGGGTCTCCTGGGAGATGATTGGTCAACAATGATCATGTGATATTTGGGTGCTCTGGGAACCGAGAGGAGAGAGCGGCAGCAGGTGAGAAAGAAACCTTCCCAGAGGAGATAGAGCTTAGCTGAGTCACAGGGTGGGATGGAAGGGAGCCAGGAGGGGCTCTAGGTAGCATGGACAGCAGATATCAGGGCTCCACATAAAGGCTGGGTGAGCCTGTTTGTTTGTTCCCCCACATACCCACAACAGAGGGTTGGTGTAAATATTCATGTTGGGAGCAAGAGCTGTGCCGTATAGACAGCTGGCAGGTGGTACAGCCTGTCTGAGCTCCTTGTTAAATAAATGGATGCGTGAGAAAAAATTAGGTGGGTGCTGAAAGTTATCATAGGCGAGAAACAGCGTTCAAATGTATAACTGTTTACATTTAACTCCAAAGCATTTGGGCAAAAGGGACTTTCAGTTATGTTTCTGTGCTGAGAAGCGGGGCTCGCTGTGGTCAGTGAGGAATTTCAGCCGCTACCAAGCTGATTGTTCTAGAGCCAGGTCCTCCGCATCCTGCTTTAATGCCTGTGTGCATCGCTTTTCTGGCAAATATGGTGGAGATTCTTCGCTGTTTTGGGGTCTCTCCCCAGACCTTTTCCTGTTCATGTGTTCACCACAAGCCCCCTTGGCCACACTCCTGGTGGAGCAGTGACCTCGGCGTCACCACCATCACTCACAGTAAGTGCATCCTGCCTTTCTGGAGATGGAACCTGTCTCTTACCACCTAGAAGCACTGACCATCCTGGCTTTCACTGAAGACAGCCCCTGAGGGTGACTCTCACCTAATCTAGCTTTACTTTCTGCAGCGAGAACATGGTCCCCCCACACATGGGGTGAAATGTCTTTGTGAGCAACTCTTTCCCATTGAGGAATTGAATTAAGGAGGTCATAAATTCTCACCCTTAAGGAACTGCATGGTTCTTATGTTATTCAAACGTGGGTGTAGAGGGAAAGGGGTTAGTTTTGTTCCAATTGCAAAATCATGAATTCCCTAGACACAAAAAGCTGCATCTTTTAGAAAAAGCAGTCTGCCTTTTAGTTTCATCATCTAAGAAAGAAATGTATCCAGTTTATGTGACTGTCTGCTTGCCTAAAAGCTTTGCTGTGGAAGTAAACACATTGTAATTTTTAAATAAAATTTGGAGGTTATAGCTGTTTAGAAATCCCGTTTGTTTTGCCAAACAAAACAAAATGAAGCACTAAGCTAAAAAGGAAGTTCGACACTGAAAGATTTGATTATTTTAGAAGGAAAGTTCAATATGAATTATATGTCATACATAAGAAAAAATACCTAAATGTTAAAGGACACACTTAGCATATGCCAGGCACCGTTTTAAATGCTCTATACATGCAGCTCATTTACTCTTTAACAGTCCCTTTCCTCCATTTTTTTAGATAAGGAAAGTTGAGGCACAGAGGGATTTAGTAACTATGCCACAGCTACGATGGGGTGAAGTTTGGATTTGAACCCCGCTGACTCTGGAGTATGTGCCTTTACCCTCCGTAACATATTGCCTGAAGAATGGTTAATGAAGTGAGCCGTGCTCATTCCATAAAATCTGTAAGCAGATACTTTTAAGTATCGTATTTTAGAAGAATATTTAATGAGAAAATCCTCCTACCATAGTGTTACGTACAGGAATAAAACTGTATAAGCATAACAGCATAACAGCATAATCGGTGTGCACATATACCACACACATGTACATGCCTGCCCGTGCACACACACATGCGCGCACACATTTCTCGTATATAGGAGAAAAGCGCCCATTATGTCAGCAGTGGTGATCACCCGATGAAGAAATTCCTGATGATTTTTACTTACTTTGTTCTTTTTCCTCAAAATTCCCACCCTCGAACTTAGATTATTTCGTTATGTCAGAAAAACGGGATTTTTAAATTGTAGCCTGCCCTTAACCAAGAGAACCCCTGGACGCACCAAGGAGCGAAGGGGAGCGGGTGAGACCCCAGCCGCCCTCGCCTCCGTCTCGAAGAAGGAAAGAGTGGCGGAGCGGGGCCGCCGGGTCCCCGCGGAGCCGCCTGGTCCACCCTCCCTGGGGCTTGTGCCTACTCTGCGTTTAACCATTCCCCGGGGTTCCACAAGAGTTGTCATAGGGAGTTCCGGCCCATCGTCAACAAAGGGCACCACTGTGGTCTCCACTGCAATAAGGGGGCGCTCGAAAAGGGGTGGGAGTGTCCTCGGGGTCACTGCGGACCGCTCCCGGGGGGTCAGGGCAAGGACGCTGGCCGCTGGGTCCGAGACGCGCCACCGCCTGGAGGGCGTCACGCCGGCCCCACGCCCCCTTGAGCACTTCCCTCCCGAGAGAATGCCCTCCTAGGCGACCTGCCGATCTCTGGCTCACCTGCAGGGACATGGTGGCGACACTCCGGCCGTTGGCGCCCTCCTGACGCTCGGTTCCTGGGGCCCCCACCTCCCGCCGCTCCTTAAAGAGCAGCGAGCCCCCGCCCTCCGGCTCCTATTGGCCACGCCCCCCACGCACGGCCAGCTCCCATTGGCCGCCGGCCCAGGGGGCGGGGCTGGGCGGTGAGGCTCATCAGCCCTGCAGTCCGCACCCGCAGGGGTTAGCGGCCCGCGCCGCTGCAACTGGAAAGGCGAAGGGAAGGGAATTTAAATGAGTTCTTCTGCTCTCTTGGCTCGCTCCCTGATTCCTTCTCAAGAGGTTGTTTGCAGGAAATTTATAGAGGTCTCTCCAGGGCGCGGACCTCCTTTGGGATTCCTTTTTTTTGTATATACCTCTGTTCTCTCGATAATTCCTAGAAATCTAGACTGTTGACAGCATTTGTTCAGACCTCCCACGTCTCCCCACTCATCTCTAGGCACAGTTTAATCAGGAATAAAAAAGGCTGACATTTTGCATCTTTTCTTCTCTTTTTAAAGCAAAAACACTTACCTTACAAACCCGTTGTAACTAGTTTTCGATTATGGTAAAGGACAGGACTGCACACCTATTCGATCTGACTCCATTCTCCAGGGAACAAACCTAAAGTCACTCCAAGTCTGCGGACACACAGAATGGGGTTGGGCCTCACATTTGATTAAATTTTCAAAGAAGTGGAACTGCATTTTCCGGTCATAGGAGAAGTTAATTTCTGACTCTTCATTTAAATAGAAACACTGAGGAACAAGGTGATTAAAGAACTGACAAACTCAGTGTCAAGAAAGTGGCGATTTGGAACGACTAACGATGCAATAACGTCTAACAAGGCTAGGGACAGAAGATCTAAAAACAGTTTAGCTTGTTTTTGAGCCAAACTACATTTTAAAAATATTTGCTACTTTTTTATGTAAATCCCTTGGTTTTTAATTTTCTCCTCGAAAATATTTTCATAGTGATATCAGTGCATTACCAAGTTAAAGGGGAAAGAAAGCGAAATTTAGAAAAACGTACTGGGCCTGATTTTTGTGTTTTTATTTTTTAAATTCCCCGACGATGGGGAATGCACGCTGGGGCGGGGGGTGGGGGGGGAAGGGGTCCAAAGGCAAATGGGGCTTCAGACCAATGAGAGCTGCTTCTGCTGGGGTTAGCCCTGTTGACCAGTATTTCAACAAGGAAATACAGCAGGGAGGGCCAATATCCATGTCTCTCTGAAACGGGAACATTTTGGCATTATAGTCATTTTAAGAAATCAAAAGAAGGGGAGAGGGAAGGTATGTCTCCTCTGTTTTATCCTCTAAGTCTAGACTGTTAAGAACTCTTTTTCAAAGCACATTCTTCTCAAGTTGCTGCATGCTGACCTAATGCCAGCACCATGGGTGTCTAGTCTCAAGAACTAGAGAAGGAAAAAGAGACAGTGGAAATATTGATGTCCTCTGTCCAGAGATAATAGCATACTAGGTACAGTGGAACTCAGCTTTCTGTAACCCTTAGGACGTGAATCAATTTGGACAATTTTTTTTACTATTTTATGAAATATTGATTATAAACCAATATACATGCATATATAATAAAATTTAAAAAATAAAGGGCACATTTATAAACCTACTACCAGTTTAAGAAATAGCATGTTACCTTTGCTTTTGTGACTTTCCTGATTCTATTCATTCATTTATTCATTCATTCATATAGTTTTTGAGTGCCTAATACAAGGCAGACACCATTTTGGGTTTTTGAGAAATATCAGCAAGAATCCCTATGCTTGTGTTACATTCTGGTATGAAATTACAGATAATAAACACTATAATAAGCAAATTTTATAGTTAATTAAAAGATGTTAGGTGATAAGTGTGATTTTTCAAAAGAGCAGAGCAAAAGGGATGGAGAGCCTTGGGTATGCGGATGACTTAATATTGTAAATAGGGTCATCAGGATAGGTCTCTTTGAGAAGACAATATTTGAGTAAAAACTTGAAGGAGATGAGGGAGCTGGCCAGGAAGATCCCTGTGAAAGAGCTTCTCTGGAAAAGACAGCATCCAGCACAAAGGCCCTAAGGAATGAGATTCCCAGGCTGGTGTGAGGAACAGCAAGGAGCCAATGTGGCCAGAGCGGAGTAGTTAAGAGAAGAGGTCCAGGAACAGGAGATGGAGACCAGATCATATATGACCTTGCATGAAGGCATTTGGTTTTAGTGGAAGTGAGACAGGACCATTGAGGGGTTTTGAGCAAAGACTGACATGATCTGAAGGATCACTCTTATTGCTGTGTTGAAAATAGACTACAGAACAAGGTTGGAAGCAAGATCCTTAGAATAATAACCCAGGGGAGAACGTATGGAGGTCCCAAACTCAGGTGGTAGCAGTGGAGGTAGTGAGAAGTAGATTTCAGATTCTGGATATATTTTGAAGGTAGAGTCAGCAGAAGTCCCTGATAGATTCCATATGGGGTGTGAAGGAAAAAGAGGAGTCAGGATAACTCCAAGATTTTTGACCTGAGTAATTGGAAGGACCATAGGCAGAGTAGGTTTGGTGGGTGGCAAAGTTCAGAAATTCAGTTTTGGACATGTTACTTTTGAGATATCAGACATCCAAGTGGATATGTCAAGTAGTCAGTTGGCTACCCAAGTCTAGTCTAGGCTGGGTATATAAATTTGTGACTCATGGATGTAGAGATGGTATTTAGAAATTTGAGAGTAGATGGCCCTATAAATCAAAATGTATATAGAGGAGAAAGAGAAGAGGACTGATGATTGAGCCATGGAAAATTCCAGCATGAAGAGTTTGGGGAGAAGAGGAAGACCACGCGAAGGAGACAGAGAGGAAGCAATCGTTGAAGTAAGAGGAAAAGCAAATTTCCTGGAAACCAAGTCAAGAAAGCACAGTAAGTGAGAAAGTATGTGAGGTCAGAGGATTGAGAATTAATGATTGGATCTCGGTCCCTGTTAAGATCACTGATGGCCGTAAGAGGAGTTTTAAAGCAGTGGTGGGGAGCATCTGATTAGAGTGTGTTTAAGAGAAAACACAAATAGCAATTACAGAATAATTTTTTGGGCTCTCTACTTTTTTATCCATCCACCTATACCACACTGTCTTAATTATTAAATCCTCCCCATTTTGTTCTCCAGGAAGGGTTGTTTTCAGCACTTTGTTCTTGTATATAAGTTTTAACGTCTATAAGTCAAGTTCCATGAAAGAAAAATTTTGAATTTTTCTTGGAATCGCACTGAAATTCTACATCATTTGGGTGGAGATGGAGAGGATGATGTCCTTATGACATAGTTTTACTATTCGTGACTCATATATCACTTTCAATTTGTTGTCTTATTTAATGTTTTCAGATAAAGCTTTCTAATTTTCTCCATTGAAGGTCCTGCATATCTTTTGTAGATTTCTTTCTAAGTAACTTTATAATTTTTAATGATGATGTAGATGGAGTCTTTTACCAAAAAAATTTATTTTTTATCTGTTTGCAACTGGTATAAAGATAGGGAACTGTTTTTTGTACATTGGCTCTTTTTCCAGCAGTCTTGATCAATCTTTTAAGTTTTAAGTATTTTTCAGTAAGTCTGGTCTCCCAGCTTGGAGCCATCTCCCTTCTTCTCCCCTCCCATTCTTACCTTCCTGCAAAGGGCTCCTGCTGCTCCGGGCCCCCTTGCGGGTCTAACATGCATGCACACTCCTGCATGAGGGCCTTCACCTCCAAACATTCTTTCTTCGAGGTCTGCACTGCTCAGTCCTTTACCTCCTCCAGGTCTTTGCTCAAATGTCACCTCTCAGGGAAGCCTTTTATCACCCCACCCTAGCGCCCCCTTCCTCCCTTCCCTGCTTTTTTTATGTCATTATCTGACATTCTGCATATTTTACTTGGTTTGTTGGCTGTCTCATGCAATAGAACTTTGTCTGGTTCACTACTTTAACCTCAACACTTAGAATTCAATAAATACTGTTATCTGTTGAATAAAAAAGAAGGAAAGGAGAGAGGGAAGAAAAGGAGGGAGGAAGGAAAGAAAGAAAAATAGTTTCTCCATTCTTACGTATCTAGCATCTAGCCCATTACCTAGCACGTAAAAGATGCTCAATAAATACTATTGGACAAAATAAAATGCTATTTATATTTTTTTCACCTAATACAGATACACAGACATGTGTACCTTTCTATTTTAAAAGTGCTTCTCAATCACTTGTTCTCGTATTGCTTCAGAAAAAATTCTGTGATAATTTAATTCATATTTTATATATTATATATATATATACTTTGAATAATCCTAAAATTATAGGGCTTGTGTGTATATATATATATATATATATATATATATAATACATATGGCATATTTTGACATTTACTTGCTGCCCATTTTATATCACATAGACATTTTATTTCCAAAATCGGTGCTGGCTCTTTAGGACCTATGGAAAACCAAAAGTCCAGCATCACATCACATTAGGCAGTGGTCCCCAACCTTTTTGGCACCAGAGACTGGTTTTCCTATGAGACTCTAATGCCTGATGATCTGAGGTGGAGCTGGGGTGGTGATGCTAGCGCTGGAGAGTGGCTGCAAATACAGAGGAAGCTTTGCTCGCTCACCTCCTGCTGTGCAGCCCAGTTCCTAACAGTACCGGTCTGTGGCCTGGGGGTTGGAGACCCCTGACCTTAGGACTTTTCCCTAAAAAAAAAAAGTCTTAAAAATGGTTTACTAAAAATAAGAAAGATGTCTCAGACTGACTTTATTACCATTTGATTTAAGGTCTTTCAAATTTCTCTTTTTTAATAGGATGGCTCTGCCAAGGCCCCCTGATCACAGCCCATGCCCCCACCTGGCCACGGAGGCCAGGCCTGACTGCAGTCCCACCGGTGCCTGGGCGGAATGCCCTGCGATTCCTCCAGGCCTCCCCATCTTGTGGGAGTCTCTCATGTAGCTGTTTCCCTTTCATTTCCCCAGCTTCAGTTGAGAGGAGGGTTTTCATCTTGTCCTCTCTGCTCTGCCTCCCCCACCCTCGCCACCTTAGGGTACAGCTAGTTTCTGGCTTATGCATATCTCTGAAATTGCTAGGCTGAGTTTTAAAGTTGGTTTGTCAATGCAAGGTGACCCACCACGCATAAACCTATGTTTATCTGACCTCTGTGACTAGAGACATCACGTTGATCTTGCTTTTGCTGTCATGTAAGTATAATAAATGGTCTGAGTTCAATTAGGTTCTTTTTCTCCTTAGTGGCGCTATTTATGGACGTGTGGCACTGCCACCATGCTGTTGTTTACGGCTTAACTACTTGAAATGCCCCACATTTATATTGCCTCTTTGCAGTATAATATAGTCCTACCTAGCAGAGCTTTCAAGAGCACAGACTCAAAAGCCGTTCTTTGATTTTGTAGCTCATAATTAGTTTGTTCTTAGTAACTGATTACTGTCTGTGTAATAATTGTTATTATTATATATAAGAACAGTCACACTGTGGTGGTTAATTTTATGTGCCAACTTGACTGACCATGGGGTGCCCAGCTTAAACATTATTTCTCAGTGTTAGCAGGTGAATGGGTGGATTCAGTAGGGTCGACTGCCCTCCTCAATGGGTGGGCATCAACCTGTCCATCCACGGCCTGCCTAGAACAAAAGGCAGAGGAAGGAAGAATTTGTCCCATTTTTCCTGCCTCACAGATTTGGCTGGGACATCTCATCTCATCTTCTCTGGCACTCAAACTAGGAATCACATCATCAATGCCCCCTGGGTCTCAGGCCTTTAGGTTCAGACTGCACTGATACCGGTAGCTTTCCTGCGTCTCTAGCTTGCAAAGATTAGAATGTCATAGAGAGAAAGAAGAAGCTGTCAATAAATTCTCTTATATTCTTCTATTGTTCTCTTGACAGACTTTATTGTTGGGGCTTCATTTAGTTCATCAAAGGACTGTGGCTAATGACATGAATTATCACCAAGTATCTTAAACTACTCTTACATCATAACATGTGTATATATCTAACAGTTCAATTCTAGAGTTAATATTTAAAAAAGAAAAGCTTTGTTAGTCAAAGACCAAACTGAGTTTTAAAGGGTAAAATAACAGCTGTCATTAAAAAGTAAAGCTGATCATTCAGTATAGGATACCAAATATATGAGCTGAAGTGATAATTTAAAGACTATTTTTAAGAAACACGGCAAAACGTTATATGGAACAGAAATCACTACACAAAATTTAATCTATATTATTGTTTTAACAACACAAATGCACACATAAATATGAAACAATTTTGAACACTTTAAAGGAAATGTGTTTTGAGGTAATTAAGTCAAGGGAATTTTTTTTTTCTTTTTTTACTTTTTGTTATAATGTTTGTGTGATATTAATGGGAGAAAAATTACCTTTGTAATGTATTCATTTTAGCAAGATTCTTGTGGAAATTATATGACTAGTCTTAAACTAGAACAGAAGCACTAAAATCATAGAGGCTACAGTTAATTTTTATTAACTTAATTCTTAATTCAGGTCGTCATTAGATTCATCCCAGTTGTTGTTATGGAGTATTTTTTTATGTGCCGGGGACTGTGCTAAGCATCCTCCACAGATTATCTTTTCTAATCCTCACAACAGTTACTATTTTTATCACTTCACAGAGGGTTAATTAGCTTCTTAATTAACATGCCTAAGTTAGGATTTCTACCTAGCCAGCCTTCCAGAGCCTTGGAAGGTAATGGCAGGTAATCTTTACCGAGCAAATGTAAATTGAGATGATGCCATAACTCTAACTACACAATACGGAACTGTAAATCTAGAACCTTAAGGGTACCAAAACTTACACACATTACCTTCTCATTATTCTAGCATTTTAGTTAGACATGTGTTTTTCTACTTGTCTTACAGCTTCAGTGCTAGATCTAAGACTACTCTAGAACTGCATGTTTACAGTTCATCTTAAGGAAGCAACAGGATTCATTTTATGAAACAAAGACCGTTGCTACACTCAAGCTCACCATTACTGCGTTCTTTTTAATCTTTCTGTGATTTTAAAATTCATATTGTACTTTACCTTGTGCAGTCTGCAATAATCTTCGATAAAACGCATCACAGATTTTTGTTTTGTTTACTTTATGGGCAGTTAGGTACATGCAGGTGATGAAAATGAAAAATATAGAAACTGAACGGGGTGGAGAGAAACAAAAGGAGCAGTGACGAGATTGAGAAAAAGATGTTTAGAAGAGGAAAAGGAAGGCGGGGCGGCTGTTAGAAAAAGAAAGGGGGGTGGGGAGGGAGGAGGCTCATTAGGTCAGAAGTAACCTACTGTCTTCTAAGTTCTTGCCAAGTGTAAATCCACAGATTCTGATGCCTGACCTTGAACATGTTCTTCAGCTTGTTTACAACTGTCCATGACATCCCAGTGACTCCATTCGTGACCATTAGTCTCCATTAGTTGGTGTCGCCACAACAGCCATTTGGAAGAGTTTTCTTAACTACTGTCGCAGAACTCAAAGCAGCCTTTACTCTCCCTCTCTTTTAGGGGGCTCAATATTGCCTACATTGTTGTCTGAAAACATGCTTTTTCCTCCAAGCGCTCCTTATCCTCCATTTATTTTTATTTTCACGGCGTTTGGGGATTCCCGCAGGGATTCGATGGAGTTGGGGGCACGGGACCAGGGCTAGAGTTTTGCGCCCCTTAGGTAAGCCAAATACAGAAAAGTGGGGAGAGAGAGATGGCTAAGACTCCTGGGTACCGAAAGGTAGGAATTGGGTTAGAAAGGAAAGGGTGACAGGTGAGAGGACCCACCTTCCTTAGCCCTGCCCCCAAACCACGCAGTCCAGCCAGGCAGCCGCAAGTTACCGTAGCAACCGTGAGATCACGCGAGACCGACTTTGCGGCGCGCCTGCGCACTGCTGCTGTAGGAACTGTCCGGAGTCGCCGCCCTCGCTCCAAACACAATTCGGGGTTTTTATACGTGGGACCTCGCTTCCGGGCCACACGAAGCGGTGAGCTGCCCTTCTCCACGGTGAGTGAGCTAACGCAGGATGAGGAAATGAGTAGATCCCTGCGCATTTGGAAATCGGGGCCGGGGAGGGCGAGGGCAGCGCGCACGGGCACGGGGGCGCACGTGGAGCCGGCGCCGGCGCCGCCGTGAGTGGCAGCAGGGCGCGTGGGCCGGACGGTCCCACCCCCGGTGGGATCGTGGCTGGGACTTGGTGGAGTTTGAGGCCCCGGGCCATCCCCATACGCCTGCCTCCCCGGCCGCCACCGTCCAGGCGGGCCCATTTTCCAGCTTCCAGGTCTTGGCTCACGCCCCGCGCTCTGCTTGGAGGTGAGCATCCTTTGGTTACAAGAAATACTAAAGCCCCAGCCTGGCCCTTTAGGTACACCACAGCCTAGAAGGGGAGACGGACCACGTAGTAACTACAATCGTTTGTGCTAAGTGTTGAGGTACGAAGGCGCTGGGTAGAGGGGCCGCATACAAAGGGAGGGATTAACTCCGGGTCAGGTTTGCAGCCTCTGGGAACTGGAGCTCTCCCCTCCGCTACTGGATCCATAAACGGAGGCATCTCTGAGTCATTCGTCTGCTTTACTCCCAGTTGATCACAACTGGGTAAATGTTCCCTTCTTGATTATTTTAGCTAGCGTGTATTTCTGTCCATACCCTCTGCGGCGACTCTAGTGCATGCCACCATCATTTCTTTCCAGGACTTCTCCTTTGCTGCTTCCACTCTTCACAAAGGACCCTTCCAGACCTTTTCTGGCCAAAGATCTTTCTGCAGTGCCTTTCTAATCATGCCACTCCTCTGCTTGAGACGTTAGTTGCTTCCCACTGTAAGGCCTGCAGGGACCTTCACTGTCCGGTCCTTACCTACTTTCCTCATACTTCACCACTCTCTCTAGCATCTCTACCCCAATACACTGAACTTATTTCATTTCCTTTAAGGCTGTTCCCTGGATACTCTTTCCACTTCCTGCTTCCTTAGTAAGCATTCTTCAGATATATGTTAAAAGTTCACTTCCTCTAGGAAGCCCTGCCTAATCCCCTCAACTAAATCAGGCTTCTGCTGTATGTTCCCTTAGTATTCTGTGGTTCTCTGACCTGAATGTGTAGCATCTGGTATCGTATTACCTGCTGATATGCCTTTCTCATGGATTCTAAGCTCAGTGAGGCCAGTGACTTTTTATTCTGTAATACTTTATGGCTTGGTGCATCATGGATCATCTGGAAATACTTGTGGAAGTAAGAAAGGTGGGGCTGAAGGTGGGAGTAGATTGCAGAGAGGGAATGTGTATAAAGATGTGGAGGTGAGAAGGTAGCGGCCTCATTCAGTAGTATGTGATTCAGCAATGCGGAATAACATGCACGATGGGGCCTCTAAGGAGATGGGGCAGAATGTGGAGGGCCTTGTATGTCACCTTAAAGAGTTTACACTTGATCCTATAAGCAGTAGCTCAAAAGGCACCGCAGCAAGGCTTCCTGTTTTGCTCCTCTGAAGCTGTTACTTCTCCTTACCAGTCAGGACTTTGTGTTTGGATTACAGGGCATAAAATTCTACGTATCTGAACTTCTTGGCTCGTCTCCCCCACTAGATTCTGAAGACAGGAGGAGTTAAATGCCTACCTTGCTTCCCCTCCAGAGCACATAACGGTAAGTCCTTATTTCAGTATTTATTTTCTGTTATTTGAACACTGACACATTAACTGACTTGCAGCTTGGCAGGAACTCTGTCCTCCAACCTGATGGCAGCCTCTGCCTTGCACCCTTGCATTTGGATGAGCTACTTCCTGGTTCCCTGCACTTGGGGGAGCATGGAGATAATAGGGGTTCAGGAGGGCTGTGCCCTAGAGCTGAGGTGAAGGCAGCAGAAACTGAGTCTCTGGCAGTGGGTGGTACTAACATGAACAAGGTCTACTGTTACCCCAAGGAGCGGAATTTTGGTTTTCTTTAAGAAGGTGACTTGGAAAGAACACTGGGGACCAGTAGAGTTTGGGAGACCGGTTCTCAGGGCTGTCCAGAGTGGAAAGGCTGCCTGTTCCATACCCATGGTCCCTACTTCCGGTCTGTATCAGGTTCACAGCTTCCTACGAGTGTGGCTCTGTTTCTAGGGACTCTGAGTAGATACATCATAGGGACCATCTGTATGTTTTAAAGGCCACAGGTTAAAGGTGCCGCCAGCGTCAGAAGAGCGTAGAATTTAGATTTGGAAACCAGCTGTGACTTTGAGCAAGTTATTTGATTCGTGTCTGTTTCCTTAACCACACATTAGGCAATGACAGGTACTCTGTGAGGCTCAGTAATACATGGAGAAAGTGCCTTATAAATTCTGACACACTCCACAGAGGCACTTGCTCGCCTGCATCAGCAGCCAGCGCAGTAAGTAGGAGTTGAATTGGTGAGAAATCCTAATCGTGCTTGAGGCCTTTCTGGGAGGGCAGGCCTCAGTGGGATAGATGACCTGGAATGAGGGGACATCTGGAATGAGAAACTGGTCCCCTGGAAATAGGGACAGTTCCCACCTCCAGGCTCCTCCAGAGCTGGCTTGTTTTACCTGAGTTTTGCATTGTGGGTCCCTACGGCCCTTAGCTGAGCCCAGAAAGAAGATGAGGAAGAAAACTTAGGGATGAGAAAGGAATATGCAGTTGCCTCTGGGCAGAAGAAACAGCATATGCCCGCTAAACCATTATCCCAGTAAGGATCCTTCGGGTTACTTTTTCTTAATGGATTAATATCTCTAAATTTCATTACAAAGTTTCCGTAGTTGTCGTCATTGCCGGCTGGAGGAGCAGTCAGCATAGAATAACCATGGAAAGGGGGGCTGTCCACCTGCTGTCTATCAGATGCTTTAGGGAGGGTACACAAAAAGCTTGGTCCAGGGAGGGAGGCTTACAAAAGGGCATAGAATGAAAGTATTGTTTGAGTTTTCAATAATGTACATATAGTACTGTAACGGTTCTTTAGAAGTATCACACCTGGTTAATTATAAATGGCAGAGGCTTCTGGGGCACTCATAGATTGTGAGCTCCATGCAGGCAGACATGGGGACTTGTCACTGATGAACCCCAGTGCCTAAACACTGCGTGCTCACTGGAAGTTCTCAGTGAATATTTGTGGAATGAACGAATGGAACCCTAACTGGAGAGCAATTTCAAAAATGGTAACAAATCTGTAAGATTAACATCATACAGTCATTGAAAGGATGAATAATTATGAACAAGGAGAAACATGGAATATTTTTAATAAATGAAATAAATAGGATTTCACTGTGATTTCAATAATGCAGAACACTCATATTGCCTGTATATGAATAAAGACAAAATCATAAAAAAATGGGGAAAATAAATTACTTAAATCTTAAGAGAGAGGTTAAGTGTGTGGTCGCGTAACTGGTCCTCTGTAATCAGGCTTGAGATAGCCTATCCAGAATCAGAACTAGTACACCCAGGATAGTCTTAAGACGTGCGTTGCTAGTTAATACACATTTTCCTTGTCATTTTGCTTCACGATGAAGGATTTTCAGGATGGCTGCAGCTCCTCAGGCACCAGGGAGGGGCTCTGTCCGGAAGACAAGGCCTTTGACTGTGAAGACTTCACTGAACAACCCGTACACCATCTGCTGGAGCGCTCTGGAGAGCGAGGACATGCACTTCTTCTTACAGACACTCGAAGACAGATTCACATCCATTGGACTTAAGAAGATTGAGGATAAGAAGAGGAAGAAAAAGCAGTCTTTTTTAAAAAAACAAAGCAGGGACAAATGTAGCACAGATGTTGATGCGAATGAGGATCTGAAGGAGAAGAAGCCAGAAGATGCCCAGCAGGTGGCAGGGTGGACCCCGGTCCATGCCAGGAGGCAGCTTGCCATTGGCGTAAACGAAGTCACCAGGGCTCTGGAAAGGGACGAACTGCTTTTAGTCCTGGTGTGTAAGTCAGCCAAGCCTGCCATCATCACCTCACACCTGATTCAGTTAAGTTTAAGCAGAATGGTTCCTGCTTGTCAGGTTCCTCGTCTCAGCGAGAGAATCGCGCCTGTCATTGGCTTAAAATGCGTCCTGGCCTTGGGATTCAGAAAGGACACCACCGACTTTGTCAATGAGGTAAAAGCTATAATTCCCAGAGTTCCCAGTCTAAATGTCCCATGGCTTCAAGACACACTTGAAGACTCCAGGGAAATTTCAGAGACTGAATCTTTGGAAAGCCAAGACAAAGAGATTCTGGAAACTTCTTTTGAAGACCTCTCTAAGCATAAGAGGAAGCTCGTTGAAAGTCAGCGGACTGTAATGCTACAACCCCTTAAAATAAAGAAACTGATTCCAAACCCTAATAAAAAAAGGAAACCACCCAAAAGTAAAAAAGCTGCTTCAAAGTAATCTTGTATAAACTTGTCATTTTATATGATTGGAAAATCACACCTTGTAAAAAAGTTTTGAAACTAATAAAATCAGTTACTTCTACATATATTCTCGAGATACTGTTTGGTATACTATTCCTTTTACAGCACAGATATGCTGAAGCCTAAAAACACTGTGCAAAAAATATTCAGAAATGCATATCAAAAAACAAGTTTATTGAAACTAATGTCCATGCCTGTATAAATTCACTTTTTAAAGGCTGGTACAATGCTGTGATCAAGAACATCTGCATCCTACAGCACGTAACATCTTCCTATCAATCTTGGAAACTGTGCTACAGTAAACATGGTTCTAGTTAGTAGGGTAGGTGAAACTGGGCTGCAGATACAATTTAAAGGAAAGATACTAAATGCCAAACAATAAATACACTGTCTTCAGGAATAACACATTTTTTCCTATCGATTTGACTTTCTTTTTAGTTGGACTTAAGCATAGGCTTGGGAGAAAAGCTTGACACAGAAAAAGCCAGATAAAGTCTTTCTACTAGTTGGAATTCACCCCTTTATAGGGTTAATTTTTTTACCTTGGAAATTTAACATGTATACAAAGTATGCTAGTAATTAGGTGAAATGAGGTGGGAAGAGAATAAATTAAGGAGCCTGGGTTCTCAGAGGTGCGTCTGAAATGACCGGCATCCTTCATGTTGGTAAATGGAGCATAATCAAGGCTGTATGTGTTCAAGTGTCTGCTACTTCGTGTGAGCTTGGAAAAGTTAACTTTCTCTAAGGGGAAGCATTGCTAAAGTCTATTTTCATCCTAAAATCTGGATTATGCTTCCTCCACTCATTGAAATTTTACTGAATGACATCTTGGTACAAAAAAAAAAAGGCAAAGGATACCTCATGAGATAGAGCATTGACAAGGGATGCAGGACAATTGTGTTTCTGAATATGGAAAACACTATATCACATTGAAATTTAGTTGTAACAGCTACTTAAGCAGTTTTATTATTTTGAAATGTGCATTGGTAATCTTAAATTATAGAGACATGTTCTAGTTATTAATAAAATGAAAGATAAATTCAGTAATGAATTTTATAAATGAATAAAGGAACAATGCCACAGTTTCATCATGAGGTAAGCATATAATAAAATTTTGGACTGACAATTCTGCAATGATTTGAAAACCTACTTTGCATGACTTTGTGCCATAAAAATGAATGGAACATAATTTTCAACTAGAGCTTTGACTCCAGATTAAGTTAAAATCTCATTTACTTAATGCTGGTATCTGAAAAGAATGTTTCAGTGAATTGGTTCAGTTTTGCTTCTTGAAGCCTTTCATCATCTGTTAATAAAGAACAATAATGTGATTGGGTTTGAATCATCCTAATTGGGATGTCTCCCTGTTTGTCTTCAATAAGGTAAAAATAGCCCGGACCAAATTATGCTCCACTTGCGGGGCCCGTGTGCGCCTTCTGCTGGTAGTCTCAGGGATACCGTGGCTTTCGGTTGGTCTTGAGCATAATGACAAGCTGCAGGAGTGGCTTTCAGCTCCTTAGTGTAAATCAGGCTCAACGACTGTTTTCTGTAAGGGCCAGATAGCAAATATGTTTGGTCTTTTGGTTCATACAGTTTCTGTCGAAACAACTCAACTCTGCCTTTTGTAGTGTGAAGCAGCCACAGGCAACACATAAATGAATGAGCATGGCCGTGTTCCAATAAAACTTTATTTATGGATGCTAAAATCTGAATTTCATACAGTTTCCACATGACACAAAATGTTGTTATTTTCCTCCAACCACTCAAAAGTGTAAAAACCATCCTTAGCTTGCAGGCTGTACAAAAACAGGCTATAGGTTGGATTCAGCTGATGGGCCGCAGTTTGCTAGCTCCCGCCTGGTGTAAGATATGATTGGTTTCATCTGACCACTTACAACATGAAGGAAAAGCATCATCATGTTGTCTAAAATAATTAAATTTCTCTGGACTGAACAGCCTAGGCACTGGTAGAGGAAAGGCAGGAAGAAGTATCTATTTTGTGGTATCTGAGTCATGGCCAGTTTATGTGGCCTCATTCGGCATCTCTTTTCAACATGGACTATTGGCAATATATACATATATATGTACACTGTGAAACTTGGTTTTTCAAATTCTAGATAAAAACACCAGTAACAAAATTATGCATACTTATTTACAAATAAGACATTTTCCGTTAGCATGACCGCTTTCATGATAAATTAAAGTCAGCATAAAGGAATATGTGCAATTTTGCATAAGTAAGAAAAACATTCAAACTATCAATGTCCTGATAGCACTAATAAATTCCACCAGCATTTCTTTTGACTTCAGAGCTTTCATTTTCTTTTCCTCACATATCCTCACTGTTGCTGAGAAAAAACGAGTTTGTGCAACAGCAGCAAAGCCTAGTCAGCATGGTGCATACTATTTCCAAGAGCACCCTTATTTGCACAAAACTTTTTGAGCCAGTCTACTGACCTGTTGAAAATTAAAGTACAAATGTGTGTGTCTCTTGATTTGGCAACTTGGCTTCTGGAAAAATAAAGGTAGTCATCTCCAGTACATTTTTATCTTGCTCTACATGTAAACACCCATGATTCATCAAGTTACGAAAGTGCCGATGCCATAAATGATAGCAGGCAAGGAATATGAGTCAAAATTTCCCAAATGGATCCTTCATTCTGTTACACAGACAAACAGACCATCACTTAATAAACAGAAAAGCATCTGTTTATCTCCACACAATAGCAAAGATTTTCTTAATGTTTCTGTGACTTCTGTTTCATCCATTTAAAAAAGTCCTTTTTCTAGAGAATGGAAAAATACCTCCTCTTCATCAAGACACAGCCAAAAGTCTGAAAATTAGAGGAACGTGCTCTTTGTACCCTTTCATCCCTCCTACAAATAGGTAAACAGTGAAAAAAAAAAGGAAGAATGTTAACGTTCTAGCTAGAAATATGTAGTACTGGTCACATGAATTTTTTTCCCCATCTTTTCTGATTGTTACCAACTGCATCAATTTCACTTAAGTTGTGCTTTTATTCTTCTTTGGAATGGCAGTTCCAGGAATCATTAAATGGAATATTAACAAATGATGGTGCCAGAGTTCTATAAATGCAAATAGCCACCTATTGTAATACAAGTCCAACCTAAAGGGAGGGAAGAAATGGAATAGTAAGAATAGGTAAATAAGAAAATGTAGTCCAATAGATCCGTATTTTTAAAAAGCCACTAAAAAACTCAACAGACCTTAAAGGAATTAAGTATGGAATTTCCTAGGTAAATTTATTAAGTTTACAAAGGGCATATTAACTTCTCTTACCTTTTCAGAATCTGTTCCTGGACACCTCCAATTGTACAAGTAATATTGTAAATTGCCATCTCCTATACCAAACTTGAGTTTTTCCAAGAATGTCTTATTTTCCATCAAATCTAATGCATTGAATACATCAAATCCTTTCTGCCAATGTAAAAAGGATTTAACATTTAAAATTTCAAAGGATTAGAGTGTTTTCTATAGTCTGTATTTCAGTATAACACTCAATTCCTCTAATAATAACCTGCATTTATAATAAGGTTTAATGTCAGCAACCTATAGTATAGGTTAAGAATTCAGTTCAAAAATGTCTTATACAACTAGCAGGGAATCTGATGGAGTCAGCAAGATTATCCAGAAATGCTAAATCAAAAAACAGCATGCTGGCTAACACTGACATAAAGTAATCTATTAAGATTTCAGAAAATACTTTGTCCCTGTTTTAGCAGGAACAGTTGGCTAGGTGGCTTCATGTCAAGAATTGTTAGTTATTGGCCTTTCTAAATTCTGACTCAGCTGAAGTTTTAAAAACTTTAAATAGTATATGTGTCTCGGGCTGATGCTGGGAAGTAAATTTAGTAAAATTTTAATAGTAAAAATCTAATTTCATGTTAGATAAATACTATTCAAAATGTGATATAGATGAAGCACTTAAAGTTTGATTTCTCAGAGTTTTTACCTTGAATAACTTATTACAGGCCTTTTTTGGGGGGGGGAACTAGTTGAAAATTAGTAGTAGGATCAAAGAATCAGGATAATATTGATTTTTGGGATCCAACAGTAATATATTTTTTAAAAAATGTTTTTAATGATCTAACACTAGATAAATGCAATGAAGACACTTTGGATGTGTTGTTCCCAATTTCTCATTAACAATATTTTTTCATCATAATTACGTCGAAATGTATCTGTCAGCTTATTTGTTTCTTTTTAAAGGAAAATGTTTACTTGTAGCAATAATTCAACAATTATCCTGACTATACTGAGGATAAAGATAAATAATGCAAATACAGCAAGGCATATTTTGAATTTAATTCCTTTCATTTTAAATTCTGTAAATTTTAACAATAATCCCCTTAATTTTAGAAATAAAATCCCTTTACCTTTAAAATTCAGAGACGACTTAGATAAATGAAAAAATTTATCATTGCTAATTATTCACTGTGACGCAAATACTCATGTATTTTTCTTATGTCATAGGATCATTTATTTTTCTTACATTACTTATGGATTTTATGTATTCTTATGAGTTAAAATTTCTAATTTTTACAACATGTCTTTTTGGTTAAGCTGCAGTAAAATTAATGATCGACAAGGGCCACTAAAGTTTTGGAAGAAACTCTTATCAAAACTTTTCCTTTGACTAATGGTCGATAGTAAAAAATATCTCCAGTGAATCCCACAGTAAGCTGTAAAATACAGTAAGATGCTTTATATACTTTGATACACATATCTGGAGAAACACGGAGCACAAAAAAGAGCAAGTTGCTTACCGACTTAGCTATGATGAGCGCGTCACTCATGAGGTCCAGCAGGGGCGTCTCCGTGTGAATGTTGTAGAATGAGTAGGCAGCTTTGAGGCTCTTGTGAGCAGGGTGGTGCATGACTGTGGAGGGGAGTGTGTAGAAGCTCAGGAAGTCAGTTAGTTTACCACTGGAGTTCTAAAGAACAAAGGTAACGTCAGGTAAATGCCTCCTAGAACGAATCTCATCCATGCATTTAAGCTAACGTTTTGACCCGTGACTTACACCATAACTTCTGTTAGAGCAAAAAGCAACAACTCGTGCTTCTCTCTTGGCAGTCCGATTTGGAGCCCCTTAGAGTATGTTGAGAAGAGACCGAGAAGGGCATGGGGTTGTAACCTTAGCCCAAGCGCTAGTGAATGGTCTGCATAAAGCTCTGAAGAAGCAGAATGCTGTAAAAGGAAAGCTTCCTTTGGGATGAGTGATGAGTCTCTCCAGACTTATGGAAAAGCGGTCAAAGTAGATTCATTGTTTTTGCAGAAATAAGAGTTTTAAGGGTTGAAAGGCAGCCTTCTCCAACTAAAAGATACCGTATAACATCTAGCATCTTCTTGGCACAAGGTGAGAATTTCATCAGCTTAAATCCAAATTGGATAGAATTCAGAAGCTGTTTTAGAGGGTTGTGGAAGGCACTGGCACTACAACAAAATATACATACATGAATAACAGAAAATCTGAAGCTATCAAAATCAAAAGGGATGAAAAAGTGGTATTGATTTAATCACTGGTATACCTCCATACAAGAAACTGGGGCGTTTTAATAGTTGTGGTGGCCAATGAGGTTTGCATATAATTCCAACTACGATATGTTTGAATTATATAGCTGAGGAGGCTAGACCCCCATGCATGCCATCGTTAGTATTTCAGCAGGAAAAAAAGTTCCATAGGGATGGATTATCTGGTTTTTGAGTGCTTCTGATTCATTAAACCTTCTTTTTTAGACATTAAGAAATTAGAGGCATTAAGCTAAAGTGATTCTCTATTCTGCTGTATGAGCAGCTCAGTATTAGAGATGAATTAAGACCTAACCTTTAGGCTTTAATAAAGACGTTCAACTTAAAAAATAATTTATGAGATATTAAAAAAGTAACTCACTGGATGGGTTTAATAGTAGAGTGGAGCTGACAGAGGAGAGAATCACTGAACTTGATGATTTCAGTATTATTTATCCAGTCTGAACAAAAGAGAAAAAACAGACTGAAAAATAAAATGAATTAAGTCTCAGGGATCTGTGGGACAGTAACAAAAGATCCAACATTCATTTCATTGGAGTCCCAGAGGGAAATGAGAAAACATGGAGTATTTGAAGAAATGATAGCTGAAAACTTCCCAAATTTGGCAAAACACACAATAGCTTCAAGAAGCTGAGAAAACCTTCATAGGATAAACCCAAAGAAATCCACTCCAAGACACATCATAGCTGAATTTCCAAAAAATAAAGATGAAGCAAAATCTTGAAAGCAGACATAGAGAAACAATGCATTCCCTATAGAATACCAATTCAACTGACAGCAGATTTCTCATCTGAAAGCACAGAGGCCAGAAGGAAGTAGCACATTTTTTTTAAGTGTTTAAAGAAAACTATCAACCATGAATTCTATATTTGGTGAAATTATCCTTCAGGAATGAAGGCGAAATAAGGACATTCTTAGGCAAATGAAAACCAGAAGAATTTGTTGCTAGCAGACATACCTTTAAGATTAGCCAAAGAAAATTCTTCAAATAGAAAAGAAATAATAATGAATCTTAGAGCATCAGGAAGAAAGAACAAACAATAGAAACAGTAGAAATTTTGATATACATTTGATCCTTGAACAATAGGGGAATGGGGGCGCCAACTCCCTGTTCAGTCAAAAATCCACATATAACTCTTGACTCCCCAAAAACTTAACTACTAACAGCCTACTGTGGACCAGAAGCCTTACAGATAACACAGTCAATTAACACATATTCTATGCTGTATTCTTACAATAAAGTAAGCTAGAGAAAAGAAAATGTTAAGAAAATCATAAAGCAGAGAAAATACATTTACAGTACTTCACATATTCATTGAAAACTATCTGCATATAAGTGACCCACACAGTTCAAACCCGTGTTGTTCAAGGGTCAACTGTATACAATATGTTTCTCCTTATGAGTTTTATAAATCTACTTAAATGATTGAAACAAAAATTATAACACCATCAGACACTCAAGATAATATTTAAAAGTGGAGAAGGAAAAGGGACGTAAATGGAAGTGAGGTTGCTTGGGGTGGTAAAACGTTGATACCAACAGACTGGTAAATCACGCGTTCGTATCATAAGACCCAGAGCAACTGTCACGAAAACCTAAATAAATATAGATGGAATTCTAAAAGAATGTTCGAGTAACCTGTAGGAAGGCAAAGAAAAAGAAACAGAGGAACAAGAACCAGAGGAAACAAACAAAACAAATAAAATGGCAGACTTAAGCTCTAACATATTTATAATTATCAAATGTAAATAGTCCAAATACACCAGTCAAAAGGATTGGCAGAGCGGATAAAGACATATGGCCCAACTAGATGCTGTTTGCAATGACATAATTAGGTTGAAAGTAAAAGGACTGAAAAAGATATACTGTACAAACATTAACTTAAAAAAAAAGAGTGGCTATATTAATATCCAATAAAGTAGACTTCAGAGCAAAGAAAATACAGAGACAAAGAGGCATATTACATGATAATATAAGATCGATCCACTAAGAAGATATAAAGGTCCTAAATAAATAAGTACCAAATAAGACCTTCAAAATACATCAAGAAAAACTGACAGAGCCGTAAGGAAGAATGGACAAATCCACAATCATAGTTGGGAACTTTCACACCCCTCTCATCAAATGATAGACTACTAGAAAGAAAATCAGCAGGGATTTAGAAAATCTGAATGACAATCAATAGGATATATTATAATTGGCACATAAAAACACTCCACCTAAAATTTCTATCACACACACACACACACACACACACACACACACACACACACACACACTCACCAAGATGTACTATATACCTCAAGGACCCTCACAGAGTTGAAATCATACAGTGTGTTCGCCAACCGTAATGGAATGAAACTAGAAGTCAATAGGAAATCTCTAAATACATCAAAATCGAACAATAGAATTCTCAGGAACCCACATATCAAGGAGGAAGTCTCAAAGGAAATGAAAAAATACACAGAACTGAATGAAAATGACAATACTACCTACTAAAACGTTTAGGATAAAGCTAAAGCAGTGCAGAGAGGGACATTTACAGAACTAAGCACATCATAACAGAGAAAGGTTTCAATAATCTAAGTCCCTCCTTCAAGGAAGAAGAAAAACAGCAAAATAAACCCAAAGCAAGCAAGCAAAAGGAAGGAAATAAATGTAATATCAGAATTTAGTGAGATTGAAAATAGGAAAACAAAAAATAGAGAAAAATCAATGAAACAAAAGCCTGGTTCTCTGGGGGAAAATCAATAAAATTGACTCAATGCTAGTAAGGCTGACAAAGAGAAAATACGAATCATCAATAGCAGGAATAAAATAAGGATTGTCACTATAGATACTATAGCCATTAAAAGATTAACAAGAGAATAATTATGAACAATTTTACCCTTATAAGTTTGACAATTTAGAAGAAATAGGTCAATTCTTCAAAACCACAAACTATTAGAACTCAATAAAGATGAAACAGATCATCTGAATAGTCTTATATCATTAAAGAAATTGAATTTATGATTTGAACAAAAATAAATTCTCTAAGGTCAGGTGGTTTCAACTGGAGAAACCTAGCAAATATTTAAAGAATTATCCCAATTCTATACAATCTCTTCTAGAAAACAGAAGAGGAAGTAACACTTCCCAACTCATTTTATGAGGCCACTATTATCCCGATACTTAAACAGAAGATAGTATCAAAAAAAAAAAAAAAAATCCCTGCAGACCAATATCTTTCAGGAACCTAAAAAAATACCCAGTAAAATATTAGTAATCCAAATTCCAAAATGTATAGAAAGAATTATACACCATAACCAAGTGGATATTTTCTAGGAATGTAAAGGTGGTCACCATTCCAAAATCAATGTAATATACCATATCAACAGACTAAAGAAGAAAAATGATATGATCATATCAATTTAAGCAGAAAAAGCACTGGAAAAATTCATGATAAGAATTCTCAGCAAGTTAGAAAAGGAGGAGAATGATTTCAAACTGATAAAGAATGTCTACAAAAATCTTATCGCTAATACCATACCTCATGGTGGAAGACTATATGCTTTTTCCCTAAATCAAGTAAAAGGCAAGGATATCAACCTTCATCATTCTTATTCAACAAAGTACAGAAGATGTAGCCCCTGCAATAAGGCAAGTAAAATAAATAAAAGACATACAAATGGGAGGAGAAGAAATAAAACTGTTCCTATTTGCAGATGCCATAACTGTCTATGTAGAAATCCAAAGAAATCTACAAATACACTACTGGAACTAATAAGTGATTTTAGCAAGGTTTCAGGATACACAATCAATACAGAAAAAGCAACTGCATTTCTATATACTAACAATAAACATACAGAAACCTACAAAATTAAAAACAATGCCATTTATAATTGCTTCAAGGAAAATGATGTGTTTAGGCATACACTTAAGAAAATACATATAGGATCTGGATGTTGAAAATTACAGAATGCTGATAAATTTTAAAAGATCTAAATAAATGGAGATATACTGTGTTCATGGAGTACAAGACTTGTCAGTTCTCCTCAAATTAATCTATAGATTTAACGCAAGGTATTTTGTAGACAAAGACGAGCTTACTCTAAATTTTTATGGAAAGGCGAATTATATAGATTAGCTAAAACTATTTTGACAAAGAAGAGTAACGCGAGAGGAATCACTCTATCCGATGTCAGCACGTACTATAGAGCTGTGATAATCAGGACAACGTGGGACTGGTGGAGAAAGAGACACAGATCAGAGGGATAGAACAGAGAGCCCAGAAACTGACCACGATACAAAGTATTAGCAGTAGTCAACATGTGGGAAAACTTACAAATCAGGAAGATCATGCTCAAAAAGAAAAACAGGCCAAGTATATAGACAGCAAACTTATTTATGTAAGAAGAAGTAAAAATGACTAGCAGATTTATGATGAGATGTTCAAATTCATCAGTAATAAGAACATACAAATTAAAAACAAGATACCACTTGTTACCCATCAGACTGGCCTACATTTAAAGTCGGATACTACCCCCCAGTGTCAGGATGCGGGGAAATTCTTTCATGCACTGCTAAGAGGCACTTGGCAATCTCTGGTGATGTTAAAGGGTGTGGCACTTAGACCCAGCAGATCGGCTTCTAAGTGCCCACCCTCGGGCCACAGTTCTCAGAGTGGGATCTGTGAATGCCTGTGGGTTCCTGAGACCCTTTCAGAAGTCTACGAGGTCAAAACCACTTTTCGTAAGAGCACTAAGAAGTTATTTGCCCAGTTCATCATGTGGACGGCTGCACGAAACAAGGCAGTGGCCGCAAACCACAGCAGGGTCCTCTCCTTACAGCCTCACCCTCGCGGTTAAAAACAGGTTTCACTTAAGCATGTCCTGCATTAAGAATTATTCATTCTATTAACCCTCAACCCTCAAATCCTGTGTGTGATGAAATGGGAGGAAGCACACACACACACAAAGCACTTCCGTCCCGCCCTGGAGCACAAAGGCTGTCTCAAGAAGCCCTCAGGCGACTGAGCTGTGTGCTTCACTGGCCTCTTTTTTCATGGAACATCACTTCAAAGTAGGGCCGGCAATCTGGTCATTCAGACTTGGGTATCTGGCACATGCTGAAAATCAATGTCGTAAGCCTACCGTGTCAAGGAAAAAAAGTGGCAGGATGTGTTTCCAGTGATAACATTTGAACTTCTAGCTGCAAGCAAGTTACAGTTTGGAAAATCCTGTCTGTTCCAGCAGGAGCTTTATTTTAAACTTTTCTGATGATGACAATGGTGGGGATGTCGATGAGGGTGATTTTTTGATATAACGAAACATCAACATATGGAAGATTTATATAACTCAGTGAACCAGTATTTTCCAAATGATCAGTATATGATGTTGCAAACTCATACATTGGTAAACGAGTCATTCAAAAATAAAATAAGCCAGTGGATTTTAATCTAACAGAGTATAAAAGTTCATTAATATGATTTCAGATACTTCATATCCATAATTACTTGAAAAGGCTATTAAAGTACTCATTCTTTTCCATGTCTTCAACACCTCATGTAAAGGATTTTTTTTTCATATACTTCAACCAAAACAATATATCACAACAGATTGAATGCAGAAGCAGATGTGAGAACCCTTCTAGTAAGTCAGACATTAGAGAGACTTGCAAAAATATAAAACAGTATTACTCTTTTCATTAATTTTGGTATTTTAGAAAAAAGTTATTTTTTCATATATGCTATTCAGGTAAAATGTAATGGGGTTTATTATTGTTATATGGTTATTAAGTAAAATAACATATTTTTCAATTCTTTTTTTTACTGAGATATAATTGATATAATTTTATATTAATTTCATGTTACAATATGATTTATGTGTAGATTACAAAATAACCACCACAATTAAGTCTAGTTAACATCCCTCACCAAACATAGTTATGTTTTTCTCCTCTTACGATAACTTTTAAGATCTGCTCTCTTCGCAACTTTCTAATATACAAGAATTATTAACTATAGTACCACGCTATAGGTCAGTTATTTTATAACTGGAAGCTTATATCTTTGACCATCTTCACTCATTTCATCCACCCCTACCCCCCACCTGCTGCCTCTAGAAACCACCAATCTGTTTTCTCTGTGAGTTTGTTGTTGTTTTAAGAGTCCCCATATTAGTGAGATGATATGGTATGTGGTTTTGTCTGACTTACAAAATAATATTTAAAATTTTTTGTTTTAGTTTTGAATACAGTAACTATCTGCAGATGTAATCCACAAACATAAAAAGCTCTTTGGGGTCCTTAATGATTCTTGAGAGAGCGAAGGTGTCCTGAGGTCAAAAACTTCGGGTTCTGCTGCTCTGGAGAAACTTATATAAGTGAATAAAGATGTGCACAGAAAGAAGCCCACTCCAGCACTGCTTTAGAAATAAAGATTTAAAAATGAGGACCGCTCAGTTGTTCCCAAGAAATGTCCTCTGTCTGCTCCCACCATTACTGCCCTAGCTCGGCCAGAATCCTACATCCAGACAATGCCCAACGATGCCGAAAATCTATGTCCCACTCAGTGCTCACGCCTGAATGCCACACAGCCTGCTACAGAAGTTTCTAACCAGTTTCCTCACTCCTTCTCTCATCTGGGTAATTTACCAGATTTAATTCCAACTTCTCAACCCAATCTCACTTCAACAAAAGGTGCTTCTAAGTGGCACGTAATTTGAACAACAAATTCCAAGCTTAAAAAAAAAAAAAGGTTTAAAAAGGACTATGTTAAACTCATCTAACCAATAATCAGAAAATCTAAATTGTTATTTTCCTTCCTCTGAACAAAGGTTGAGTTAAGTGGCTAAATTATGCCATCTGAACCAAAGGCAGTTCGGTTACAACCAGTTTTGCAAACCAAAGGAATATTAAACTTTGGAATGTGTCTCCCTTAGTAGAGATCATCCAAAGTGGCTTTTCAAATCAGCTAACCACAGAAAAGTGTCCCAGTTTCCCATTCACAAGAAGTAAAAGTATGCTCTTATCCAGGAGTAGGCACTGCAAGAAAACCTGGTTCTACAGAAATCTGATTTAGACTCTGTACGTCACGGAGGAGAGGAGAGAGATGGGCACTCTAGGATCTTTCTGGAAAACAGACTCGACAGCACAGTATTTCCAGAATTCCCTGTACTATGATGTCACCTTATCTTTACCTCCACTACGAACGTGTCGATGATGTGCTCTTGAGGGAGGAACCAGTGGGCTACTTCCTCTTCGTCCATCACCGGGGCCAGGTGAAACCGCTTCAGGTAACCGTTGGTTAATTCTCGAACTGCTCTGATATCTCTCGGTTCCATCGGTCTCAAGCCTGAAGTCTTTGTCACCTTGTTTGAGTGAAAATAAAACAAATTGGGAGGTGAAAAGAGGGGTGAAAGTACTTTGCTCTAAAAAACACGGTCAGCTGACCAGCTCCGTCAGCATCACAGGGAAGTTTGTTTGAGCTGCAGACTCCAGTCCCCACCCCGCATCTATCAATCAGAACCTGGGGAGCATGGCAGAGGGGATGCAGCTAGTATTAATATGATGGCTAGGTGGAGGGCCAGGGGAGGGAAGGAGCAGTTGGGAGATTGTTTTATGAACTATATAGATGTCTAACCAATGTACTACATAATTGAAACTAATTTAAATAAATAAATTAAAAAAAAAAAAAAGATTCCCTGGTGATTCGTATGTATACACGTTAAACTTTGAGAAGTACTGAGTTAGAACAGATGCTGGACAGTGTGTTGTGTCTCATGTGTGTGTGCCTGGTCTTTGGTTAGTATTGCCCGTGAATCAAACAAAATCAGAGGGAACACTCCAAGTTGATCTCTATACCAATGCCAACCAAGAATTTTAAGAGCTTACACAACTGGACAGAGCAATCTTTGCATGTGTTCTGATGTATTAGGCTTTACAACTTCCAAACTGTCTGACATTTTGAAAACACAGTTGAAAAGAGTTGAGAAACTTATTTTATTCAATGGCCTGTGAAAAGGATGTAACTATTTTGTTCTCAAGAGCCACAAAAATGAAATAAAAGCAAATCATATCGATCAGAATGGGGAGGCGAGCATTTTAATAGCCGAATATTTTCTGAAGGCAAATGGCTGCCTGCCAAGGTCTGGTGCGGGCCTCTTAGGCAATCTTTTGTTTAAAAGGTGACAGGAGAGGCATTTGAAGCCATCCTTCCAGAGCAGTATTTTTCATGAGGCCACAGCAATAAAATAACCTAAAGTTCAGGACACTTGGATTTGTTCAATTGCCTGTCCTCAGAAGAACTCCAGACATCACTCAGCTCTCTAGCAACTGTCCAGGCACAAGGACGCTCGAGCCTAGAAGTGAGAAAACCCACTCCATCGGCTTGTTTGTGCAAACAAAACACTAAAGACTTAGAAATGCAATTTCCTTTTTCCAGTTGACTTGATTTTTTTTCCTTGAAGAAATACTGGACACATTTTAAGTGACAATTTGTATGTAAATACTGCCATGCTCCCTTTTCTGCCCTAATTATTTCTAGATGCTTTAAAATTAAAAAACTGCCTCTGAAATGATACCATGACGATTCCTGCACGCCTCAGACTAGTAGTATGGCAGAAGCCCAAGGTGGAAACTAGGTTCTCACCTTGCTTGCCAGCTCTGCTCAGTGTTAGTAGTTGTGCTGAGGTTTCTAAGGTTCAACGACAAAGGATGCTGACTGATGATCGATTAGTGATGGAGAGGAGATGGGAGATGCGTTCCTCGTACTTACAGACGCAACAGCCCTTAGCCAAGCACTTACTATGTGCCACGCAGTTGTGATTTATATAATCTATAAAGACATCGTTATGTAGCTGCAATACAGTTTAAACAGTCTAACCTGAGAGACTTTAAGTTCTTCACACTTAATAAAGAACTGATACTTCTAGTCTAGTCTTTTCATGGATCGCAAAGCCAAAGGATGAGAAGTCTCTAGGTCCCAGCTTCCGTCCAGGGCTTAGCCCTCCAGGAAAGCAGGACAGCACCAGCCTGGGTAGGTGGTGAATGAATTCCTGCATTTTATACCACAATCGTGTACGCAGTAAGGTGAGATGAAGGCTGCAGACAGGGAAAAATGTCACTGTCAGCTATGAAAAGATGCCTGGCATTTAGGTGCAAGCTAGGTGTGATACTATAATTTCCTTTTGTTTCCCCTGAGCCAATTTTAGTATTGGTAGCATTTTTATACTGCAGTTCATGAGAAAATGGAGACTATGTGATCTCCAAATACTGTTAAATGTGATAAATACTCATTTCGAAATGCTAGTAGGAAGACCAAAACCATATAGAACATATGCCGCAGTCATGAAAAAAGAGTATTTTCTGCTATGAAGATAACCTTGATACATTTTAAATAGTCTTTCTCAATATTAGACTTTTTTCTTTTGTTACTGGTTCATTAGCAATCAACAATATCAAGCAGTTAGATGAATTAATGAAAGCAACAGGATACATGGTATCTATTAACAGAACATTTGAAAATGAGGAAGAGGCCTGCCAACTTCTTCCTAAAGCAAAATATTCTTCTGCAGCATAGTTCTCATGCACTGAATATTTATAACTGTGAAATCACTAAAATCAACATCTTTTGCCCAGCAGCTGTTCGCAAGTAATTTGGTCTGTCCAACTCGCTTTACACTCTTAAAGATTATTGAATTCTCCCAAAGAGCTCTGCTTCTGTGGTTATATCTATCCATATTTGTCATATTAGAAATTAAACTAGAAATTTTAAAGCAAAAGAATAATAGAAGCACACATTTCATAGAGCCTCTGGAAGACTTCGTAGTACACTTATAAGATAATGAAAGTTAAAAAAGGCAAATTATGGTTTAGTGTTATTATAAACATAGAGTTGACTTCATGGATCCCCTGAAAGGGTCTCGGGGGCTTCCAGAGGTCCCTGGACCACTTTGAGAACTGCTAGCTCAAGTCTCTGAAGGTCAGAAAAATGGGTAGTAGAAATTAGATATGGAAGACCCAGCGAAACAGCACGTTTGGGGAAACAGGCAGGGAGAAGTATATAAACTTAGCAATTTATAAGCCCTTTGGGTTTTTATAGTAGCATTAAAGCAGAGGAGAACATCAAATTATATGAGCTATTAAAAAATATAAAGTGAGAAAATGGGGAGAATACACACTTTTGCTGACTAGCAATGGCTTATGTATCTCAGGGCCTAGACTCCCTTCTTTCTAATATGAAATCACAAACTCTCCAAAAAAAAATCTATAGAAGCATGAAATAAATTTTACAATGTAAAATAAACACTTAGATTATAGCTGTTGTCTTCAGGAAGAGGTAGGGTGAACGTTAAGTAAAAATGGTAAGCTCTGGCATAATCTGAGAAAACCAAGTGATGTTTTCTGATCAGTCAATAAAAAGCAAAAAACAAAAAAACAAACAAAAAAACACCATTTCCAGTAACTGAGATCTTAAATTTCATAAGCAAATTCTATCGCAATCAGACTTATTTTCCCACGGTCCAACTAATATGCATTACTTGTTGGACTCTATGTGTATTGAAATGAGTGTAAAATCTGCACATTTCACAAGGAAATGAAGCCGAGAGCCTATCAAGACACAGAAGCGGTGTTGTTCTCTGTCAAATTATGTAGCGTGAACTGTTTTACAGCCAGGATTCCAGAGCAGAGATGCAAGCAATGATTGTGGTTATTTGATTTTTTTAACGAGGAGCAGCAGGACACGAAACACTGATAACAATTGTCTGCTGCCACCAAACCCAGACTGTCTCCGGTGTCTTGGCGTGTCTTCACAAGCGTGTCCTTGCCACGGCAGAAAGTCACTGGCTTCAAATCCTTTCACCTTTAAGAGCACTGACCAATAATAAAAAAAAAAAAATCCCATTTTGTCTGGAAACGCTCAACACCAGATTAAAAACAAGCCAGTGTTTCAGGGCAGGGAAATGCATCACTCTTGGAGAAACTTTAGCATCTCCGACAGCAGTGGCTGACAGCCTGGGCTGAGGGACCATCCTGCCCTGACTACAAGACCCTGGGCCAAACAGTGTGGTGTTTCCGTGTCCTCTCCTGTGAAATGGGGACAATGGCCTGTCCTCCTATGACGGTTATGAATAATAAATGAGACTATGAGTGTTCGAGGTCTAGCACGACACTGGCCACAGTAACTGTTAACCCATATTCAGAAGTCCACGAAAAAGATCAAGCAGGCGCCGTACGCAGGATCAGTAACGATGAATCAGAGAACGATGCTGGTCCACGAGGCACAAGCTGTGTCCAGTGAGGTTCCTCTCCGTACGTGTAACGGCACAAAGCTCTTCTTACGTGACGTGGCTGCCGGCAGCGGTGTCACCCAGCTGGTCCCCTGTGAGGGGGAGGGTGGTCTTCTGTCGGCTGCCCCAGCCAGCTTCTAAGTCAAGAGACTGCTGTCGGCACCTTCCAGTGTCCTGATATCTGTACTTTCGTCTCTTCTTACCCCTCCCCCCCCTTTTTTTTCATTAATTTACTCTTTATTTTCATCCCTTCCCTACAGAGGGAGACTGGGACACGCCAACGAGAGCTGTTTGGACCTTGACAATTGTCCTTTCCTGCCTTAACCTACACTCTCATGACTGCACAGCGAGATGTCTGGCCATGGTGACCCCGTAGGAGGTGTGCTGGAGGCCAGGGCAGAAGCCAAGGGATCTGACAGGTGAAACGTGGACGTCTGGGGCCTGCATCCCAAGTCCTCCACTTATTAGTGACAGGCCTCTAAGTGTCAACCTTCACAAGCCTTAGGCTTCACATCTGTAAAATGCGGATAAGAAGAACCAACTTCAAAAGGGTATTGTAAGATAACATTGAAGAACATATGGGAGAGCACTTCATAAATTTCGGTTTATTGGAGAAATAAAAACCAAAGCTTCAATGGAAAACAATATGGAAGTTCCTCAAAAAACTAAGAATCGATCTACCATATACAATCCAGCAATCCCTCTACTGGGGATTTATCCAAAGACTTGAAAACCCATATCTGAAAAGATATTTGCATACCAATGTTCACAGCAGCATTATTCACAGTGGCCAGGACATGGAAGCAACCGAAGTGTCCTATGATAGATGATTGGCTAAAGCTATGGTACATATATACAATGGAATATTACTCAGCCATAAGAAGAGATGAAATACTGCTACTTGCGACAACATGGATGGACCTCGAGAGAATCATGCTAAGCGAAATAAGCCAGACAGAAAAAGTTGAAAATCACATGACATCACTTATATGTGGGATATAAACCTAAAAGCAACAAATGAACAAGACAAACAAACAGAGACTCATGGACATGGACTATAGACTAGTGGTTACTAGAGGGTAGGGGGTGGGGGGAGGTAGACAGAGTAAAGAGGGTCAAATATGTGGTGACAGAAAGAAATCTAACTATGGGAGGTGAACACACAGTGTAAACATATGTATGCCTTACTGTTAAAGTGTACGGCTGAAACTTATTGGATTTCGTTAACCAATGTCACCATAAAAAAATTAATTAAAAAAATAAAAAACAAAGCTTGACCAGTGATTTATTACCAACTTATTAAAACTTCATTATGTGACTTGCTTGATTCTCATACAAAAACATAAAGGCTGATGGACGTTATGTCAGACACACTTGTAGCAGCTCAAATTCTAATCAGCCTGAATAAACCAATGATAGGTATGAAAAACTCATTGCATTTTGGGTGACTGACATGTAAGTGGGCACTTTCCTTAGACGTAAGCTGGACTGCATTAGGTTCAATGCTTGAAGTTGTGAATCCAACTTGCAGATAGCAAAGTACTTAACAACTGGCAAGGAGAATGCTGAGAACAAACGGGGTTTCATCTCGGATGTGTGCTGTGCCTCTTTATTCCTCACTTCCTCACACTTATGCCCCTGGGACTCTGTCCCTCTCGGTCGCTCTGGGGCTTGACCATTAGCAGAAATTGTTCCCAGCTTCAAAAGAGTCAGTAAATGTTGACTGCTATGATGTGAGTGTGACCTCCTGGGACATCTTCCTATTTCTCCATTTCAGAGCATTCTCCTCTATGTGCTTACCTTCCTTTCTGTCACCCTAGCTTGAGGCCTGCTCCTTCTTCCCTCCTTCTTTATGTCACCCGCAGTTTTTATTTCCATCTGTTCTGATCCATGTTCCCCCTCCGTTCTGATCCATGTTCCCCCTCCCTCCTTGGCCTCGCAGGGAGGCAGTGAGCGCATCAGTCTGAGCCTCCACCGTCTGCACCAACACCTAAGGCAGAGGGAAGAACACGGCTTCCAGTCCTGCTGCCAGGTCACGGAGCCCAAGAGAATGATGACCCTGACACTTTAGCATCTGCTTCCCTTCGCCGCCACTTCTCTCCTTATTAAATTCTGCCTAAGGTCAGACATTAGATGATTCTCGTCTACCATGGGGACAAGAGGGACCTGGATCCACGAGGCACTGATTATGTGCATCTGGCAAACACACAAGGGACCAAGACACAGAAGGAACTGGGGTCCGCTGCATAGAACGGCCACGACAGGTAACCTCACCATGTTCGAGAGGAACACGGCTACGTTATACGAATCCCTCAGCCAAGCTAAAATAGCTCCTAAACCACTTTGTAAATACCGCCCCCCTCTCCCCCAAAAAAGAACAACTCTGAAGAAATCAAAACTTCAAACAGAAGATGCCACCTGTGGCAGACAGATTCTAAGATGGCCCTAGGGATGTCCACTTCCTGGTGTCACATCCCTGTGATCCACTCCTGCCAAGTGTGGATGGGACCCGTGACTTGTGTCATGCCAACGAAACATGGCAACGGTGACTGGATGTCACTTTTGTGAATGGAGGATAAGGTTCTAACTGCCGTCTTGCTAGCAGCGTCTTCTTGCTAGAAGACTCTCTCCTCACTGGCTTTGATGAAGCAAGCTGCCTTGCTGTCAGCTGCCGTGTGGGGAAGCCCATGTGGCAGAGAACTGAGGCAGCCTCTGGCTGACGGCCAGCAAGGAATGGACGTCCTCAGTCCACTGGCCTGCAAGGAACTCAAGCCTGCCAACGGCCACGTGAGCTTGGACGTGGATCCATCCCTGCCAGGTTTTCAGATGAGACCCAGCTCTGGCTGACACCTGACAGCGGCTTCGTGAGAGACCCTGAGCAGAGGCTCCAGCTAAGCTGTGGCTTCATTCCCGACCCGCAAACCTGGGAGACAGTAAATGTGTCCCTTTAAGCTGCTACGTTTGTAGTCATTTGTTACACAGTGATAGATAACTAACACACCATCCAAGCCAAGACTGGTAAGTGCATTTAAATTTTTACAATGGACTATTACTCAGCAATAAAAAAAAATGAACAAAATCTTGTCATCTGTGACAATATAAAAAAAGAATGAAAGAATGAAATCTCACCATCTGTGGCAAAATGGGTTAATACCCAAGTGAAATAAGTCAGACAGAGAAAGACAAATACCATTCCATCGAGTTAAGATTATCTCCAGAAGTCTGAACTTTTTTCCCTTACTTAACAAACCATAAATAATAAAAATTTCAAAACTTACATATCTTGACTTCAGTCCCATCCAACCACAATCTGAAGAAACTAAAAAGCCTTAAAAACAAACGAACTGGTATTTCCAAGTGAACGCCCTTACTTTTACAGGCCTTGAATTCTATGCAGTCTTTTTAGCTACATATTCATGTCCACAGATGCAGCAGCCAGTTTTTAAGTCTCCTGCAAATAATTCTTTTCTACATGAAAAGCTTCAGTTGTTATAGCCTTGAAAAACTGCAAATCATTCTTACTTACATCCGGAAGTCTGTACAGCTTCATTGTTCTCTGTAAAGTCATATTTCTACTCAAGTGAGAAAATTTCACTTCTACCAATTTTCTGGGGTTTAGTGATCGATGCCAGTATCTGGAATACAATAAAGTTTGAAAATCCGATTGATTTCTAACTCCCCACGTTTTTAGTCTTTATCTCAGCTCAGCTGTTGTAGAACATTTAACGGACACTTAGGTGGCATCTGGCATAGTGCCGGATGCTGGCCCTCTTCCTACGCAATTATTTTATCAGTCACTTTTTACCTCTAAAATATGTCCCACATTCATAATATGTTCCTTTATAGTTTATGACCTTTTATCTCTTATAGTAAACAGGAATCCTAAAATGGCAAAATTCATATCAATAAGGCCCAGTTTTCAAATATTTAATGACCATCATCGACTCTACAGAAAGCAAACCCAAAAGTTTAAAAACATGAACATATCCTGCCTAAATTAGTAGCCTTCATGTTTATACAATGCACACCAAGAAAACTTTCTGAGAAACTAGCTTGGATTTCTTAAGTGATTCCAGTTTAGGTACTGGGATGAATGATTTGTGTTAAAATATGCCTGTGAAGTCTTTATTCTATTTATGAATAATTCAACAGGAAATAATAATTTTGTAGTTGTATCTTTTATACTGTTTACCTTCGGGATTGTTTTATTGAGTCAGTAAAAATAGCGGAAGGAGATAAAGTCTGATGCTTCAGAAACAGGTTAGTCAAGTGACAATCCGATAAACAGTTTTCTCACTGGATTAACCTTTGCAAGCTCGGCAAGAGCAGGTGGAATCATAAAAAGAGAGCTTAAGCCTCTTCTTACTCTCAGTGAACAAGCATGTCTGGGCTTTCCCACTGATGCTTATCAAGCTTTTGGAAGAGTTCCTGAGAGCACTGGAGAGCACAGTCTAAGACGGAGTGTTAGAGGAGAGAAGAAAATGGTCCCACACTGGACATTCAAGATCATGACGCCCCGGGTTTCCTCAACGTAGAGAAAGCATTAGTCTTTCAAACGGAAGAGATACTACAATAGAGCTCCAGGTCACTACTAGCACACAAGTACCCTGGCAAGAGGACCGGGCTCAATGGTTTAGTCTCCATCTCTGCCACCCCGCACGTGACATGACCACAGGTAAGCTGAAATCCCTCTGCGCCACCTGTCAGGAGAATAATACTTCTAGCAACAGAGCAGGGAGGCTCAGTGCTGAAGTACAGGTAACATGCAAGGTTATTACCTGCACGTGGCCACTGGCTTAGGGAGAACCACGCCAGCGGTATAAACAGCCTGGAAGATCCCTTCCAGGTTCACTCGTCTTGTTATTTCTCGAATTAACACTGGGGCTACCCGTTTTGATCTCAATTTCTTATGAACACAAAGAAAGTTGATCTCGACCATCTTCTTCACACTAGGACACAAAGATGTCAAAAATCAGAGCAAACATAAGATGAAAATATTTTTAAAACATAAGACAACACCCATAAGAATATGAAACAGAAAGACCTCTTTTAACACAATATTTAAGGAAAATCTTTTATCATCTAGATATTTCACAAAGTCAGACTGCGACCCTACTCCCCATACTCGCCTGCCACAAGGACCATGGAGACGCCAACCCCCGTCCTCTAAATAAATTCTAGGACCTTGGTCTTTTATAAGTTTTCAGTTTAGAAACTGGATCAGGTGTGCCTCCAAGTTCCTCTATGTGTTTTTCCTGTGACTTGTACAATCACACTAACTGGGTCACCCCGATGCAGAACCTGATAAGGTGTTGCTCTAGGTACAACGCCATTTCCATGATCCCTGAGAGCTGCCCGGGCCAGACCAGACCTGGTGCTGAGCCACCACGGACCTTCGAGAATGTCAAAGCCCATTCCCTGCTCTGGTTCCGGGCACGCAGGCATTTTGTCTGACACACAATGTCCCTTGAGGGCAAATACTTTTTTATAGTAAATAAGCTAACCCAAAGTAAACACATTAGACATCTGACTTTGCGGGCTGGAGACCCGCAACATGCTTAACCTATGAAGAGAAAGGCTTTTAAAAATCCCTCCCCCCAAGTTTTTAAAGCAATTTTGCCCCAGACATGAATCTGAAAAAGCATTCATAGCTTCATTTATTCTGCCACATACATATATCCGTGTCTGTGTCTGTGCGCATATGTACATAAAACATCTCTGTGTGCGTAAATGAGACCGACAGGAAGAAAGAGAGAGAACTGTGCTTTTTTTGTTGTCCAGAGTCCAACATTAAAAAATTTAAATAAACTTATATTTTAGGACAGTTTTAGGTTCCCACACACCCTGACCCCCCCCAACACACGACCTCCCCTACTATCAACAAGTGGCATTAAGTCATTTTTAAAAAGCCTCTGTTATAATAACTGCAATTCTCGGAAAAGCAACGCATCGAACCGGGCACGGGCAAGTTTTAATTACGCACCTGTCGTAAATCCGAATGTTGGCTGGGATGGCGCTTATGAACCCTACCAGTTTTCTGTTCGAAGACACTCTGACCCCGCAGTGCCACTGAAGGAGCCAGCCCGGGGGACGCAGAGCCCTGAAGTCAACAACGTAGGCAAGGAAACGAGGCGCCCGTGAGCGCCTGGGACGGGGGGGACACGGGGACAGGCGACACCCGCACCCATGCGCCCCCCCGCCGCCGGCGGGACCCACCAGAGCAGGAACTCGGGCGAGTAGTCGAAGCGGAACATGTTGCCGTCGTCCTCCACGTAGTTCTCGTTCAGCAGCGTGTAGAGCTCGCGGAGCTGCAGGAGCAAAGAGGCGGCGTCGCTGGGCGCGGAGCGCGCGGAGGGCGCTGCGCTGCGCCGCGCTGTGCCGCGCGCGGGGCGCGTACTCACCACCTCGGCGCTCCCCAGGTCCAGCGTGTCCCACGTGAAGCCCTGCGGCAGCGAGTAGGGCTCCTGGCGCACGTGGTCCTTATCCGCCTCGATGGCGCCGTGAGACGTCACGACTTCGTCTGGAGAGGGGGAGAGGGAGGGAGACGGAGAACGCTGGATGGCGAAGCGTGCTGGTGGTGCCAATGGTCCGTGGGTTTCATATGAGCTTTTAAAGGATGGCACTGCTTTGGCTACCTCTCCAGTGAAAAGGGCAGCTGGGTGGCGGTGGAGAATAACTGCTCTTTCACCAGTAAAAGGAGACATCAATCCTCTGTCATCCGACGATAACGTGTTTAATGAAACGGCATTGACTGCTCTGCTCTGTCCCAACCCCGGATTACAGGCTGATGGTGCAGCACCGCCCGGGACGATGCTGGTCCCATGGCAGCCTTAGACACGTGCTCTTTTTACTCTGCAAATTAGGGGCAAGGGGAAGGGCGACGGGGACCTCCGATCTCTCCCAGCAAAACCTGAAATTAATTTCAGGATGATGCGTCTCCCACCCGGACCATTGGCCATGCAGTTCACGTCATCAGTGTCTCTACAGGTTGCCACAAAGGTGTCCTTTTCTGACTCCTTCTCCAAGGCTCCCGGATGTGGCTGGGAGGAAATCCCAGCTCCTGACGTGGTGGCTGTCTGCCTGGCTACCCCCAGCACCCACCCGCCGGGCTCCCCAGGCTTAGCCACACTGGCCGCCCTCAGGCTGGCCTGGCTCAAGGCCATCCGGGGCTCCCCTCTACTTGCAAGGACCCCCACCCCACACGCTTCACCAGGCTTGTCGCTCCATTGCTTTCAGACATGAGCTTAGGCACCGCTGTCTCACAGCGTCTTTCCCTGACTAAGCTTCTCCTACCTGGAGTACATCCTCCCTCCACCCCACCCCGACCCCATGAGACCAGCACTCACCCTACTTTCCCAGCACTGTCTCCCTGGTGTGTACCCCAAAGCCTGGCATTTAATAATAGATGCTGGTCAAATATCTCTTAAATATTATTCAGTCCTAAAAAAGAGATCCTGCCATTTGTGACTATATGAGTGGGCCTTGGGAGCATTACGCTAAGTGAAATAAGTCAGACAAATACCGTGTGATCTCACTTATATGTGGAATCTAAAACAAACAAACAAACAAACAAAAAAGAACTCATAGCTACAGAGACAGACTGGGTATCAGAGGCAGGAGACAGGGAGTGGAGAGATGGGTAAAGGGGGTGGAAAAATACAAACTCCCAGTGGTGGTCAGATAAATTAAGTCCTGGGGTGTAATGTACAGGATAGAGAATACAGTTAATAATACTGTATTGCAGATTTGAAAGTTGCTATGAGTCAATCTTAAAAGTTCTCATTATAAGTAAAAAATTCTGTAATTACATGAGATGATGGATGTTAACTAGACTTACTGTGGTGATCACTTTGCAATACAGACTTACACCGAATCGTTATGTTGTACACTTGAGCCTAGTATAATGTATGTCGATTATATGTAAACAAAACAAACAAATAAACAAATAAAACCAGAAGTGGGGAACCCAAGTGTTTGCTGCATAAATGACACTCAGGTACAAGTTCCTACCATCTCAGCCATCTTCCAGGTGGAAGTCACAGGGTTTGCACTAGCTCCAAGGGATTTCTTTTCTCCTCTTTCTAATCCCTTTTTTCCTTTGTCCTATCTCCGCTCTATCACCTCATCACCATAGGAACGCCTTAGGCTTCCTTGTGTCAGCCCAAGTGGCCAGGTTCCCAGCTGTTCCCTGAGAGTCCCTTCAGACCTTAGCTTAGGGCTCAGCTGTCTACACAACATCAGGGCACCATGCCGTTCGAGAAGTGGCAAACAGCTGGGTGCATGTAGACCGAACTGGGACCTGGCTCTGGAGAGAAACAGAGAGGCACAGTCTCCCTGACTTTCACACACTCTCCCCTACCTCTGGTCCCCTTTATTCCGCACGAGGGGTTCTAGGGACTGGATTTACGGGAGGAGACGAAGCGTGGTGAGTACCCCCAGCTATCTTCCCAAAGAGATGTGTGCTGGGGGTACGTGCCCTAGGGATGGCTTCCTCCACACCAGGAGGTGACATAAAGCTACCAGCAGTTTGCCAAGCAGCATTCAGCTAAACTCAATACATTCAGATCAATGAAATACGTCATTTTAGCTAATGGTCACTCAATCCAGTGTCACTTAAAATCCTGTCAATTCACTCTAGAGAGTCTTCCTCCACTATCAAATACTTCTAGAGCCTGTAAGAAAAGGCAGGGAGGAAAATTTCTTTCTTTCCTCTTTCACACTCTGAAGCTTATGCTTTTTAAGCTGCTTGGGATGGGTGTGAGTGGGAGACTAGCAGTAACTCCAAGAAAAGTTTGAAAACCATTATTGAAGGCACAGAGAAGGACTGTGCCCTGATTTATATGTGATAAAACTGATCATCTGTACATAACTGGGCAATTAAGACATAACTGGGATGGCGGTTAATCCTTTATATTATACAGATTCGGGAACCTGAACAATCAAGAAAGAAAAACATAGAAATAATTATAGGATAATCTTTCTTCAGGTAAACATAACACCAAACAGCAGGTTGAGCTCGTAATACATGTACAAACGTTTATGTGATGTTTACATCCTCCTCCTTTTTTGTACAACATGAAAGAGGAACAGTTAAATGATGTTTAGGGAAGCTGAAGTGATGGAGCAGGCAAAGCCTATTACGAAGGTTCCTGAGTGCCCCTCAGCCCTGGCTGCGTTCTTCCCGAGGGGTCCCCATTCCCTTATTACACCAGAAATGTGATCACATTGGTGATATAATCGATACCACCAGTGCGTGTTCAGAACCCTACTGTTCAACAGCACGAACGTTCCCACGTCAGTAAGATCGAACAGGGCAAATTTTCCGTGTCTTTCGGAATAACTAAGATGTGTGACTCCTAAAAATGTACATGTAGGAAAACCCACTCCATTAAGCTCAGAACCAAGAAGTAGGGGGTGGAGGAGACTCCCTATTTTAACGGTACTTTTAAAACATCAATGTTTCAAGTGTGGGGAAACTGGATGTTTTACAAGGTTAGAAATTACACTAAAATTCTTATTACTGAAAGCCAACGTCACTACCCAATATTTATATATATTTTAAGAAGATAAGTATTTTGCGTAAATCTGGGGTATGAAACAAGTTATGTAAGTAAAGTGTGCTTTGTGTGTGTGTTTGTTTTGTTTGTCGATGACGTGGCTTTGCTGGGGTGGGGCAGGCAAAGGAGCTTACTTAGTTTGGGGACCGGCTGCGTGTCCCAGAACTGGTATCTGTGTTTGGCAGCCTCATCGATGTTCCTGGCGGGGCCCTGGCGGGCCGACAGCAGCTCCACGGCCCTCTGGATATCCTGCAGCTTCTGCATCGGGATGGCTGGATTCTATGACAGCAAAGACACACAGACACACACCATGACGAGGCCGCCGCCGCTCCGGAACCCGGGGCAGAGACGCGTGCGTCTGCCGCGGAGACGGCAGGCTGCAAAACACTCAGCCCTCCTCTCAGCCTGGCCGGGGCCTTGCGCTCACGTTCGCTCACGTGTTACAATACGAGCGGACACGTCGCGTTGAAGTAACGATAGCTCTACAGTCTCACTGGGGCCCTGACCGTTTGAGAAATCTGAAGGAAATCGAACCGCCCTTTGCTTCGGTTTCCCACCCATCTGCCAAGGGTCCTAACCATCAAGTCATGTGGGCGGAGCCGCAAAAGGGAGTGACATGCAAGGCATGCACCATTGTCACACAGCAGCAGCCAGCCAGCCACTAGCCCTGGCGTCCCTGTTAGGGTTAATGCTCTGCAGTAGCAATGTGGGGACAAAGGAAATAACTTCTAGAATGGAAACGAGGCAGAGACGGGAACGTTTAGCTTGTTAAGGAGAGAGAGAGACAAAGACAGAGAGAGAGAGAGAGAGAGAGAGAGAGAGAAGGAAAGAAATCTGAATTCAGCACTGAGCTGGGAAGGAAGCGAATCAAGAAAGGGCGCTTGTAAGGGCGCCTTCCTCCCGCACCACCCTGCCCTCTCCTGCCGATGCTCCTCCAGAAACAAACCTTCCCGCGAGGACGAGCCATCTCCTCCGTCAATTCAGATCCTGGGCACCCCTAGCCTATTCGCCCCAACCCAACGTTGGAGGTTAACCTCCTTTTTTAAGTAAAACATATTCTCAGCCTATAAAATTGGCGTACCTTTAAATTCTAAAGTTCTCTCCTCAAAGCCAACATTTGTTATTTCTGAAGATTCCCCAGTCTTTTTTCTTTTTTCTTTTTTTTTTGAAAATCCCTCAAATAACGTCATGCTACGTGGAAAATGAGACTATCCTGGAAATGAGAGAGTAGTAGTACCTGGGACTGAATATGGAAATATTTATTCAATATGCAAAATTGTTGATTAGTTTTTGGATTCTGATGCCATGTGAAGAAGCCTGGTTCTTCGCTATAGCTCAGAAGTGGTGGAAAGGAATTTCAGAGCCCTTAGGCTTCCTGCATGTCGACATGCCATGAAGACCAAGGAAAGGGACCAGGGACCCTCAGTGGTTTACAAACAGCAGCTCTGGACGTCTGCTCAGCTTTGACCACGATGTGTGTGGTCTGCAGCAAAGCCTTTAACCCGGAGCTTACTTGTTTGATGCAGTACAAAACGGGGTTTATTTCGTACAAACTGTCCCGTGGTTCCTTTACTCACTGGGTTCCCTTAAGATTCTTGCCACTACAAGGATTCAAGGAAACAAAGTGCGGCAGTCTAACCAGAGGTAGGTTCCAGTCTTAATGTCTCCCCTTGTAAGCCTAAAGCATCACCCAGGACTGCCCCAATTCTCATAAGCTGTTATATTTTGATTAAAATCTAAATCGCAAGGCTCACATCTCAATGACACATATTACCAATTTAACAAAATACTTTTGCTGTTCTTATTCATTGAGTTTTTTGATTTCTCCTGTTTGGGTCTCTTTTGAACCTCCAATATAAAAGCAATTGATTTCTAGCAAAGAGAAATTTGCATCTGTTTGAACCCCAGACAACATAATCTGTTAGGAGCCTTCCACCTCAAATGGGAACTAAGCATATTCCAGCTAATGATGCTTGAACATGCATCCATTTATCTTAACAAGAGCAAAGCAGAACCCACTCTTACAAAAATACACCTGCAGTGTCTACGGTGAATGTGTCACAGTAATTCTTCTTTCCTGATAGGAGTTAAAGCCCCCAACACTAATATATCAAATGCAAACTGTTCAACACTAATATATCAAACACAAACTATCCTGAGAAACGTGAACCAGCATCTTTGTTCCGAGGAAGCCAATGCTGTCCCAACTCCACAGAGAACTGCTCAGTGTGCTTTCTACTCGACCTAACTAATAAGCCTTATCGGGTTGACCAGCAGTGTTTATGTGAAATCACCATTTATGAATTATTTATGTCCTCCTGCTTTCCTAAAGCATCATTTTCAAATCCACGGTGACAGAGCAGTAAGGAAAACTGAGCTACGATAAATTCTTAAACCTATCCATCCACCTGCTGTAGTAGGACCATCTGGGGAGAAATGAATTAGCATTAGGGAAAGCGAGCAGGTACCAACCCTGCATTAGCTTCCCACTATTCTATTCCTGTGTAAGAGTCAGACACTCTTCCTCTCTCTCTTCTCCTTATGAAGTAAGTACATCAGTTGTACACTTCACCCATCCTTTTGCAAATTGAATACTTATTAATACAAATTTGATACTTATTAGGAAAAAATGTGTAACTCCTCTACCACTAAGAAGTCTACAAAATCTAGATAAATATCATTTTATGGTGGTTCTTGAGTGTACAACAGAATATTCTCTAAACACAGTCCGCTATAATTTAGGGTGTTATCTAGAGCTGGCATCAGCTCAAAAAAAAATGCTAAGTTTTAAAATATACAGTAAAGAAGAACCCATATTAAAACAATTTTGACTTATTCTTAATTTAAAAAGAAAAGAATTTCTCTACCATATCACGCTAACAGTTCCTCTAGCTTTGGCTGGCTCTAGTTTCTTGTAAGTGACCAGAAATAGGAGAAGAGCTCAAAATCACTAGGGGTACAGAGATGGTAGGAGCTGATGGTGATGACGGAAGCCATAAGGAGAGAGTCACAACTGCGTATAAGTGACCCCGAATTTATCTGATGAAGCAATGTTTAGAAATGGAAAAAACAAATCTTGCAAGCTTATGGTGTACCTTATACGCGTTACCTTGGAAATTATGTCCGGTGGATAGAATATTTATTACCTGAGAACCAAGGTGAAAAACTAGGGAGGAAGACTCCATTTTCTTCTCACCCCATAAAGGCGGTCAGGGGAAAACTGGGGCAAGCAATTTTCCTTCTCAGTGATTCCTGGTCCTTATGTGTAAAATAGGCAACAACAACAAAACTACCTGCAAGATTCCCTTTGTGCGATATATGCAAACTCCGTACAAGAAAAAAATAATAAACCCCACAAAACTTGCATAATGAGCCTCACTGCCATGGAGGCAGAGTGCTTAATAACATAGAAACCACTTAACAACAAGGATCTACCTGTAACCTCACAACGGCCCCGTGAGTCAGGGGCAAGGCATCGTCCCTGTTTCGTAGACAAGGAAATGGGCTTAAGGAGGCACAGGATCTTGAGCAAAGGCCAAACTTGAGAGCCTCAGGGCCCGGGCTCCCCACTTGCCTCCCGAGCCCTTCCCACTACACCCCATGCCACAGGCATTAAAATAGCTCTAGTCCATGACACTGCTAATTCTGCCCCTCATCACTGTGAGTGTCTTGTGTCAAGAAGGCTCTGTGCTTCCCCGAGTCTGGCACGCACGGCCTCTGTTCACAGCTGGGGTGAGTGGGGTTGGCTCTACAGATGGGGGCACCCACCATCTGTACCGCCGGATGTACCGATCCGCCAGAACGGGGCCCAGCCCGACAGCCTCCGCTTTGGCCAAGAACGTGTCTTCAGGGAGAACATTAGGAGCGATTTCCCACCCTTGGCAAGGGAATAAAGAACGGCCACCGAAGACTGGTCCGATTCAAAGTCAACGTAGGACTTACCTGTGGCTGCTCCTGCTGAAATCTGCTGCCAGATGGTGTTGTGCTATTCAGATAATTAGACAGACACCCAGAAAAATTAAAACGTGAATATCTTCCGAACTAAAAGGCATCAAATATTTAGTGTAACTTCAAAAAACAAAACCTAACCGCTCACATCGAGAGTCTGTTCTACGGCTACAATCTACAAACTTAACTTGCTGAGAAACGGGGAAAATGCAGGCGGTATCCTCATACATACAAAAAGCGCAGTGTGTACGTCTTCGTTCCCTGGGGGCCTGTGTCAGTTTTAGGAAGGCTGCAAATACCCTCCGATTACTGTCGGCACAGTCACGACCAAACCCTAACTACGCCTCTGATCCGACAGGGCGCTGAGCTGACATGCATGAGCAGCTACACAGGCCGAAATGAAACAGGGCTCTCACTTTTGAAGGCTGCTGAATCTTAATCTCCTGGGAATCAGATGCAGAGTCTGACTTGGTGCCTCCAGAGTTTGGTTTCTCCTTTTTTCTCTTCTGTTTCTTCTTTTTCTTTTTGGCACCCAAGTCCCCTCTGGCACTTCTGTTAGGAAATTCACAGGGGGTAAAACAAAACAGATTGTTATATAAAATGGATCATTTAGAACGACACACGTTACGCGTAGGAGAAAAAAAACTATGTTAGGATGTGTTTTCTTGTGATTTATAAGAAACATGTATATTTGATCCTTCAGATGACCAAATATATTATTTTTCATATAGACTTGGTTTTTCATTGATAGTTCCTGACTCCACAGCTCCTAAAACCTTTGGATTTTCCTGAATGATGACAGCTTAAATGTGTCTCTTCTGTTAATGAGGGACTTTTGGAAAGCACCTGGGGATGGTGCTGGTTGCCAGTGGAGCCAGTCATGTGATTAGAGGGTTGGAATTTTCAGTGCCACCCCCAACCTCCAGGGAGGAGAGAGGGGCAGGAGATGGCCAGTGATTTAACGAGTCGTGCCTATGCAATGAAGCCTCTATAGAAACCCATATGGACAGGGTTTGGAGAACTTCTGGGTTGGTGAACACGTGAGGTGCTGGCAGCATGGCGTGTCTGGAGAGAAAAGAGAAGCTCTGAGCCCCTCCCCACACCTTGGCCCATGCATCTCTTCGGCTTGGATGTTCCCGAGGTGGATACTCTTAGAATAAGTGATCTAGTAAGTAGACTGTTTCCCAAGTTTGTGGGCTGCTCTCAGCAAATTAACGGAACCCATGGAGGAGGTCTTGGGAATCTGATTGACAGCCAGTCTGTCCGAAGTACAGGTTAAAACCTGGACTTGTGATTTATGCCTGAAGGCAGGGGCAGTCTCGTAGGACTGAGCCCTTAACCTGTGGGATCTAATGCCACCTCTGGGTAGATCATGTCAGAACTGAGTGCGACTCTCAGGCACTCTGCTGATGTCTAAGAATTGCTTGGTGTTGTGTGAGGGTGTAAGTGGGAAATGAAATTTAGTCAGATTAGGAAGTTAACAGGACGAGTAACTCAGAAGAATATTAGTCTATACTCTTCACCCCGCAGGGTGCTTAGATGTCATTTGAGCAGGAAAACTGTAGATATAAACCATATTTTACAACAGAAGTGAAAGAGCTTTCACAGTTACCGACCACGCCACTGCTCTACTTCTTAAGCCTTTTAAGGGAGCAATACGTGTTATAAAAGAAAATTCATTATAAACATCTCTGGGTACAATAAACCACTAATCTTGACACGACAGAACCAAAGAAACTGCTTTTCTGCAGAGGGGTAAATTTTTCCTGATACAGACTTTCACTAGAAGGATTAACAATGAAAACACTCCAAATGAGAAATACGTTTTTTGGTAAAACACTTCTGTTTGGAAGCTGTGTCATCTTATGCATGTCACCTTCTGAAACCAAATGAGGCACAAAGAGATTTAAAAATTCCATTTATTAATGGCCTATCCTACTGTAATATCCCCAGAAGGTCAATTAAAATTCAGAGTCAGAGATTATCATCCCATTATTGCGTGATGTAGGGACAAGTGATGGAAATGACCAGCTGCATTTCATTGTTCTCAATTAGCCCTGTCGGTCCTCGCCCATTCTCTTTCTTGAATCGTTACCTAATTCTCAAATACATATTCATCGCCTAAGACACAATCGCTGTTCCAGTATATAGTCTTCCAAAATTGTCTGTCTTCTCTAAGCATGCCTTCGTTTTTACTACGGATGAGTTTTAAATAAAAACTGGTTCTTAAACATACCGAAACTTGTCTTTTTCCTCCTCCCATTTCACAATATGTCTTGGACTTCTTCCCACGTCAGGATACATTGCGCTACCTCGTTTCTTTTGAACAGCTGGATAGCATCCCATCGTGTAAATACGTATTTCATTCCTATATTAGAAATGCAGCTGCCAAAACGTAATCCGGTACTTACATCCTTGTTCATTCGTGCTAGTATATCCAAAGGTGGAAACGCTAGGTCAAAGGGCGTGCAGAGTTATAGTTTTAGTAGATAATTAAGACTGCTTTAATACATGTTGGATCTATTTCCATTCCACCAACAGTAAGTCACAGTCTCCATTTCTGCAGGTAAGAGGTTTGGAAGTCAACACGCCGTCCTAACAGACTGAAAAAGCAACAGTTCTTCCTGGGTCTGTAAGGGAGGCAGCGACATAGGGCAAACTGCTGCCCTCAGCTGGGAGAGACAGAGAGGCAAATGCAGGGAGTCACTGCTCCCCAGAGCAGACAGTCACCAGCTGAAACCACCACAGGAACCGGTGCCCAGCTAGGACAACCTCCACCGTAACTGACCAAGTACTGAAGGGTACACGTGGACAAGTCTGCGCGCCGAACACTCCAGGGCTCTCCCACATTTTTGTGAGTTTTACCGTGAGGGGGAATCATTTTGAAACACACCAGAGAACTCTGTTCTTCCTAAGGATGTCTGCCCTCGGGAGAAACGAGGCCCCCAGGGCCCGACCTGCTGGGGGCCTGACTGACCTGGGGAAAGGGGACAACCGACTCCAGCCCACTCTTGCCATCTTGTCCTACCTACAGTGGGGAGAAGAAGATGGAGACATCCTGGTGAGTTCACAGTCCAGGGGGCCCGGTCACAGGACTATAGAGTGCTTCCCAACTCCCCACACCTCACCACCATATTACTAAAAACCACTTTTCAGCAGTTCCTTTTACCCAGTTATTACATCTGGCTATCAAGAGAAAAATTACAGAGCATACTAAAAGGCCAAAAACACAGCTGGAAAAGACAGAGCGAGCATCGGAAGCAGACGTGGCAGGGATGCTGGAATTTAAAATCAGGATGGGAATTTAAAACAACCATGGTTCATATGCTAAGGGCTCAAGCAGACAAAACAGACAGCCTGAAGAACAGCCGGGCAATGTTAACAGAGAGATGGAAATCCTAAGGGAAAAAATGACAGAGATTAAAAACACTAACAGAAATGAAGAATGCTTTTGATGGGCTGATTAGTAGACTGGGCATGGCTGGAGAAAGAACTTCTGAGCTTGAAGATATAGCAATGGAAACCTTCACAGAAACCCCCAACACTGAAAAGCGAAGAGAACAAAGACCGGAAAAACAGAACAGACTATCCAAGGACCATGGGACACCTACGAAAGGTGTGATACACACATAATGGGCATACCCGAAGGAGATGAAAGAGAGAAGGAGCTCACGAAATATTTGAAGCCATAATAACTGAGAATTTCCCCAAATTCACGTTACACACAAAATCACAGATCCAGGAAGCTCACAGAACATCAAGCACGATAAATTCCCTAAACAAACGACACCTAGGCATATCATTTTCAAACTACAGAAAAACAAAGATAAAAAATCCTGAAAGAAGCCAGAGAGAGGAAAAAAAAACACCTTGCCTATAAAGGACAAAGAAGAGCAAATAAGAACGTCGGTTTTCCCACTTCTCTGCCAGACTGAAATATTACCATTCTTTTTCATCCCTAACCATTTTACAGGTAGAAAAAAATCTCACTGCAGATTCAACTTCTCTTTATTTAATCACAAGTGAGGCTACAGATGTTTTCATGTGTTTATTGACCATTTATATTTTTTCATGAATTGTTCATTCATAGCCTGTTTCTGTTAGCCATATTTTTAAAGATGGATTTGTAGGTACTCTTTAATTAGCATGGCTAGAAACTATCGTTTATTAGATATTTTTACTTTAGGAACTTTAATATCATTTAATCTTTGCAATAGACCTATGAAATACTACTTTATGGTTAGATGACTTTGCCTAGTTTGTTACCTATTATTTAAATCACAAATACTTTACCCAGTTTATTTCTTTAGCTTTCAGCTGTATTTATGATATCTTTTCCTGCAGGGACATTTTAAATTTTTATGGAGTCTGCTATTTAAAAATTTTCTCTTGTGGCTTCCTGGCTTTTAAATCTTGCTTTGAAAGGCCCTCCTTATTCTAAAATTATATAAATATCCTTTTATATTTTCCCTCTGTTAACTTTATGACTGGGGGGGGGGCGGATTTCTCTTTCTAATTCATTTGGAATAGAAGGTATATAATATGAAGTACTGTGTCCCTATTTTACAAAAATACATTGTAAATACATGAAGCTCCTTATACCATGACTCGTTATTACTGGGGACATATGGTATCGCCCAAAGACTAACAAGCAGATATAATAAGAGAGGTGGGCATGCCTACTTCTTGCAATTACATTGTGAGGCTCTCCTTTTGCCAGACACTACTTCAGTTTCCAAACATGTCTGACAATTCTTCGATACTTCTCCCAACAAGAAGTGAGGTCTCTTCCCCTCCCCCTTGAATCTGGGCAATCTTCTCAGTTTGCTCTTAACACAGAAGAAGTGACACTCTATGACTTTAAGGCTAGGTCACAAAAGGCCATGCAGTGTCCACCTGGCTCCTTTGGGATGCTCGCCCTGGGGGAAGCCAGGAGTCATGTAACAGGTGTGACTGCCCTGAAACCACCAGGCTGGCAGACGGTGCAGCTCGACTTCCAGGCAGCAGCTGGCACCAGCCAGCGACCGTGGGAGGGAGCCCTCTTGGACCATGAGCTAAGTCAAGTCTGCAGAAGGCTCCCCAAGGCAACATCTGACTGCACCTGCCCAAGAAGCCCTAGGTGAGAAACTGCTTCCCCCAACTTCCTTACCCGTAGAATCTGCAAGCAAATAAAGTAGTCGTTGCTTTATGTCACTAGGTTTGTGATGGTTTGTTACACAGCAATAAAAACTTAGAACAGAAATTTGGTATCTGAAAATGGAGGGCTGTTGTAACAAAAGCCTAAAACTCAGGACACCAGCATCGCGACCAGGTGGAAAGCCCCTGAGGAGACTGTCAGCAGAAGCGTGATGGCCTCCAGGAGGCTGCTGGCGAGGCCTCGAAGAAAAATAAAGAAATGGTATTTCAATGACTTCTTCATTTTCAAATGAAGAAGAGATTTAGAAAAGGAGGCCCCTGTTATATAGTAGAGAAATGTCGATGAAACTGCTGCCAGCAATAATGTGGAAAACAGAAAACGTATCTAATGAATTTGACGATCTAACTGAAAAGACTTCTGGGCAGACGGCTGAAAGGGCTGGCTTCTCCCCGCTGACTACGACAAAATGAGAGAGGGGCGGTTAAAGAATGAGCTGCTCAGGTTTTGAGTGCAAGTTAGGGAATATATAAACCCAGCCAGTACTTTCTAGATTAAAAAACGAAACCACCCTTTATCCCCAGCATCTCCAGCAGGCAAAGGATTTGCATATTAAGAAAGAGTCTCCAGACAGAGAAAATCAACCCTCACTGGCCCTGTTGACCCTTTGTTAGGACCTCAGAAAGATCTCGGTGCTGCCTCTTTGCCCTTTCCAATCAGACAAAAGGCCTTCTAAGCTGCCGAAGGATGTGCCCTGCATATCCTCTCTGAGAATCTTTGCCCCACAGAGGCCTCAGCAGGAGCCCAAGGAAGAGGAAAGCTTATCTGCAGGAGATTTGTGGGTGGCTTTTGCCAAGTGGAGTGGATTGTAAATTAAAGCACAAGAAGCCCGTGACACTTTTAAAAGAATGACAGAGCAGAACAAAATGAAGAGAGGCCTTTGGACTCTCAGCCTTTCATAGGCGGGAAGCAGACGCAGAAGGCTACTCACTCAACTGCAACGTCAGTTTCCTTTTAGACAGACGGACGACTCAAAGGGCGCAACCCAGAGCCCAAAGGTCAGAGGCCAGAGCCATGGAGAGCAGCTCCCCCAAAATAGGGCTAAACTTGAATCAAGGAACCAGTGTCACGTTGCCAGGTTTCAGAACAGCTCGGACCACAGACTGGGGGGTTTTCACTATCTCCCCCTTTCTGAATGGGGACATCTACAGTGGCTGTCCTGCGTCGGTCCACCGTTTCACGAGGGGTGGAGGGTGGACGATGCAGCGATTCAGTTTATGGGTATTCAGGCCCACCATGAGGGGCCTCGCCCATACCCAGCCTTGGCTTAAATGACAAGATTTTGGACTTGAAGCCTGAGCCTAAGAAATAAACCAGCACACGATATATTTTGGGGGATGGCCTCAGGGAGGGCAAATGTATTCTGCATGTGGGAGGACATAAATAATTTTTGGTCAGAAGATGGATTGTGGTCGTTTTCAACATGTGTTCAAATTTTTAAGACCCTCACCGACACACACAATGAAAGATGGAATCTAATTCTGCTCTCTTTGAAAGCGGACAGGCTGGTAACACACACCCAATCATTGACGACAAATGTGTCAATATGTGACTTCCGAGTCTAGGTGAGAAAAGGCCACGCAGCTCCCGCTCGGTTCTCATAAAACATTCTCTCCCTCAGGCGACCCTGAGGCCCCCGCCACGCTGGTGAGACCACAGGTAGGCATGCTGCGTGAGAAGCAAGTTGAGCTCGGCAAACGGCCGGCATCAACAGCCAACCCCGCAAGCGAGCTATCTTCGGTGTCTAGCCCTTTGGCTGACGGAATCCTCTGCCAAAATCCGATCGCAACCACCTGAAGACGCCCAGCGAGACCCCATCCAACCATGCTCTTTCTGAATGAATCCCTTACCCATGGGATCTGCGGGCATAATAAACCGGTTGCTGGTTTGTTAAACAGCAATAGTCGCTGGAACATAAAGTGCAGCAGAACAAAGAAAAGTCCTGTCCTACGAAACATCTGTTCTTAAGGCAACAGATAAAACACAGATAAAACATCCGTTCTTAAGGCAACAGATAAAAACGGGAGGCCTATGGGAAATTAACCAGACAGGGCCCGTTAAGTGCGCCACCTAGTGGCTGGCGTGGAGGAAGACGGTCAATAAATAACAGGTACCGTTATTAGTACACATTTAAACATGTTGTTTCCGCGGCCAGGACACCCTTCTGTCCTTCGTGTCCTGGCCAGCTGCTTGTCATTCAAGATGCAGGCCCAGCGTCACCTCCTCGGAGAAACCTTGCTCCTTCCCTCCCCTTTGGTAGGTGCCTAACTCAGGGGACCCCCTGCCATCCGCGCATCCTTCCAAGCCCGGTGTTCTTATCTGCTGTCCTCACTGGATGATAAGCACCTTCAGAACAGAACGTCTCTCATTTCTTTATAAAATACGTGAATAGAAAAAAAGATATATTGGTCTCTTTCCCCAGTTCCCAGCACAGAGCTCCTAAAACCCTTGTACTTCCCTGGGTGACAGGAGTGTCTTTTGTTCTAATGGGGGGACGCGGTGGGCTCCTGGACAGGAGCTGGTCACCAGGAAGACCAAGCCATGATTAGAAAATTGGAATTTTCAGCCCTCCCCTCCCCTTCTCCACAGAGGGGAGGAGGGCTGACAATGGAGTTCATGAGAGATCACGCCCACTCACGAAGCCTCCACAGCAATCCCAAAAGTACGGGGTGAGGAGAGCTCCTGGGTTGGTGAACACAGGCAGGTGTGGAAGGGGGGCGCACCTGGGGAGGGCGTGGGAGCTGCCACCTCCTCTCACATTTGCCCTATGCGCCCCTCCCATCCGGTGTTCATCGGTATCCTTTACCATATCCTTTATAATGAACTGGTAAAACAGTAAGGAGATGGTTTCCCTGAATTCTGGGCATCTAAATTAATCGAACCAGAAGCACAGGGGCTAACTGGGACTTGAGAATGTCATCTGAAGTAGGGAGGAGGCAGCCATGTAGGACTGAGCCCTCGGCCCGTGGGACATTTCACAACCGCCAGGTAGACAGTGTCGGAAAGAGCTGAGTTCCTGGACACCCGATGGAGCTGCAGAATTGTTCAGTGTAGGAAAAAAACCCACATCTGGTGTCAGAAGGGCTGTGAGTGTGACACTAGTGTGAGAATAAAGGAGAAACGGGGGCGGGGGGAAATGGAATTTTTCCTACTCAGACGTGTGGTAAACATCATTCGTGCTCACCGGTATTATTTTTCTTTTGTTTCAATATTGTTTATTAGCACAGTAACAAAGGCAGACTTCAGTGGTTCGCAGCATACAGCCAATCCACTGAGCAACTTGTAGTCCACACTTTACGGTGAATAGCTTAAGGCATTTTACTGCAGGTTTTCATGATGATTCAAACCTCTAATCTTTTCACAATATACTGGCCTACAAAATAAAAACACACAACTACTCATTTCCTACCTGGTATCTTATGGCCACGTGTCCATTATACATACATATAAAATGACAATCCCTAAACACTGTTCAATATCAATGTTCCCTTCCAAGAAGGGAAAGCGAGTTCCAATTTTTTTTAAACAAAAAAATATGTAGTCTCAGAAGGACTTCACATAAACAGCCATGGTGTGACCTGTACAAAATTAAGCTTTATATTTACTGACTACAAGCAACTGGACCCAAATGTTTATTCTCCCCTATTCTATGCTTCAGCTAATGTTGCAGAACAAATGACAATTTTATTATTCATTCATTCATTCATTCATTCATTCATTCATTCATTCTTTTATTTATTTTTTTACGCCAATGGCACCTGGTTTTCCTAGGTGGTTTCCCATCTAAGTACTAACCAGGCCCGACCCTGCTTACCTTCTGAGATCAGTCAGGATCGGGCTTGTTCAAGGTGGCATGGCCATAAATACGAACGGCAATTTTAAACGTTGCTATTACCCATTCTGTCTACTGTAGCAAGATAATCTTAAGTTACAAGAAAACCTTAGGAAGTAAGACTGAATAATATCTGTTCTGGAAATACCCTACTTTTTACCAACATCCACCCTTCCACGCCCCTTCAAAATTGTAAGCAGCTCTCCCTGTGGCAGACAAATAATGTCAGAATTGCAAAAAGTCAATTTACGTGGCGTAGCTCTTGGGCCACTGTCTGGCCATTCTGTCACATTCTGCTCTGTTGGTCACATACTGAGTGGCGATGCTTCCCACCAAGGGGTCGCCAGGACTGTGGCCTGTAAGAAGTGAGCAGCGAGAAACGAGGACTTGAGAAATAGTTCCTGCCGGACTCCGAATATCTATAGGTCCACGCACAGAACTCCTAGACGATTAATGTGAGAGTGACAGGTTCTTGTCGGAAATGTAACCTTTGGCGGCTTGAAGCGATGTTCTGATATCAAAGAAGATGACGCCACTTTCGTACGTGGATCTGGTGGCCCTGGAATGGTCACTGTCCACTCACAGGCGTGCTCACCTTTGGGGGACCAGCTCTCAGGTGGGGTGCCTAAAGTGACATCTGCCAGTTCCTCCTGAATCCTCTCGGTGCCGGTGGAGAGGAGTCTGCAGTTCTTGCTCACGCTGACTTTACTCTCCTTCTTCTTGGGGGTGTTTGTTTTTCAGTTTGCTGGCTGGAGGATCAGGATGAGCAGGAGCCAGTGCTGGCCCTCTAGTGACCCCGCCCCCCCGCAACCCCACCCTGCAAATAGCCCGCCTCTGAGTCTGTCCCCTCCGTGCCCCCACAGCAGCCACTGGGCCCAGCCACTCGGCCACTCAGTGCCTCTCTCCCTGGGAGAGAAGAGGAAGCTCAGCAGGGGCACCAATGACACAGGCTGCTCACCAGTTGTCCCTGAATGCCCTCTCCGGCGGGCCTGGAGGGTGTGATGCTCCTGCCTCCCGCCCTCCGGACGTGAGGCGTGGGCGGGCGCTTGGCTTAGCCAATGGAAGATGAGCAAAAGGAACAGGTGTTCCTTCCACGTGAAAGCCGTCAGACTTCTCTCTTTGCTGACGTCCCCTTCCAGCCAAGCCCTGCAGCCTTGTCAGGATGATGGCCTCAAGAGGTGACCGCGCCGCCCTGAGCCTGTGTCCCCGAGTTCCTCTGCGGAGCAGAGGCCGCTGCCCGCACACATGTACTGTTGGCGGGAGACTCTCCCAACCTCTTTTGCCTTATGGTGGGACAGAATCGTGGGGCTGTTTTTACCACACTGTAACTTAGAGTGTCCTCACCGATGCAAAGTGCTGGCCTTCCCACCCAATACCTAGGTCACAAAGGGACTCTCTGTCAGTTCTCCACGTATTAAAATCATACACTTTTTAATTCAATATGGATAATTTGTTCCTCTATCATGTTAAAATAGGAAAGGTACGTTCCCTAATGAGAAACACTGAGACCAACACTTGAACTCCAGTACTTCCCTGCAAGCACTCACGTGTGAAGACACATTAAGACGCCGCCAAGGGGCACCCTAGTGGTCTAAAAAGAGCAAGGCAGTCCCACCCCCATGTGAGCAGTTCATTTTCACCAGGAGAATCAAATCTGCACTCTTGTGATGTTTATATTTAAAATCATCTGTTGGCTGAGGGCTCCCATAAATATCTGACTCGCAATTGGGCTTAAACAAATCTATCACAGCCAGACCCCAGCGTGTGAAATGTGCCACAGAGGAGTACATCTCCACTTCTCCGACTCAGGACTCTGAATATCTCAGGCTTTCCTCCCTCAGTGCTCCCAAGGCTGGTTCCTTGTAAAGCAGTGAATTTGCCGTATTGTGATTATGTAATTTACCATGTGCACTTGCGTCGGTGTGTGTGAGGAGGGTACAGAAGAAAGCTATTGATACCTGTACCCCCAAGGTCTCTAATGCTTCCATGCCGACGCTAGTAGACTTTTATAACAAAGGCTTCGTGAATGAATGAGTCAATGATCCTGGCTCTTGAGGTGGCTCCAATCCCATATCGCCAGACAGTAAAATACCTCTGAAAGCTACAGTTCTCCCTACCTGGATGGTAAAGTCGACTGCAGCCTGTTATCATGTCTTTCTTGAGCATCTACTATATGCTCAGAATTGTGTTGGGTTCAGGGGGATGGGGAGATGGTAGTAACAGAAGTCATCAAAAACATGCCCTTGGGTTCAGAGCTCAGAGAACTATCCCTCTCCTGCCTCGATCCTTTAACTGCGGCCGGTTATGGCTTTTCTAGAAACCACTAGGAGACCAGGAACTCACAGCTTTTCTACCCGATGCACCCAGTTTAAAACATCTCCAAATTTCCAAGAAACTTTCATCCAGAGGGATATAGGCTGAGAGGTGATGACTGGCATGGATGTCCATCCAGCTGGATGTGAATATATCCACCAATAAAAAATCCAGAAATTTTTGTCGTAAATGTGAATCTTTTTTTTTTTTTCTGAAACAGAAAAATTAAACTCATGGCAACTGGAATAGATACAGAGACATAAAAAAAAAAAGTAGCAGACTACTTCACCAAAAATTCCTTAAATATGTTTATATCACCTATTCTGTAACTTACTGGACACTTGTATAATGAAATTTTCTGTTAAGTTACATTTTAGGAGTTAACTGATACTATGCACCCCCCTGCCCCCCCCACACAAACTCTCCTGTTAAAATTATATTATCTTATTTTGGTATAATGGAGAAACTGTTATCATTTTTGTCAGCTCTGGTTTTTCAAGGTTTTATTTTTTCCTCCTCTCTCTCATCTGAACTTTAAAAATAAATTGACAGGGACCAACAGACATCAGCATGAAATTTGCTACCCTTCCTCCAAACCCAGAGGTGTCTGACAGGATTTATACATGATGAGAAGCACTGCTTCGCAGTCCCGGAGTGAGGAAAGCTATCCCAAAATCCTCAAGAAGAGAACTGCAGGCATTAGCTACATTCCAACCACATGGTTTTGAATCCTGGCTCCATTACTCCTAGCTGTGTGACTTTGAGAATATTACTTAACCTCTCTGTGCCCTAATTGCCATACCTGTAAAAGAATGAAGTTTTCAATAAACAGTGTTTTAACAACTGAGAATAAAATGAGTTAATACATTAGTGTCAGTAGTTGGCACATAGAAATCACTCAGCAAATGTTAGCTATTATTATGAATTGTCTGCTTTACTTTTCTTCATTTAACTATTGCTAGCTAAAAATATATCGTTTATCGGGTTGTCTTCCTTTAACTAGAATGTATGATTCATACAACAGTGTTTTTCCATTGTATTCCTAGCACCTAACACAGGGTCTGACATAAGAAAGGTCCTTAATAAATATTTGCTGGATGAATGAGAAATCAATGTAAAAATCAATGAGGAGAAGACAAAAGACCGACAGAAGAATGGGCTGAGGACATGAATAAGCAGCTCACAAAAGAGACGCTAATGGCCAATAAACTTATGAAAAGATTTCAACCTCACCAGCAGTAGGAAAACAAAAATGAAAGAACTTCGGATTCTACTTTTTATCCAATTGATTTGCCAAACATTTTAAAGTCTAATAATATCAGAAGAACATAAGGAAATGCTCTTAGACTGCTGGTGAAACGTCAACTGACGTGACCACTTTGGAGAACACTCTGGCATTGCCACCACCGCCAACGTCATCACGGTCATTGTCACAGCAGCTAACACTTGAGCACGCTTCCTGTCTCCGGCACTGTATGAGGCACCTTACAGACCTCAGTCTTGCAAACCATCACAGCGACTTTGTAAGGTAAGTCCTAGCATTGTTATTGCTATTATTGTTGATTCCCATTTTATGGAGAGGAAACTAAAATACAGAGAGGTTAAGTAACTTGTAAAGGCCACGTGGCGGATCACAGCAGAGCCAGAACTCGAATCCAGCCGGTCGGCTGCCAGGATCCCTGTAATTACTACGCCATGTTGACTCTTGTTTCTGCATTTCTACTGGCTGAACATCTTTGTAGACACTTACTGGTAATTTTTAGGTCTCCCTTTGTGAACTGCTTATTCAGGATCTTTGTTGTTTTTAATTTATTTTTTTAAATTAAGTTTTTTGGGGTAACATTGGTTAATATAATTTTCAGGTGTACATTATAATTTGACATTTGTATATTCTATTGTGTGTTTACCACCCCAAGTCCAGCTTCCTTCAGCTACCATATATTTGATCCTCTTTATCCACTTTCACCCTCCCCCTAAACCCCATATTTGACCTCCTTTACCCTGTCTACCTCCCCACTCCTCCCCCACCCCCTACCCTCTGGTAACCACTAGTCTATAGTCCTTGTCCATGAGTCTCTGTTTGTCCTGCTCATTTGTTGCTTTCAAGTTTATATGCCACATGTAAGTGATATCATGTGTTTTCAACTTTTTCAGTCTGGCTTATTCCGCTTAGCATGATTATCTTGAGGTCCATCCATGTTGTCACAAATGGCAGCATTTCGTCTCTTCTTATGGCTGAGTAACATTCCATTGTATGTATGTAGCACAGCTTCTTTAGCCAGTCATCTATTGTAGGACACTTCGGTTGCTTCCATGTCCTGGCCACTGTGAATAATGCTGCTATGAACATCAGTGTGCAAATATCTTTTCAGATATGGGCTTTCAAGTCTTTGAGGTAAATACCTAGTAGAGGGATCGCTGGATCATATGGCAGATCAAGTCTTAGTTTTCTGACGAAGATCCATACTGTTTTCCATAGTGGCTGTACCCATTTGCAGTCCCACCAGCAGTGCAGGACCTTTGAATGCTTTTCAGTATCCTAATTGCCTTTTATCGAATTCCAGCAGATCTTTAGTATTGTGTGTGTGTATCTGTGTTTGGGAAACTAAATCACATTACTATAGGGAAAGGAACTACAGGGGAGAAAAACATATGAGGAGGTTTCGGTGCAGTTTATGAAAAACAGCAGAGGTGGCCCAAGGTGAACCATGGTACCCCGCTGCTGATGGGAGAGAACTCACACCATCGCTGCGGGAAGTCAACCCAGGCAGTCACATGCTCCCCGTGTGCCAGCCACGAGCCTGTCCTCACACTGCATCAGGGGCACCCATCTGACACAAGGCGATCACGTGGCCACTCGGCTCAGTAACGAATTCTACCTGCAGTTCGAATTCTTGAAGAAGTCACACGAGTGAGTCTGTTTTTGTCAGTGGCCCATCTATGCAATTCCAGCAACGGCTTCGGCCTTCTTCTTCCCAAGGGTAATGTACAACTCAGAGCAGGAAGCTAGTCTTCCGGCTGCCATCATCTGGCTTCAGGACACCCTGACCAAAAGCAAGATTCAGCTGCCTCCTCAGTTGGGTAGCTTCGTCCCTTTCTCAGCACATCCCTTCCCCTCTTGGGCATGATGTAGAAACATCTGCCAGAGGTTCTTCAAAGCCACATCACCGCTGGTCAAAGCAGAAAGTCGTGGAGAAGCACTCGGAAGACACAGAGCTCAAAGCTGCCCTCAAGTTTATGGCCAGTGAGGGGCAGAGCCTGATAATGACCTTTTATCACTATAAAGGTGAGCCAAGGAGGCAGGTGGCTGCAGCTACTGAGGCTGCAGTGTTGGACAGAGGTCACGGCGGGACCGGCAAACAATTTCAATATCTACATGGGATATTGAGCAGCTGGCTCCGGGCAGTGGCTGGACAAGGAGCCCTGGATGCCACCAGTGGCTGGTGCGGAACCTGGCTGCTGGCTCCCTTGGTCTGGCTTCTGGTCTGCACTCCGTTAACCGATTCCCCTCTTTTAGACATAGGGTTGTTTCCAAGTTTCCAGTTCTTTCCATTCTAACCGTAATCTAAACGTGAGGAAATAGGTTCTTTCTCATTAGCCTTCTCTTTCCACGATTATTCCACAATCGAAAAACCAATTTGGTATCTCTTTCCCATAAAAACACCAATTCTAATAAGAGTTCATGTTCATAATAAAGTTTTATCAAGACTCATTGACTACAAACTAGTCTAGTGTGAAGTTTAGTTTGTAAAGTGAGACCTGTCTTTGCAGGTTGCTCAAGATCAGGGTAAAGGAGAAAATATTTAAAATATTTAAGATCACTAGACATAATTTAAAAATTAAATACAAATTGTTCAGCTATTCAATAAACAGATTTCTTAAAGGCTTATTTCTTTGCCTCTTAGGTAAAACTGTTCCTAAACATGAAATAATAAACATATTTCATGATGGTCCAAATTAGTGAAGAATTACCCTATTTCCTACAGCCTTTAATCACATTGTTCACAAATGTTATTCTGATATTAGAATAGCTGATACACAAACTCCTACTTACATAATTTTTCTTTGGGCCTTTCATAGTTTATTAAAGGAAGAGAATAAGTCACAAAAAATATTTTTTTTCTGGCTGAGATTCATTTCAATGTTATATTAGCATCGTTATATTTAATAATATTAACATGTGTCAGCAAAGTTAACAATTTGATGTGCTTTTCAAATTCTATTCCTATTTCTAAATTCCCTTGCATATCTAATTTTCATTTCTTCCTTCCTCTTTTCTATATCCCAATGCTGATCACAGACCTAGTCAATTCATTAAACTATTTAAGATCATTACATATAATTGAAAGATTAAATACAAATTGTTCAGCTATTAGGTTTGTATGGAGACAAAAATCCTTGTAGTTACAGACTGTGGCAAAAAAAAAAATCATGCTTTTTTTTCACTCAGAAAAATCTTGTGAAGAAGTAAGGAGTAAGCCATGCACGGTGTGGAGGGGAAACCGCCGTCTTAGGCAGGTGAATCTGCACGGATGAGCATCATCCACAGCAGTAGGGTGACAGAGGCATGGTGTAGGTGGGCTGAGGGACTCCAGGGATGCATGGCCCATCCGTGATATCTTGAATATCTCGAAGGGCTGATAGATGAGTCTATGACACATGACCAAGAGCAAAGGCCAGAAGTGAGAGAGAAGACAGGATTTCAATGGACAAAGTCAAGGTCACAGGCCAAGGTGAGGCTGGGCAGAGAGCACTTTCCACCAAGGATCGAAAAGGTGAACCCGGA
>CM053513.1:6527048-6544967 GCA_028627145.1 Eidolon dupreanum
GCCATAAAAAAATGAAATCCTACCATTCGCAATGACATGGATGGACCTAGAGGTTATCATGCTGAGTGAAATAAGTCAGACAGAGAAAGATAAATACCATAGAACTTCACTTATATGCAGTATCTAAAGAACGAAAAGAACAAACTAATCAAAAACAAACTCATGAATACAGAAGACCACCTGGTGATGGCCAGAGGGGAGGGGACATGTATTGATTGATTTTTATTTTAAATCCCCCCACATTCAGTGTGCCCATTACGCTGGTGAATTTTGGCTCCTGAGGCGCTCAAGTTGGTAATCTATGGCCGGTGGGGAGATGAGCTTGAAACATTATCGGACAAATCACTCTCTATTTTATTAATTTATGGCCCATGGGACCAGGCAGTTTACTGCAAAGGCAGGAGTTGGCAGTCAGGCAGCGAGAGGCCCAACCCTAAGTTTGAATCTGAGATGCGGCAAGCTATTTCCTGTCTCCTCATCCATCGTAGTGATTTGATATGAAAAAAAAAAATGTATATACAAAGTAGGAAGCGCATACCAGAAGTTCAAAAAATTAGCTATTAGTTTACCATTCTGAGTCCTATATAGCACAGAACACACACAACTAAAAACTCTATCATCTATGTCCTTTCGATTAGAATTAGAAAAAGAAAATCCTTCACATATTCCAAATGCGCATTGGGGGAAATTTTTTAAATCAGAAATTAATTTGTCAATGGGGACTAAGACCCCCTGGAATGCCTTTGACACATCTCTATTAAGCTATCGATGTGTGTGCAATGTGCCAGGTTAAGCAAAGACGGGGGATGGCGCGTGTGGACAGGTGGACGCATGCTCACATTCTGCACACGTGTTCTGAGCGCCAGGCCTGTCTGCACCTCCTCCCAAAACCACCGCTGACCACAGACTTCACTATGGAGGGGGCCTTGAGTGAACTTGTACCACAGGCCTCCACCTTCCCATTCTCTGCCACCGCTGACTGGACCAAGCCTTGCTGGCCAAAACCCAACGAGATCCTTTCGGCAGAATCTGAACCAAGAAACAGAGTCTTCAGGCAGTTAGTAGTTGATTGACAGGGGGAGGAAGGGAGGATGACTAGAGAGATGGGTAGACCCTGAATTCCTGAACTGCTGCTCCCCAATTCCCATACAGTTCTGCCATACGTCATTTGAGATAATCTACTATGTGTTTAAAATAAAACCTTCTTTTACTTGAGCTAGTTTGTAGATGATGTTACACACATACATTAAACGACCAACACAAAACACCCTGTTCTCCACTTACCAGCCACGTGATCCTGGACAAGTCACTTACCTCTGTGAGCACCAGCTTCTTTCACAGTAAAATGAGGGTGTGCCTGAGAAGCTGACTGGGGGGACAGGTGTGTGTGTGACTGGTGGAAAGGCCACCACATGCAGGCTACACTCATTAAGGGCGGTGGGGCCTTTGCTGATGATGACCCCAGAAGGCTTCATGAAAGAAAGGGCAGCGGAGCTGCATTTTGAATTTGGGACGATTGAGAGACCATTCTCAGACGGGCAGAGGACGGCCGAGAACACTGCAGGAAGTGATGGCCTTCAGAGGGGCATAGGCAGTAATAAGTCCCTCTGCTGAAAAATAATGTCTGATGTTAGCCCTCCCTCATCGGTCACAAAACTTGCAGAAAATGGTGTGTACAACGGGCTTCTATTGGCAGATCTTCGTGGGGTGTAGGAGGGATGATAGAGAGCTAAGTGTATTCCGCCCAGGGCCAAGTATCTAAGGAGAAATGCTGAAGGAGCCCAAAGAACTGGGAGCTAGTGATGGGGGAGCCGGTGGCCACATGGACAAGCTGGAGGACCACGGAAACCTCAGTCCCCCCAAAATCCCCGCCAGTATGTAAGAGCTCGAGCCGTTTTGTTTAAATATATAAAAAAAAGAGTGATCCTAGAAGGCAAAAGGATGTGGAAACTTTGGGGTTAGAGAAAAATAGGGAGAAAATCCTAGAAGCTTCTAGGCTAAAAACAAGTCGAAACAAAGAGAAAGAATAAGGCTTCCCACATGAGGAAGAGAAGCAGATTGGCAGAGAAACAACATCTGTGCCACTAAATGCTAGAAGATAATAAAACGATGTTTGTGGAGATTGAAGGAAATAACTGTTAGCATAGAATTACATGCACACCAGACAGATATACACATGAGGGCAAAAGAAAAGCATCTCGAGACATACAGGGATTCAGAAAATACGCCATCTACACACTTTAATAAAAAAAAATGAAACGAGAAAGTACTCCAAGAAAAAAGGAAGGTGATGAGGTTTACATGGAATAGTGGTCAGCAACAAAAATAGCAAAGCTCTCAGGAAAGTCTAGGATGTTTCTGATACTATGGATGTGAGTGTAATGTAATCGGTACAAAAAAAGCCTTAATGGATACAAAAGTCACATAAAATGAAAGAAACCACATGTAATCAAAATTCCAGAGTATTTCAACAAAACCTAGGAAATGTAAAGGAAAGGGAAGTCAAAACATCCTACACATTTTGTCTTATTTGGTAGTAGAATTTTCTGGATAATGGTGATTTTTGACATTGATAGAGAAATACAGATAAATCATGCTTGTTCCAAATTTAAAGATAATTCCCAGGAGAAGAAAAATAGGCTATAGAGCTTCTAAATCTCACACACACACACACACACACACACACACACACACACACACACACACACAAATTCTGGAAACAACATATTCTGCAAAAGGCAAGAAAAGAACAAAGAAACATTCTGAGTACCACAAAAGCTTATAAAATTCAAAGGCAGGATGTGATATGAGCTGTCCAATATGATAGGCACTACTTACATTGAGCTTTTTAAATTAAATAAAATTTAAAATACAGTTCCTTAGTTATTATATTGAACATTTCCATCATTGTAGGAAGTTCTAGCCAACAACACTAATAGTGAAAAATACAAAGTAACAAATGAATCCATGTAAAGTATGGTCCTATTTATGTTAAATGTACACTTTATCCATGTATTAAAATGAATTGATTAAAATGTCAGTAGTGGTATCTCTAGGAAATAAGATGACTAGGGGCTTTCACTCTATATGTACTTTATTGCTTGAATTTTTAATAAGCATATTTTACTTTTATAATGGGCAAAAGTCGTTAACACATTTTCGGATGGAATAACAACAAACCAATTAACCGAACTCTTTCTTAAACTTGGTATAGAATTTGGCTCCAGTCTCTGAGTTAAGCAAGTGACCGACTTTAACTTCTCTATATATACTGTGTATTTTGTGTTAATAAACAACTTCAAGATGGCATAGTATACATCCTAGAAATTTTCTATAGTTTAGCTAAACTCTGGAAAAGCTTTGTTTTGGGCCTAAGGATGGTACGTACCACCATTTCAGATACAAGTCGGAGCAGACATTTGATAATTTCAAACTATATTTCTTAAGCTGAAGAGTTTCCTTAGGAAGAAGTTTTTAACATACCTCTCTGTTTTGATTTGGACAGTTGATAACCTTATATTTCAGAAAGGGCAGCTTTGAATTAGCTCTTAAATTTTCCATCCCAAGAAAAATCTATTGAGTTGTAGTTATTTTATACATCTTTCCATTGATTCTACGTAGTTGACTAATAAGAAGTTCCCAGAGCCAATCTCAACAATACAAAGATAAAGTCAGAAGTAACAACAATCTGCACAGAGAATAACTTCAATTGTGTTTTCCTAACTTGGGGGTGGGAGAAGAGAGATTATGTTCTTTGTTAAAAGAATTCTAAAGTTTTAATCTTTGTGAAATACCAGCTCTTTAATATTTCTAAGGGGAAAAATATATTTAAAATGCCTGGGAATAATGCTCGAACACTAAAACTATTGCATATCTACCCCAGGGAATAATTTAGTTTTTTATCTGCCAACAAAGGCAAATTCATATATGTTTATTTTATTCTCTCTATAATAAATATTCTTGGCAGCTGCCTCCCATTCCATTATAGCGAATATTGAGGAAAAAGCTCTCTGCATGGGAAGGAGATGAAAAACATCAACTTGCCCAGGAAATATGCATTCTGAAAGCCAGTGTTGATAAAGCAAAGAGAGATTTAACTTTGTTGCCAACTTAAATGATAATTTTTATTTGAGGCCAGCTTTGTGACCCTGTTTCCAACACTGGGCAACAGCTATGCTTAGTGTGGGAGGGTAGGCTGAATAAGAGATAATGACCTTGGTCCACTGTCTTTTACAAATAGATAAGATGCCTATCCATGGGGCAAAGACAAGATAATTGAAGTTAATTTTTATCTCTGTAAAGATTCTTCGTAAGAAAGTAACAGAGTATAAACAAAATTACTTTAGAACTTTTAATCTGCTTCATACTTGCCATTTCCCTCATACTCTTTACAAAGACGTACTTACTCCCCCAGTTGTAAATCATTTGTTAAAGTAAGTTGCCTAAAGGGTCTTTTCAGATAATCTTCTGTTAGTCTAGTTCTAATTGCTGCAATTATTTAAAGATAATAAAAAGAATCCCTCTTTCTCCCATGTTTTTTTTGGAATTTCATGGAATTTTTATAGTGGTATGTTACTTTCATACTTGGGTGGACCAAAAGCTAAATGAAGAACACACTTCCCATGAAAAATAAGATATAAAGAAAGTGAGACGCAAGTATTTTGTAATACTTAAGACACTGCTTTTAATTAAACATAAAAGCAAGTGCTTTTAATTCAACATAAATTATATGTTATTTGTGGACTTCTGGTATAATCCACAATAATGAAATACTCTTTTTAGTCCATAAAGAAAATGTTATGAAAATGAAAGAAAAGTATACACAGTAATATTTATATTTGGTATTGTCCTTTTATCCAAGGCTCTAGTTTTAATGTGTCTGAAACAACTATTAAATAGATTATATTCAATTGTGGGGGTAAATTAATTGTTAAAGGCCACAAGGGTACTATCTGTAAATCATTACTTTGTGCCCGACCCATACCTAGTAGCCTCAAACTGATAATTCATCTTTAAAAGGTAAAGCATTTACCTACTCATTCCTCCAAAGGCTTATTGTCACTTAGTTTAAGTTGGTGGAGAATGAAGAAGTCAAGTGTAAAAAGAGGGGTCTTTCAAATTTTTACATTTACAAATTACAATTTTTTTCTTAAGTCAGCTACTTAAGAAAAAAAATCTAGGTTTCTACTGTGCCATATCATCAGTACATGAGCCACCACCCTCCAAAAAACGAAAATGAAAACAAAAAAATACACACAATTAATCTTCCAAATTTGGCACATAATATCTAAATTCAAATCCAAAAAAGCAGTTCAACAAGCACAGCAACTTGGATCTTTACTAATGTCTTTACATCTTGAAAAACTACAACAAACCCATATCAATATCTCCCACTAGGAGCTGTTATGTTATCTGCTCCTGGTTAAAACATTTCAGTTGATAGGGCATCCCTAAATTTTGAGTAACCATGCTAACATATATTTAATGCACTGATATACAAAACTAAAAACTATAGAGGATATGGCGATGACTTTGGGTGTATCTGGGAACTTCATACAGCCTACAGCAAGGCTCTTGGGGACAGGTAGGGATCAATGGGCACGGAGATGAATAATTCTTTGTACTGTGGACATTCTTGACTGTGAAAGCAAAGAAGTACTAATCAAACCTTCAGAAGAACAAAGAACAATAAACAGAAATGACAGGGGAGAAGGGAGAAGTCCACGATTGCTCCAGAAAGATACTGGACAGGTGCTGAAGTTTGGGGGCAATCCATCACATTTGCATCTGGGGCCATTTCTGGCAGTAGTGCTACTGTTTCAAAAAGATATCCACACTTGGGTATCTATCATAGGCAAATCTGTATAACTGCATACACAGAACTCAGTCTCAGAATTCTGTAGAATTTCCTTCCCTTTCTTAAAAAAGCATTCTAGACTTGAATTATAACATTGGGTACTTGCAGCTGCCACTGAAGTATTCATTGCAAAAAAAAAAAAAAAAAAAAGGCGACTTGCAAATGGGAGATAGATACATTCAGCTTTTCTTTTTCTTGATCTCTTTTAATATTTTATAACACACTAAAGCTCAGTAAAAGTTCTTAACTCGTCAAGCAGACGTTAAATAGAATGCAAATGCGTTACACTTTAAATCATCAATCATTTAAAGAATCCTCTCCATAAACTGAATAAATAAGCCATCTGTGACTAAGGCCTCCTATCATGTTTTTAAGCTGACCCACTTCCTCATCAGTCACTCAGGTTTGCAAAATCTCACTTCCAACGGGCGGCATGAAGTGCTCTGGGCCAGCGCATAGTTTGAACCTAACGGGGGAAAAGGGTAGTGCAAACACCACCTTTAACGACGCTCGTCTTTATTTAAAATGATGACCTCTGTCCCTAAAAAGAGAACTTCAATAGTGCCCTTCACCAGAATGAATCTTTTCTCTAATGGAGGGCATATCAAGTCTGCCGGGGAGAAAAGGCTGCCGGTGAACAGGCATGAGATATCCATTCGGGTGTGAAGACGCACGGTGCCCTTGGCCTTGGACGGGTGTGAAGACGCACCGTGCACTTGGCCTTGGAGATCAAATGACAGCCCTGCAAGCAGGGTCTGGGCAGAGCCGCTGCCCCCGGGACCAACCTTAAATCCGAGGATCGGACCTGCTCTTGAGAGCTCTGCAGACCCGATGTGCAGACGTGCCCAGCCCGGGCAACCCTGCGCGTCCCCGGGAGCGGCCAGGTTGGGACCCCCGGCGCGCCCCCTGTCCGGCAGGGCGCCGGGCGGGGGCCGCGGCCCGGGAGACACAACTTTCCTCAGTTTCCTGCCAGCAGGAGCAGGAGCGAATCTAAACCACTTCCCAGCCCCCACCCCGCGACAAGCTCCTCATTTTTTCGGGTGGCGGCGGCGGCGGCTGGGGGAGGGGTGGGAGGGTCTGGAGGGACTTCAGGAGAGGATGACAAGGAGCGGAGAGAGGAGGATGACAAGGAGCGGAGAGAGGAGGACGACTTCCCATGGACCCCGCAGCCACAAAGGGAAGGGGGCCGCGCCTCCCCTCGGTCCCACTGAGCCACCCGCGGGCCGGGCCGGCAGCGGCGATGGGCGAGGGCTGGCCTGCCGCGCGGCAGGTGACAGCTGCGTCGCCGGTCCCCGCACCGGGGCCGCGCGCCTCCCCGCCCACCCCGAGGCCTCCGCTCCGCCGCGCCGCTCCGCCCGCCGGCCGCGCGACCGGACCTCACCGCCGGCTGTGGGCTCGGAGCCCCGCGCGCCCACGCGGGGACCCCCTCGGAGCGGCCACCGGGCCCCGCCCGCGCCCCCGGACCGGCGTCCGAGCGCAGCCCAGGCGCCCGCGCGCCTACCCTCGGGCGTGCTCCGTCTCCTCCTCATTGTCCCCGTCTATCCCGCACGTGTCCTGGTCGTCCAGCTCCAAGCTCTGCTGGCTGGCCGCAGACTCGCTGTCCTCCGCCATCGCGGCGGCGCGGGCTGCGGGGGCGGCGCTGGGGGCCGCGGGCGTGGGGCTGGCGCGGCGGCGGCGCCAGCAGCTCCCCCTAGTGCCGCCCGCCGTCTCCTCGGAGCCCGCGCCCCGGGCGCCCGCCCCGCCCCGCCCGGGTCCGCCCACCGCGCCGGGGGCGGGGCGCGGCCGGTGCCCCGCGCGTCGCCGCGGGAGGAGGGGCGAAGGGGGCCCGGGGCCCGGGCGGACCCGCCGGGCTGGCGCGGCGGTGGTCGCGAGCCGCTGCGGGGCGCCGGGCGCGCGAGCCCCGGAACCCGCAGCCAGCCCGCGCCCCCGCCGGGGCCCGTCTCCGAATGCCGTCACCTGCAGACTCCAGATCCTGCGCGTCCTCATGTTTGAATCACAGGCCACGCGATTTTGCATCTGTACATGCGAGCGAGCGCTTTTAACCGTGGCAGAGATTTTCGACTCAGGAGTGGGCGTGTCAAAGACGGAGATGTCCAAGAACCTTCCGCACCGTACCCACCACGATCACTTAAAAAAAAAAATTCTATCGTGTGGATAGATCTATTGCTATATTTCCAACACACTAGCAAATCGAAGTCAAAGTCAAAACAGTGCTTCCAGCCTTCCCATCTCCCCGTTCTAACCAGGCTCGCAGCCCTAAAACTCTTGACAGAAAAACTCTGGGGCCGCCCCTGTTTTTGCTGGACACCACCTTTGGCTCCGACCACAACAACCATCTTTTGGGGGAGGGGGGACGAGGAGGTGGGGATGCTGTCCATGATGCTAGGGCTGATGCCAGGGGATTGGACGGTTTCAGGCAGACCACTCTGGCTTCTCCAAGTGAAGGTCATGACCTAGACCTCCAAACAAAAGTTGGTGTTTTTCTAGGAGGGAATGGAGGTGCTCCATGGGTTGCCCAATAAAAGACAAGTGAAGTTCAGTCTCCTGTTTGCTGTTGCCACGTGTACTCAACAGCCCTTCCTTTGCTGTCCTGTAATGGGTGGTGGTCAAGGTCCAGCCGTCAGGCGATGGGAAGGTTTTACAACGAAAGTGGAAAGGTAGCTATCAGAAACTGCGCAATGAGGAAAGTTAAAAAAAAAAAAAAAAAGAAAACACATAAACTTTTTTTTTTGCAGACGGTATCAGGAGCATTTTGTGGCTTTTTATTTCCCCCCAGAAGGGAGCCTCTGCCCTTAAAATGCAAGGAGATAGATGTTTCTAAAGTCAAAAATTGGGGAGCGATTTCAAAGTCCACCACAGCAGCCTTTTCTGACTGACTGATGTGGAGCCAGCTAAGGTTCTGTAAGAAGTGCAAAATGGGGCCAAAACACGAAGGAAATACAATACTACCTTTCATAATTGCAACTATTTCTGAGGCAGAAAAGAAGTCATATGTGGCCTTTGGCTTCAAACTTGAGGATAATGGCAAATATAGATCAATGTGTTTCCTGCGGCTCATCCCTGTGAACATGAAGAGTTGGAACACTGTAGCCTGGTTGGGTAACCAGAAGCATCCTGACCAAGTCATCAGTTTGGTCACTATAACCTATCAGAACACTTCTCTAAAAAGATTTTAAAAATACAAAGCAAAGGAAACTCAACAGACACACATTTATTTGAATTTTTAAGAAGCTTTGATTAAGAAAGTCTCCGAAAACGATAAGAAAACAAATAATCCTGGAGAAATTAAATGAGGGCATCAAGAACCAGTTAAAGTGTAGAAAACAATGACAAATAGGAGACATCTGTTCTCTAGAATGGAAAGGAGTTGGCTCAGAAATCTGTTCAATACTGGATTGAGGTATTATATAATACAAATGTTTGTCATCATTAATCGTTGCAAGCAGGATAAAGTTTGCAGAAGATCCTGGAGGTGCCCCTAAATCCTGTTGTCATGTATAGAAATTCACTATGCTTCAGAAAATGTGTGCTTCTTTCCCTGCTTTAATCTCAGAGTTTGGGGATAGGAACCAAGTGGTATCTTCCAGAATCTTAGACCTAAGATTTATTTGGGGGAAGAGAGTACTACAGAGTGGCTACCAGTGTGTTCAAAGAAGCCCTCAGGAATTTTCTATACTGCCTCACTCATCTGCTGTTACAGACATAACACCATAGTTGTATAATTGGTCTTGTTTTATTTAAGCTATTATAACTTCTGCTTTTGAAAAAAAGTTGTGATAAAATACACATAACATAAAATTTACCATCTTAGCCACTTCTAAGTGCATAGTTCAGTAGTGTTACGTATATTCACACTGTTGTATAACCAATCTTCAGAGCTTCTTCATCTTATAAAACTGAAACTTTACCAATTAAACAACTCCTCATTTCCCCTGCCCCCAGCCGCTGGCAAGCACCATTCTATTTTCTGTCTCAATGAATTTGACCACTCTAGGTATTTCATATAATTGGAACCATGCAGTACTTATCTTTTTGTTACTGGCTTATTTCACTTAGCATAATATCCTCAAAGTTCATGTATGTAATGGCAAGTGTCAGAATTTCCTTTTTAAGACTGAATAATATTCTATTGGATGGATATACCACATTTTGTTTATCCATTTGTCCATCAATGGACACTCGAGTAGCTTCCACCTCTTGGCAATTATGGGTAATTCTGCCATGAACGTGAGTGTTCAAATATCTGTTTTTAACACCTGCTTTTAGTTTTCTCTGGTATAGACACAAAAGTGGAGTTGCTGGATCATGTGGTAATTCTATTTTTAATTTTTTGAGGAACCACCATAGTGTTTTCCATAGGAGCTGCACCATTTTACATTCCCACCAACAGTGCACAAGCAGGGGCAGGTGGGGGGGGGGGAGGGACAAATCTTTGGTAATGGGAAGTAAATATGCCTGTCCATCGTTCCAAAGAGAAACACCATCTCTATCTTCCAAAGCTGTTGGATATATATATTTATCTTTGTAAAGATAGTCCAGAACAAAGGGCGATCGGTGCCTCGCTTGCAAGACATGGAGGAATAAGTGTGACCCATGGAGAATTGTCTCTGAACAGTTTGCCTTATCATCTCAACCCCATTACAATCATCTTAAAAGTCAGCAACCTTGTTGTCCTTTTCCTATAACTCACATCTGTAGGGAGTTGATAGTGACCTCCCAAAGCTCTGTCCCTGTTCTGTCCGCCAGTGAATGTGCCCTTATTTGGAAAAAGGATTTCTGCAGATGTAATTAACTTAAGGATCTCAAGATGAGCTCATCCTGGATTATTCGGGCGAGCCCTATACCCAATGACAGGTCTTTCCGAGACCAAAGCATAGAAAGATTAGACAGATAGAAGAGGACAGTGAGTATACAGGAGTGCTAGCCATTATAATAGACCCTGGAAAAAGAAAAATTAAAAAACACAAGTGTCGATCCTCATCCCTCCAGTGATTGACATGCCGTTGTCAGAATAGTAAATGATAAATCCTATTAGGTACAGGGACTTGGTAGACATTTTTATGGTGGTGGTGGGGGGTAGGGGAGATACACACAGACCACAGGGGCCAGCTCGGGTCAATAGAAGCAGTACTGGACTGTATGGTGGAAGGTCAAGGGCATTCAAGACTCAGCCCCTACTAGCTGTGCGATCTTTGCAAGTCTCTTAACTTTGTAGAGGGTAAGTTATCTTAACTATAAAATGGGACATAATCTCCCTTACTTGTGCCATGTGGTTGCTATAAGGCTTGCCAGCTCGTATAAGAAGTAGTGCAAGAAAAAGTGCTTCAGAGATTTTTAAGCACAGCATAGATGTACAGAGTTAAGACAGGCTAGGCTTCATGTGGAGCATGGCAGCGCTTACATTACGGGAAAAATAGACCGTTTGTCACTGGTTTTTCAGCCTTGTTGAAGACCAACCATTCAAATGGTCTTGGAACAGATATGACTTCACAGTATTGCTGGTACGAGTTTCCTGGAGGAGGTGGGCTTTGAGATAAATTTTGAATAAAAGGAAGACATCTCGGATTTTAGGTAGAGAGAGAGCAGGGGCCTCTAAGGGCATGTCAGAAGAGAAAGAAGGAAACCTAAGGTCTTCTGCATAATTGCCAGGGAAAAGATGCGTGTGGAACTGGGAGGTGATGTAATTAGTATAATTTGATAAAGAGTCCCGAAATCAAATGTGAATAAATTGAATCTACTGCTGAAGCATCTGATTATGTTGTCGAGGGTGCAGGTGGAGAAATAGATCAAACTACAGTGTTTTGAACCTCTAGTAAGAAACAGAATCTGGAGGCGAAACTGCCAGTTACTGTGATTCAGTTCAGATGAGAAATGACCCCAGACTGTCCCAGAGACTTTACTGTTGGGGGCAAAACCAAGGCAAATGAACAAACGAAATTAAAAAACAGCCAAAATCCCTTAACATTTAGCAAGGAGCCAGTTGCAGGCAGGAATGGGGAAATATTCAGAAGTTCCATGCCTGAGGGAGAATGACAAAGCTTAATCAGATGATCTGGGGGAAATGTGTTGGACGCTTAAATGTACTTGCTGAGCTTTCTTGCAAATACAATGAGGCATGATTGTATTTTAAGTTAATTCCTCACATGCCAACCTCTGAATTTTTTATGTTTACTTTTATTTTGCATGTCAAATTGATTCTTTAAAAAAAAACAACAAATATCTAGTACAATTCAAGAGGATGTGTTCCAAGTAAGCACTGTTTTATTTGATTAACAAGTGTTTGTTTTGTATTTTGTTCTGTAGGTGATGGGGAGGATGAAATAAATGTGTATCTGCTGTATGTCAGGTATCAAGGCAGAGACTTTTAAATATTTTATTTCATATTAATCTCGATAACAGCTCTGGGATGTAGGTATTATTTTCATTTTTCATGGAATCTGAGCCTCAAAGAGGTTATGTAACTTATCCAGAATAGTGTCTTAGCAAATTCTTATAGCACTTACGGCACTGTGTGGCAGTTGCTTGTATTCTTGTTAGAGCAGATGCTGTCTGCACAATGTGCCAGCCTCTACCTGTCATCAGAACCCACTAGCACCTGTGGACATCGCAAATGCCAGCTACTCATCTTGTTGCTTCTCTCGCAGCTAGAGAGAGCACCATGACCCTGTTTTGTCAGTGAGACCTAAAAGACCTCCTGGGGACCCTCAGGAGAATTTCACTGACTTGCGGTAATACTGTCCGGCCACTTGGCAGAGGGGAAAGATTTGAACAGCCTGGTCCTCAGGGGTCACAGAGCCACTGAGCTCCAGGACCACCACCTGCAGCCTTCTTGTTGAGGGAGAAAAATAATCTCCTAGTGTCTGGGTTCTTTGTATTTGGATATTGTCTTACTTGCAGCTGAGAACATTCCACCAATAGAGAAAGGACAGGTTTTTGCCTGGGTGCCTGACCTCTCCCACTGCTTGGGGGGAGGTCACTGCCCACTGGTCATTGCCAGGGAGGCCAGGGCGGCCTGCCTGCAACTCCGGATCATCAGGCCACCTTGCATTGAAAGTGCCTTCCACAAGCAGGTGTGAAAACCAAGTAAGGTTCTCTCTTTTGGGAATCTGAACTGGAGATAGAGGGAGATGGTTGTGAATTTGGCAGAAAAAGGAGACGTAAACACAAAACTAAAGCAACAAAAGAGGAAAGCTGAGTCATGGCAAGGCGGAGCCATCCACTGCAGTGAGGGTCGTTGCAAAGGTGAGATGCCCAGGGGAGGACAGATGACCAGAGGGGTGGGGTCACGGTGTGGACCGGTCAGGGTCTCGGGAAACCCGGTGCATCCCAGGCCTTCCTCTCCACCACAGTACCATGCTGTTTCCTTGCCAAATCTCCATCGGACCGGCATGTTCTTAAATAGCTTCGGACCTCCATTCATTTTCCCAACCACTCCCTCAACCTGTACACCAGCCGATGCCAGCGTCCTGGGACCCAAAGCACCACCCGTCTCTGTGAGGCCTGGCGGTAAGGCCGATTCTTTCTGGGATGCTTGCTTGCTTGCATCACTGTCATAGGTAGCTGGAGGGGACGTCCCCACCGACCCAATGTAGGGAGAGACACATCCTGCAAACGAAACAGCCTGCCTCTTCTTCTAAACCTCAGTCTCCTCCCGTACTAGTCTGCTCAGTGGCTTAAACAACAGAAATTTATTTTCTCATGGTTCTGGGGCTGGAAGTCCGAGATCAAGGTGCCAGCAGGGTTGGATGTTGACGAGAGCCCTTTTCCTGGCTTGCAGACGGTCCTCTTCTCGCTGTGACCTCACGTGGCTTTTCCTTGGTGGGTGTGCAGAGAGAGAGGGAGTGTGAGTGAGCCGTGAGTTCTGGTGTCTCTTCTTATAAGGACACATTATCCTATTGGATCAGGGCCCCACCCTTAGGACCTCATTTAACCTTAACTACTTCCTTAGAGCCATTATCTCCAAACACAGCCATGTTGGATATCAGGACTGTGATGTAGAAATTTGGGGAACACAGTTCAGTCCACAGGGCCTTGAAAGTGGCGGCCATACCTCGTGCAGCTTTTCATCCTGCATCAGTGCACGGTCCTGACATAGCGCATTTTCCAATAAACGCGGGTTCACAGAAGTCATGAAGAAGCAGACAGAGCTGGGATTTTAACGCAGGTCTTCCAACCACCAAATCAAAGGCTGGACACCCCCAGGGAGTTAAAGGAAGAATAAGACATGGTTTGCCATCTGGGAGCTGAATCCTGTTATGGCGGCAGGTCAAACAGTGAGAATGAATCATACTATGAAGCATCATTCCATGGCGAGTGGGCCTGTTGGGAGGTATGAAGGGAGTTCTGGAGGGGGTGGGACATGAGCCGGCCCTAAGAGGCTGGTTTGCTTTGGGACTTAGGGGAACAGATGGGTGGAAAAGGAAGGGCGCTCCAGCCAGAAAACCTTGGGACCTGAGATCTGAGGTTAAGTTCTGGGATTCAGTATCGTATCCCAGGATGAGTGGGGAGACCAGCTGAGTTGGACAGCAGTGTAAGTGGGGTGAGGGTTCAAGAATAGTAATCAGGGTATCAAGACGAAGATCTGGAGTGTTTGGGAAGATTCTGAACGAGAGGATGGCATCTTACAATCTAAAGTAACCTCTCCACTCAGACCAATAGTTCTGACATTTTAACCGACTGTTTAAATGTCACCAGAAAACATAATCCCTTTCTCAGTAAAAGGAGTTATTTCATGGCTATAATGATCAACGATGAATAGCTTAGGAAAGATTTTTTTTTTCATCTTATGGATTATTGATGTGGTCATGCAGAAGATGCTATGATTTTGAAGTTAGAAGTGCATTCAATGTTCGTGATGGAATTTTAAGTGAATTCTTTATACAACTAAGTATAGCTTTTCACATTTTTTTTCAACCAGTATATTGGATTGTGTAACACCTGGAGTCATGCTTTATACTGTAGTTTGCTCTTCGTGTTTCTAAAATTATTTACTATTTGAGACAAGTGAACTCACAGAGGTATATTTCAGAGATCAAGCCCAACTCCAGAATTTTCATATATATATATTTCATATATATATATATATCAGGAGAAAACTCTAAGAATACTCTATTTTTCCAAAGAGAATAACATGAGAGACTGTATGTTCAGCTACATGCAATTCCTTAGCAAAACTACTGAAAACTGTATCTCTTGGGAAAGTATTCAGATAGTGTGATGAAATGAGCCATTCTCTAAATGTTAAGAAATTCAAAGCTTGAAGAACACTATACTCTATACTGTCTACAACGTCTCATCGTGTTGTCCCCCGATACCCACTGAGGCTCTGCCCATGGAGGCGGTAATGTCTGAAAATTATTGTGAGACAGTTAGAGTTTTTAACACAAATTTAAGTCAGGAGCTTTTAGGAAGGGCGGGTATCTAAGAGCACGCCTTCCTATGTGTGTATGTGTTTGTCTGATGACTCTTCATGGTGGAACATTAAATGAAGTTAGCTTTCTACTTTTCCATTGCTTTAAGAAGATCCTTTTAGATGACGTCACACAACCATATTTAGTTGGTCCATTTGTTCTTCAATTTATTCTTTCAACATATGAATGCATGTAATTACCCTAACTTTTGGCATATTTCGAGCTTAGGAGGATAGTTATTGGGACTGTGAGAGTCAAACTAGATGCCCTCTCAGTGTTAAGGGTAATAGTCAATTTTGGAGCGAGTAGTCGACACCCCTGTTACTTCACATGAAATCCTTTCTTGCTTTTACTCTTTTTCCTCATGCAAATCAGCATATCATTGCCTTGCCAGGCTCGGCCCTTAGCCTTCTCTCTCTTTCTTTCTCTCCCTTTGGGTAATATAAAAAGAAATGGCAGGTGTCATTCTACTTTTCAGAGATTCTCCAGGAACCAGACCTTCCTGGAGGGCGAATAATGAAAGTGAAAGTCAACTTGACCGCTTGAAGGTCAAGTTGACTGCCTGAGGCTCAGGCTTTTGTTTGGCTGTCCTACGGGCTCTTCTCCCGGGCTCTACAGCCTTTGATTGCTGCAGCTTCTAGCAGAGGCAGACGGCCTGGTACTCACCAGCCCTGCTGCTGCTTTCAACACAGACCAGCCTGAAGGAAGGGGCAAAGAGAGCTGGTGTGGGTTCCAGGGAAGCTGAACTTCCAGTTCCTCTTCAAATTTCTGGTGAGTCACCCTTCATTCTTGGATAAGTACGGGTAAGGACACGGAGCGCCTGAGGCCAGACAAAAATGCTGGCCGCCACTCGCCACCTGCCACCTGCCTGAGCATTCATGTTGCCTAACCAGGCCCTGGCTCTGCCTTGACACCTTGAACCTGAACTCTTCAGTCAGGTTCACTGAGTGTTTGGCTCTGACCAGCCTGCTTCTTAGCTTACCTTCGTTTGGCTTTGATCCTGGACTTCAGAACCTCATACTGCTTCCTTCCTTCTCATCTTTCAACCTAGATTTTACTCCCCCCTGCTGGTCTGAATTCTCCACCGTGGTTTCTGACGGAACGGGGCTGGGAATCACAGCTGGATCCTTGGTGAGCACGTGGGTCCTCGGCTGTCTGTGCTGGTGGTCATTGGACACGGCCGAGCGATGCATTTTGGCTCCTGGCCGCCAGTCTCCTCACGTCCTTCAACAGAGTTGCCCCACACATGGCTGCAGTTGGTCACAGGCTGTACAAGGTCTCGAATGAGCCCTAGGTGGGGATTTGAAGGCCCAGCATCATTAGCAGAAGCCTGGGCAGAGGGAACATGTCGAGGATGCCTGCTGCTCGCCTGGTGGCATCAGCCGGAAGGCCATCTCTCTGTTTCCAGGCTGGGGCCAGGAGTTGTAAACAACGGCCCTTGCTTCTGGCGCCCCGTGGTGTTCTGCCTACGCAAAGAAGGGACAGCCTGAGCCTGCGTCGGCCCCTTCTCCTCCCGGCAGCCTGGATGTCCACCTTTGGACTCCATCAGAAACAGCATACCGTGCCACCCGTCCCCCAAGTGTCCAGCGTCCCAGAAGGCTTTTATTTCAACTCAGCTTTACCATATAATGCCCTCCACCCACAGAGCAGCCCGACACTCCATCTCCAGCCCCACGCGGCATGGTAAGCAGGAGAAGGTCTAACCTGTCCCTCTCAGCCCTTCCGTTCCCCACTGCGGCTGGGAGTTTCAGGACCCTGCCCCATTCCATCCTGATGAAGGGGTGTTCGGACCTGGAGCTGGAGAAGGTTTCAACAGCCTCTGGAAGCTGATCACTTACAACAGGTGCCCTGAGGGACTTCTGTCCGGAGGGTCTACACGTGGGGTTCTCCCACACGACCCCTTCCCTGGGGTGTAGGACTTGGCTCAGGAAGAGCTTCTGCCACCCCTACCTTGATTTCCCCTGACTCGGAGCCCACTCACAGGTCTCACATCCTTCAATGCTCAGTCATTTTGCTTCAAGGATCTCATTGCTACATGGGTTTCGGTTTTTTCCATAGCTAACAGGCCCCTCTACAGGGCTTCCCAACTTTAAGTGATGCAGAGAAGGGGTTGGGCGTGAGTCTCCACCCAAAAGGCCCTAAGCACCTTACATAGATGGGCCCACTCCCTGAAAAAGTGTTTTTGCCGAGCCAAAGACAAACAGTTCTTTGAGACCTTTCTCTTAGACCAGTGGCTTCTCCTTGCCTTACATTTATGCAACTTAAATGATCCTCCAAGAATTAAAAGGATCTAGCCAGGTCTCTACCTCTAGTCATTGCACGTAAGTAGGAAATTTAAATAGCGGCTTCTGCCTTTATAAAAATTTAGGGATAATGTCCCTCTTTCTGCTGATTACCAGGGAAGTGATGTTGGTTTTACCCCGAGTGTCCACGAGCTCTATATTCCTACGTCTTCTTTTCGATTCCTCTCTCTTCTACAAGGTAAAAAGTGTTCTCCATGTCTGCCTGGCGGTAGAATAAATCCTTTGTGCTGTGGGTAATTAGAAGTGAGGAAAGAAGGTTTCGTTTCATCCAAATTTTGACGTGTTCTTAACCTCAGGCTTTAGAAAAATAAAAGGCCTATTTATGAGGATGTGAACAAAAAGACAGGCT
>CM053513.1:6545467-6577823 GCA_028627145.1 Eidolon dupreanum
TTCCTTCCTTCCTTCCTTCCTTCCTTCCTTCCTTCCTTCTTCCTTCTTTTCTTCCTTTCCTTCCTTTCCTTCCTTCCTTTCTTTCTCTTTTCTTCTTCTTTTTTTTAAAGCATAACAGCACAACTACTAGTTAAGAAGAAATCCTTGTTGCCCCTGCCTGGGACAATAGTTTTCCAATGTTATTATTATATTTTTTAAAAAAGTGAAATCATTTTAGAAAAAGTGATTACACAAGGTCCCTTTTATATGTATGTATAGATATGATTTATGTGTATATATACATAAATCAGTAAAGATGGTAAGATCTTGTCTTGTCTTACTATCTCACAACCCTGGCACAATTCGAAATCATTTTAACACAAATTTCTTAGGGTGCTGAAGAAACAGAATTTAAGAAAAAAATAAGAATCAGCGAAAACATTCTTTTTGCTGCCTTAGCTACTAAGGGAGCTAACGGACAATAGAAGAAAATAAGGCCTACTTTTAAGAGAGTTTTCTTTGGGTTCTTTCGTTTTCCCATTCACATTTATGGAGGCATCACGACCTGGCTCAACCAAATAAAAAAGAATTGGAGTAGGAAGCCAAGGACGGTGAGTCATACAGAACCATCTTTTTATCAGAACTAGATCCAATGGAAAAAAAAAAATAGCGAACAGGAAATGTCCAACCCACAGCATGAGCTTGAAGTTAAAGAAATAAACTCTAGTGAAGTGTGACAAGAATAGAATCAACATCATGGGCTTGTAACCCAAACCAGAGGACATGTCTAGAGTAGTCTTCCAATCTGGAACTTTCTTTCTGCTGGCGGTGAGTTAACGGTCATGCCTCCATCTAGGCTTCTGCCCCGGGGGAATTCAAAACAATGAATTAGGATGGGGAGGCCAGTTAGTCTGTCCTCTGCTCTTATGCTCCAACCTATTACCCGTACAAGCAGAGACCCTGTCTACGTTTAGGAGAATCATGCCTCTCTCGAACCCCAATCGTCTCTCCTGCAAGATTTTCCTCTGCTGATTTGAAGCAAAGAGTTTGGCTTTTCCAACCATATCAGACTCTCAGTTATCTTGAATTGCAGCCTCTATGAAGACATTTGCTAACATCACATTGTAGCAAAATAACATTTCCTTTCTCTGGTAGCCTAGTCATGTCTCTTTCTTGTAGGATTTAATGAAAAGCTGCAATAAGCAACCAATATACTCCCACATCTTGAATTTTTCTCCCAAATCAGATCCTGGTAGGCACATCTGAGTCCAGATTTATTGCCACTACATAAAAAAAAAAAAAAAAAAAAAAAAAAAATTGCCAACTTCCTAGCCTGCCATGGAGTTATTCCCACTATTTTCCACTTCACCTACTTAGCCAATTTCACATTTTAAGGTCTGTTACTTTATAATGTCCCGCTTCATGGCAAAAAAAAAAAAAAAAAAATGTTTACGTGTTAGGACGGAGCAGAAGACACAATTCAGACGGACCTAAATAATAAAAGAGTATACTGGATCACATTTCAGAAGTCCAATGGCATTGGAAGGCTTTGTTCAGGTTTGGTTTGATGAGGCTCCGATTCGATTTCTCTGTGATTCTCTGGCTTGCCCTCCTGCTTTTGCCAGTCACATCCGCTGACTTCCTTCCTGATGGCAAAAAGACTTCGGCAGTTTCTGCTTTCGCTGTACAGAAAGAGTTTCTTTTTCCTCCAGTCAGTGGACAAAAGAGTCCTTAATTTCCTTCTGATTAGACCAACTTAGACCACATGCTCATTTCTCAACCAATCGCTCAGCAAAAAGGATGTGCTTATGTTCATTATTTTTGGTCCACGTCTGCAAGTCGATCCTGCTGCGTAGTGTGTGATAGGTTTGGGGAGGAGTAGTGGCAGAAAGGCCGCCAACCGCGTGCACGAGACGCCTTGGAGAATCTGTGGACGGATCCACTGTAGGAACAGTGTCATGCCCCACAAGTGTGACGCCAGAAACCTCCTGTGGCCTAGTGATAGGATGTCTTTCCAAGATGCTCGCTCTGATCACGACTGTGAGATCTCGGACTGCTCTAAAGGAGAAGCAGGTCGATTATACCTGTTAACTATACCATAGTCTTCTAGGGTGTCCCTCCTGTGTTTCATATACAGACGTCGGAGTCTTACATCTTGTCTACTTGCACAGTTACTATCTCAAATATGTGTATTTGTGTCCTCAGCAAACTTGTAAGTTCTTGGGAGAGCCAAGGGTGGGCGCTCTGTCTTCCATGGGAAGGAGCCCACTCCTCTCGGGTCACAGAATTTTTATGCATAAGGTGCGTAGAGCAGCTTCCCCAGAAGCAACTGCTGTGGCTGCAGGACTTGGGCACCCCTGACCTGATCACGGGTCCCACAGCCTGACGCGGGAATGTGTCAAAACTCTATCGGGGCTGATTGCACTTGGAAGAGGGGAGCCAGATAGAGTCATCACCCTGCTATTATCTCGGTGATCAGCACACTGGGTATGACGAGATGACAGAAGTGCAATGATATGATTTCATCTGCAGATTTCCACACTGAAACAATCAGGAGTGACTTTATCAAAGGAAACAGATAACAGATAATTGTACTCACGAGTAATCTCATTGAGAATGTGGTGACCTAACGCACCAAGGATTTCTGGAATCCTGAATTCTTAGGACAGGGCAAGGTTATCAGCCTCAGAAGACAGAGGGAGGAAAAAAATAGAGTCATACTGAGTCATTTTTCTCATTATTTCAAAGGTTATTCTCAGATGGAAAAAATTATTGCTTTACAGTCTTCCTGTAAACCAAGAGATCCTGACTCACGACAGAGATCATCATCCGACAGCTAATGTGCCCAAGGGTAAAGTTAAAACTTTTTTTTGTGAAAGAATTCCTACATTTAGTTAACACAACCATCACCTCACTTTGTGTGTGTGTGTGAGAACATTTAAGTTCTACTAGCTTAGTGAATTTTAATTATATAATAGTGTTATCAACTATAATCACATTTTTTATTAGATTCTCAGACCTGATTCATCTTACGGCTGAAAGTTTATACCTTTTTTTTTTTTTTTTTTTTTTACCACCTCTCTCTATTCCCCCCTGGCAATTCGTTTTCTACTCTCTGTTTCCGAGTTTGCTTCTTTTTAGATCCCACAGATAAGTGATGCCATGTGGTATTTGTCTTTCTCTTGTCTGGCTTATTTCACTTAGCATGACACCCTCAAAGTCCATCCGCCTCGTCACAAATGGTAGGTCTAAAATTTTTTTATCCACTTAAAATCAATGATGAAGCACGGTGGAAAACTTCCGAAATGGTTTCAGGTAGTCAGTTCGGCTCTGCGTCTTCCAGGTACATCTATCTGGAACTTTAGGCACAAAGGAAAAAACATCCAAAGAAATGCAGCTTGGGAACAGGAGCTGCATCCTGGTGTGGAGCTGGAAAGCTAGACCTCATCGAGTTTGGCCCCCGTCGCTGCCTCCCCTTTTTCCTCTGAAAACTTATTCTCAACTTTCTAAATGGAGGGCAAGTCTCATTTCCCCCTTGGACCTTCCAGGCTCCCCTGATCTTAGCCCTCATCTATTTTACCTTTGGTTTTCGGCTAAGTCTTCTGGGCTTTTTCTTTGCAGAAGAGGCACCTAGGATGACAGCTGTGATCGATGTTGACATAAAAGCTTGGGTCAGGTGAATTGCTCGTGTTTTTATTTATTTCCTGTCCCTTGGGCTTATTTTATGGGTGCATGTTAAAGCAACACACACTCATAAAATCAGTCAGAAACGGATTTGTCCCCGTGCAAATTCATGGATATATATCTGCCAAGGTGTAGAGAAGGAGGCTTGATGTCGGGCTTAAAAAGAAACAAAGAGGTCGAGTTCGTTAAGAAAAAAAAGGAGGAAGAGAAGATTTTAAAAAAATTAAAAAGTCAATTAAATCAATGAAAATGAGATTTAAAAGGCAAGTAAATCCATTTAAATCCTCACTTTCTGTTAATCAGACAATTTCTGTATCTTAGCTCTGATGGGAATCCTTGTTCTCATTCTCTCCTTGATATCAAGAGCAGAGAATGTGCTTTTTTTGACTCAGAGAATGATTTCGATTATCATTCACGAAATTCAAGATGCTTATGTACCTTTTCTGTATCTATCATGGACAATACTATAATTCGAAGGCAGGGGACGTTAAGAATGCTCCTGAGTTCTTGTTTACAAAATGGAGAGCGTCTAAAACCCAGTAAAATGGGAATTTGCTGTTTTGCCATGGTGACTAATAATTGCTCTTGTGGTGACTTATGAGTGTAATTATTGGGTAGTATGAATTATCTAGGACTTCATGATGAGAGTGTTCATATACTTCCACAGAAGTTAAAAACTTCTAGAAATATATATTCTTCATTTACTCTTTCAAGCACAAGCATGCCTTCAAAGGTCTCAGTGGCAAGTGTTTGCATAATTTAATGCAAATAGATATCTCATTTTCACTGACTAGGTTATTTCAAGCGCTGAGCTGCCAGGTGTGGAGGTGCTCAATTAAGACCACCAGCCAAACTGAAAGTAACAGTCGAGTCTTTAATCACTTACTGTGATGGTATAAGCAAGAGGCTGACCAGGAAAAAACACCAGCTTCTACGATGTTCTACTTTTTCCTTGGAATGGCGCCAGGAAGGAGCGTTGATGTGAGGATCATTTTATTGCAGAGGGTCCTGCCATTTCATGGACCCAGGGGCAGGGGACACAGTTCTCTTCACAGACTGCAGTGCCGGGCAGGGGACCACGTCCTGTGTGGGGAGGGCGGCTTCCCTGTGAGGCCCATTGGTCAAGCTTTGTAATTGCCTATGACTGGACCTGAACAATCGCACATTGGTTTTTAAGCAGGAGCCAGACTTCTTTTTACTGGGTTATAGCTGTCCTGTAGGATGTTTTATTTCTGGGTTCTGTTAGATACTAGAAGCTTGAACTAGCTGAAGACAAAGAATTTGTTGGAAGTGTATTGGGACATTATAAAAAATGGTAGGGGATGATAATAAAATTATGGGAAAGATAGTGATACAGTTGAGGTTTGAAGTCGACCAGAACCAAAGTCTTGGACATCACTAGGACCCCCCTCTCAGCAATTCTGTGTGTGTCAAGTTCATTCTCTTACTGTGGCCTGGCTGCCTTAGGCAAAATGGAGACTTCATTGGAAAGTTATTGGGGTGGCTCAGATAATGAAAGGAATATGACTAATAACAACATTAGAGTTTCACATATTGTAGCTTTACCACTGGCCCTACCTTTCCTAGTTCTAGATAAAAAAAAAAAAGAGAGAGAGAGAACTCTGATTGGCCCCTACCTGGATCAATCACTGTGGATGTGGACCAATCGCTCTTCTCTGATAATAGAGATATGGCCATTGGGCTCCACCCTCTTTATTGGGCATTATTCCCAGAGAAGAAGGAATTATCAGCCAAAAAGAGGCATGTGTCTTTCAATACAGGAGAAGAAATGTCATTTTGGAACTATGTCTAAAAATGTAAAGGATAATTGAGAAAACTCAGCAAATAGCTTTTCGTCTGCCAAAACACTTATTTTGTAAATGGAGAAAACATCAAATCACTACATGGTTCAGTAACTTTGTTTTTATAACTTTTTAATAAATTCATTTATCAGCCAGTTTTTAACTCTTACATACTCTCTCTTCCCTTTTATGCATGCGCGCGCGCGCGCACACACACACACACACACACACACACACACACAGTGTAAATTTGTCTCTGGAAGCCAACGTGCCTTTCCCAACCGTAAGATTCCCTAAAGGTCCACGTTTTATTCTATTTGCCCAACGAGAAAGTTAAGTGTAAAACAGCGCGTTCTATGCTTCAGAGACTAGAAGGAATGACTGTAGTTCTCGTTCACGTTCAAGGAGAGATGCTCACAGAACCTCAAGCTCCTCTGAGGTTCCGGGTGCCGTCCTTGGCCGTTAACCAATATTGTGTCTCATTCCAATACTGACTCAAGAGCAGCGAGCCTTGGTATTATTACGGAATAATACTTTCCTTAAAAAGCAGCTATCTGTCATGTGACACTGACTCGCCCAGTGCTCTACGGCCAGCCTTCATCTCTGTTGTTCCTTCTCTGAAGGTGCCTCTCTCCAGCTTTCTTTTACCCCGCAATGCAGAGAAAGGCAGACAATTCCCTCTTCTCTCACGCAAGCAAATGAAAATCAGTCTTTCTGGCCCCTTTTGACATAAAATGCAATTGATCTCCAATACGGCTTGAACTATTGTCCGTTTCCAAATAGCTGCTTTATTCTCGTCATCATTTATGCTGTTTTTGTGTGTCTCTTGATGTGAAACATGAAATTCTCCACTGCGGGGCATTTGATCTCACGTTAACCTACTTTCCTACCTTCTCTGGCCTGTAAGGGGTGACTCATGTCATAGGACTAGAAAATATCCCACCTTGGGGAATAGGTATCAAGTCATCGTCCGAAGGCTCACAGGATCACTTAGGATCTCAGCGATCACCACATTTCTCAAAGGGATTTATAATTGTGTTATACTATTTACCAAGCTGTTAGCAATCCAGGAAACAAAATTTTTAACTTTCTGTAAAAAGCGTAACACTATTTCATAAGCATTTCAGAGTGGCAGAGGTCACAGGGAAGCTGCTCTGCCTCTCTAGGTCCTTGTCTATGAAGTGACAGAAGTATTGTTCTCCCAAGTTACAGTGAGGGTTAAATGAGTTGATCCATGGGGAGTGCTTAGACACCTGGTTGAAACGGAAATACTCACTGTGAACCTAGCTGTATCCCGTGCCTGAAATTAAGCTCTGTGAGGCTGGGTGCAGTTGGGACAATACTGCACTTCTGGGCAAAGCATCTGGATTTCCGTTCAAATCTTGGTCTGTACCACTGTTTGGGCAATATACTTAATCTGAGTGTCTTTGCAAAAGTGGGTTGACATCACCTGCTGTAGCTGTGCGACAGAGAAGCTGTGAGACTCTAAGCGACATAACACGTTATGAAAGGAGTCTGTGAACATGAAACCTTCGTGGGGCTATTATTACACTTTGTCTTTTGTAATTTGGTTTCCTTGTGCAATTCCGATAGCATTTCTAGTGTGGGGGTTTTCCAGCACCTCCAGGCAATCCTCCAATGCCAGCTGGGCGTCCTACAGTTTAACTCAATTTCAAAACTGTCTACCTGGAAATAGCACCAGATCTCACGGGTCCAGGGCTCAGTTCCACCAGACTGTCCCCCACCTGAGATGCCAATTGCAAGTCCAGGTTGTCACTTGTGCTTCTGACCAGATGGCTATAAATCAGAGGCTATAAATCCCCTCCTTGGCTTCCATTAATTTGTATAGCAGCTCACAGAACTCAGAGAAACATTTTACTTACCAGGTTACTGGTTCATGATAAAAGGGCATGACTCAGGAACAGGCAGATGGAAGAGATGCATAGGGTAAGGCATGGGTTAGGGGCTTGGAGCGTCTATGCTTTTTCTGGGCACACCACTCTCCCCAAATCCCCATGTGGTCATCAATCCAGAAGCTCTCCGAATGCCACCTTTTGGGGTTTTCTGGAAGCTTCATTACATAGGCATGACTGAATCAATCATTGGCCACTGGCTACCGATTCAACTTCCAGCTCCCTCCCCTCTCCTGAGGTCAGGGGGTGAGGACAAAAATTCCAACCCTCTAATCACAAGGTTGCCTCCCCTGGCAATCAGCCCCCATTTGTGCTTTTCAAAACTTACTTCACTAATATAAATCCAGGTGTTTTTGAAAGGAGTTTGTTACATCTATCAAGATACCTGTATCACGCTCTCACTTAGGAAATTCCAAGGGCTTAGGAGCTCTGTGCCAGGAACAGGGACAAAGACCAAATATATATTTCTCATTATAAATCACAGTATCACAGCTGGTTTCATCTGCCTCCCAAATCTCCCTTAATGAGGAAGTCCCTCATTTAATCTATGCTCGTGTGACTTTGCTTTCCCTCATTCGCAACCACAAGAACATCATCGAATGTAAACAGTGACATGAGGGGATTGTACATCACCCTCGTGTGAAGGTCTGGATGGTGAGACTCAGGTGGTAGGCAGTGAGGGGCTGATAACAGCAGTGTGTTTTAAAAATGGGGTGGGAACAGGTGGGACAGGTCCAGGAGATATTTAGCTAAAGATGAGTCTTTCTGTAAGTATTTATTTATTCTACCCTACAGCAAACACGAGGTTTCTGGTTCAAAGGCAGACCAGTATTTACTTACAAAGTATCTTTACATTATCTTCTTGTCCTCACTTTGCCCCTTGTAAATGCAAGGGCATACGATGAAGGCAGATATTACTTTGCACATATAACAGGCATCCTTGCTGCAAGAGGAACCCCTAAATTATGAATTTGGGAGCTAACAGAGGTGCTACTAGCTACCATCCTGCCCTCTGGGGAGGGAGAGAAACCTTTACTGTCTAACGGAAATCTCTGGGAAGAGAAGGGGACGGTCCTTCTGCATTACCATGCACGTCAATGAAGATAAATGAATGGCAAATGAACGGCTCCAGGGGAGATAAATCTTAAAACTCTCTGGAATAATCTATCTGGTACCTTTGTCTTCCCAGAAATGACTCCCTTCCACTCATCCTTAATCCTAGGTTGCTCGTCCTCATAAATGAGGCTCCACAGGGCTCCCCTGCCCCTTCCACCAGGTGAGGATGCCAGGTGAGGACGTCAGAAGTCTGCCACCTGGATGGCAGAGGGCTCTCGCCAGAACCCGAGCACCATACTGGCACCCCGATCCTGGTCTTGCGGCCCTCAGAGCGGTGAGAAATAAACGCTCGTTGTTTATATTTTTTGTATTAGCAACCTCGAAGGGACTAAGACGTCCACGTGGTCCCTCGCTGTCCCTGTGGGAGGTTCAGCGCAACACTTTCAGCTTCCGGTTTCCTCCTGTGTGAGAAGATCAGGCTCTTTCACGTTCTAAATTCTCAGGCGCTCCGATTCCTTTGTGCCCTGCAGCGGGGTCTATGCGGTCCTGAGGAATGATTAGCCACTTTAAGGAACCCGACCGCCAGCATTAAGCAGGTCACAGTCACTGTGAAGAATAATGAAACCATTTCCCAGGTATGTCGGTGTGTATTTATAGCCACAGCTTTGAAAATACAGTTTTCAGGGGATAAAAAAAAAAAAAAAAAAAAAAAAAAGGCTTGCAAATTTACTTCCCCTAAAGATCTCAGCCAGAGCTCTGCCCGGTCCATGATGTCCTTCTCCATCACTATCTTCTCTTAGTCCACGGAATGCGACAACCAGCACGCCCACTTCGGCAGGTTCTGTGGTATTCGGGGTTGTCCCAGAACATAATTGCATCTTGCTTTAATTATGGTGTCAAAATAGCAAACAGGCAGTTGTGGAATTTCAAAATAGTTGAAAAACCCCCACGTGTTTTTATCTGTCACTGCACACTCATTTTTATCCCCTTGTCCTCTAATTACAGAGGTCTGCGAAAGTAAAATTTAAAAGAGGATGAACACAAGAAAGCCAATGGAGTTATCATCCTTGTGGTAAGATTATTTTGAGCTTTATGGTCTATTTCCTTTTTGGTCCTGAACTCATTTTCTCGAGTGCCTTGCTTCACTGTTTTAGCATTTAAAATCCCCAAAGCACAGGGTCTTTGTCATTTATGATGTTGTAAATCTCCTGACATGGTTTAGGTCATGCTCTTTCATATATTTCTCCCAAGTCCTGTAGCCGGACCTGAACCCCGAGAAGGTAGGTGGTTCTACCCCCAATGAACAATGCCTACCTTGCACCCTGAGTTACAATAAAACCTGGTGAGCAGCTTCACCTAGATTTTTCCATTCTAATTCAGGGTGTCCAGGTGAAGCTTCAAAAAGCAAGAGACCAATTTTGGAGTCAGGTAGACCTTTGTCCACATGCTGCTTCCTTGTTTCTGGTGGTGTATTGGAATGGACTTATGAGAGATGACTTGAAAGATCAGGAATTTTCCAAGTCAGTTGTTAGAAAAAGTCATTATTAAAAATTAAATTTTACAAGCTTGCAAGGTAATAATTACTTAAAACTCATCAGCTCCAAATTCTTTACTATACTTGATTCTCATTATTCACATTAGTTATATTCTTTAAAATTGCTGTGAACATTGATTTAGGGAATATAATGCTGACCCACTCACCGTCCCAGGGGAAATATAGGATTATGTTCCTGCACAATATTTTCATCAACCGATCGATACATAACCTTATTTTATGTGTATTTCTATTCAAAGACATCTTATTTAATACGTATTCTTGATACTGTAACACTGAACTCACAGCCAACAGCACTGTAACTCATGCCTGAATAAAGTTTATTTAGCACGTGAGTTCTCTCCACAAGGTGCAGTACAGCCTTCTTGAGCTCAGGAACACTCGACAGCACTTCTGCACTATGCTTGGGGGCCCTTTGAAACTGCAAAACCACTAACAAAAGCATGAAAATGCAAAAAACATGGCAATAAAGACTTCAAAAAAAGGGGCACTTGTTCCCAGTCTGAGAGCTGGAACAAGAAGACAGTGTTACCGGTTCAAGTTCAAATTTTTCGTTGCTTTGAACATATCCGTGAGTGACTGCAAAATGTGGCAAGGACTGAGTTTGGAGTTACGAATGAATTTTAGCAAGTAGGCAGATTTGCAAACGTGAAATCCACAAACGATATGCTCCTGAGGTTATTTACCTTTATCGTGCCTGTTTGATGGAAATAAAACTGTGTGCTACAGTGCATTTCTTCCCAACTTTTGAGTGCAGTGACGTCATTTTAGTTGCTTGAAAATGGACACATGAAAGTATGTACACTGCGGAAATTGGCAATGTCCCAAATCGAGGATTGATTTGTTGCCCGTCTAGATTGAAGGAAGTGATGGAGAAAATGTTAAAAATGCAGGTTAAACTTAAAACTGTCTAATGTCTAGACCCATAACATTGCAAATGGCAAAAAAAAAGTAGAGAAAATATTCTTCTAGTATTCAAAACTATTACCTGACTCGGCAAAGGCACACCATGACTGATGAGTGGGGGACGTTCTGACGTGTATCTTTGTTTTCAGTTGAATCTAAGCAAGTCATGTAAAAATGTATCCATCAATGTTTGTGTCAGAGCTGCAACCTTTTGTCAACTGCCACAACACAAATCGATGAAAGCACTCCATGAGAACAACTGTCGTATGGAATTTAACCATTATGTATTGTATTAGGATTTGTCAGCTGTGTCCTACACATCCTTTATTAGGAGTGTTTGTAACTTAAATGCCATTGCCACATTCATTGCCGGAGGGTGAACTGTTTCAGCAGCATAACCCTGCTCTAGCACAGTGGCCTCAATGACTTAACCTCCCAAGCCTTGACCTAGTTAGGTGTGAAATGAAGGAATAAATACACCTTCCTCACAAGAGTTGGAGAACTGGATGCATTATTGTTCCCATTACACCATTTCCAGGGTAGAGACTCAGCAAACGGTCAGTCCCCATCTCCTTACCCGGAGGACAGAGCGGGTCCCAGTCACCCCTGGGCACACAGGTGCTGTCTTCCCTGGATAGCTGTGTGTCCAGACTGAAGTCTCCTTAAGTACCAGGCGGGTGAAAACTGACCACTAGGTGGCATAAGCAAGGTGCCTTTGATGGCTTTAGTTCTTCAGACGATATAATGGATTCGGAATCCTGTGACAGACACATCAGTGTCGGCGCCCTGAACAAAAACGTGAACCTCTGAGCCTCATTTCAGACACGTGTAAAGCGAGTTAAGCTCCGCCTTTGGCAGAACCCATTTCCCTTCGGTGAAGCTTGTCTTCCTGGACACACAGTGTCTTCCGACCACCGCTGCTGGCCGCTTTACACCTTCCACACTCACCGCAGACCCAGGAATGCCCAGCCTAATGTGGAACCGGAAAAGCTCCTCACCCCCAACCTTCCTGCCAGATCTCCCATAATCAGCCCTGATGTGTTATTCTGGAAACCGGTGCTTTGAAGGAGGTGACTGCACTGGCGGCAGGCTTAGGCAGAGCTGCAAAGAGCTGGGATCTCCCAGCATTCCCATCACCCAGGTCTGGCCCTGGGCACTCTGAGAGGCCGCTTACCTTTTCTTTGGAGGGTAGTTGACAAAGGGCCCCCCTCCCCCGGGGTCTTAGTGAGGTCTGCAAGGATTTGTCACAGACTCCCAAAGCATCTAGACACCCCAACACTGGGGGATGGTGGGGAACTCTCAACTGGTTTCCCCTTAAAACAAAAACATTAAAACTTCATTTTTTTTTTTGTAGTAAAATAATAAAATCTGCCTGATTAGTTTTCTGCCTGTGTGGAAAGCATGAATAAAAATTTTGTAAGGAAGCTGTTACTGAAACCATGGCTAGCTTAATTTATCTCTACCAATCTCTTCTATAATCCAACATCTCCATTAAGGCTTTTGATGAATAGTTTTACACATGTGGGATAGTGCTGGTCATTTTTAAAATGAAGTGTCTCTGAAGCTGTTCCAAGGTGGATCAATACTGAACATAAAAGAAAATATCAGTTTCTGGTAAAGGGTAGACATCTCTCCCGATTTTAAACATGACACGACACGCCACAACGCAGCGTTAGTTTGTGTTCTTCAATGGAACGAAACGTAAAGGTGGGTTTTAAAGTCTCTAACCACACTGTAAATTCCTAGGTGTCTACATGGTGGGTGGCCTTTGGATTTAAGCCCCACAGGAATGAACAGCAAATTCTTAATGACAACTTTGAAACATGCAATGACTCAGAATGAATACAAAGGACCATGAGACCGTTTTCTGTTTATTTTTTTTCTTCAGAGTTTATTTTGAATTTCCGTTTTTGGATAACCAAGCAGCTCTTTAAGAAGAATGCGCAGAAGAGCCATTCTGGCACTTTTGGATAGTACATAAGATTTTTTTTTTTTTTTTAATAGTCACATTCAGTCCACTTGCTCAGTCCATACTCCACGTTGGGAGAGCAAGATCAGCCCATAGGATTCCAGAGTTAATATGTAACCGTATATACAAACGGCCAATGAAACCGTAATGACGGCTAGTGGCCAGAGGGATGGATTCGGGGTGGGGGGGTGGTTCTCTACAGAGTCCTCTAGTCTATCTTAGCTACACAGAATCCACGCCACACAGGAGAACTTGAGCGTACACAGCGCTGGAACGAGAATTCTGCACGGGAACGGGCAGTTGGCAGCATGCAGTTTAAAGAAAAGGGGCATCGTTTGATAACTTTATAAAATCCAGGCAGTTCCATTACAGGAGGTTAAGAAAAACGAAGAGGAAAAGTGAGGGGCTCTGTTGTTGTCACTGTAAAAAAGGCACTTGGAGTTAATGGGACCAGAACTGAAGGATTCTCGGCTGATAAAAAAAAAATTTCAGCGCGATTTCATTAAAAGGCTTGGATGTTTAAGAGATGACACGCAAGAGTTTCTGAGAGGAGATACCGAAATAAACCATCAAGAAGCAGACCAGATGAAAACAAAGGAATAAAATCTTGACCACCAAGATGGGTTTCAAAAAAAAAAAAAAAAAAAAGCGGACCCGAAAGGCAACCCTAACAAAGCAAAAATCTAAGCAAAGTAAGAGCATGAAGCAGAGATGCATAGCTTTCCTTTGAGGTAACGCATACCCCAAGACACTAGGTGCCAAGCTAATTTCTCAATCATAACTTCACAGGAGCATGATCGTGGTAAAATTGATTCAAGCAATGCAAATAAAAAGTTTCATCTGTTCCTGCAATCTGAGGGAGATCCGAGGTTATCGCCAGAACCTAGCAATGTCACTTGCGGTTTTTCGGTGTCCGGCGGGGGGCGGACACGTCAAGCCCGTGGAAGGACATGGCGACACTACCTTCGGCCGCCTCCCCGGTGGCGAGGCATCCGTTAGCATCATCCTTTCTTCTGAGTCTTAGCTGTAATTCCGTTCTGACATTTACACAGCAAACTGGTAACGCAGGCAACGTCCGCTGCCCACCGGCGACTTCCTCCGCAAACGGGTACGCGCTTCCGTTAAGTAAGCATTTTTTGGCAATTTTGTTAGATTCCACGGTCGGGCGGCGCTGCGGCCACTCATTTAATGTTGAACGCCATCAGGGGTCTCTCCTCCCGCTTCTGCCAGGGGCTCTTCTTGTCCTCTCCTTGGTCGTCGTCGTCGTCCTCGTCGTCGTCCTCGTGAGCAGATCTTCCCTGATCCGGGCTGGCTAAGGGCTCTGGGGGGGCGTCCACAGTCCGCTTGGTGGTCTCCTCCTGCAGGCTGGGCAGCTGGCTGCCGCTTCTGCGGCTGGAGCTGTCCAGCAGGCACCGCAGGGCACTGTCCTCGGGCGTGCAGACGGTGGTGCCGCACTCACTGCCGCTCTGGTCCATGTCATCCAGGTACACCAGCTGCGTGTAGGCGGTGCCGTCCGCCGCCCTCGGCTCCTTCTGCGGGTGCTCCTGGACGGGCGGGTGGTTCTGAGGGAGAGACAAGGGGTCTCCTCTTCCCTTCCGGGCAGATTTTGGTTCATTCATATCCACGCCCGAGTCCAAACTGGCATCGTTACTTCCGTTCCTTCCAGCTCTTTGGAGATCGATGTAGGAATGTCTGACGTGCGCGTTGGACCTGCCGTCCAGGGAGACGAACCAGGCGCGGGGGTGGGGAAGCGGCTTCCCGCCGCCCAGCTCCATCAGAGCCTTTTCGGTCAGGAGCTGGACCTCGCTGTTCATCTGGGCCAAGGCTGCGTCGTTCAGGGACGCCGGGATGGACAGAGACTCCGACATGGCCGCGTTCTGGGGGCTCCACTCCCGGCTGCCTGCGTCCTGCAGGTGCTGCTGAGAAATGGCCTGGCACGAGAGCGGCTGGGCCTGGATCTGGGCGGAGGGGTGCGGGAAGATGCCCGCGTGGGGGCTGGACAGCTCGGCCTGCAGTCTTTCGATTTCGAGCTGCTGGTCCGCCGGGACGACCAGGGGCTGGCCCACATACGAGGGGTCCCCGGGGAGTTTCATATAATGAGCGGGGATGACCAAGGCTGGCAAGACTTTTCTGTACACGCTGTCGTTGACCTGGTCAACGGAGCTACAGCAGATCAGCTGGCCGGGCCGCGGAAAAGACGTGGGTCTTTCCAGGTGGTCCACGGATCGCGACATCATACATTCAGTGGGTCTGCGGTCCAGCAGCTGCTCTTTTTCGGGAGAGGAAGGCGCGGGGTACATGTGTTCCTGAATGGTGAGCTTACTTCCCGTGGGAACGTGGTTCACGGAAGCCTGACCATCTCTGTCCTGCTTCTCGAATAAAGGCTGCGACAGCATGGCATTGTAACTCCTCCTGTAGTCGCTGCTGCCGGGGGACTCGTAGCCTTCTCTTTCCATCGATTTCCTGGACTTTAAGGGGAAAATCTCCACGGACTTGTGGTAATCTTTTCCCAACGTCCCGCTCGGGGTCAGGTTATCAAAGGAGATTTGGCTTTTGTCCTCCTCCTTATGAGAGAGGAGTTCCTCTCGAGAGCTGAACTCTTGGGAGGTGCTGTAGGAAAGCTTTAGCATGGGGGTGTGCGTGTCCACTTCCCCGTGGGAGGACAGCCTCTCCAGATGGACCCCGCTCATCAGCTCCTTTGTGCCCGGGGCGTCCGGGCGGCCGTGGCCGGTGACAGAGAGCGGGCCGGGGAACCCTGACTCCCGACGGGAAAACAGCAGGTTGATGTGCGACATGGACGTGGACTGGTCCCTTTTGGAATTCTCCAGGGCTGCGGGAAGCTGCAGTTTCCTATGGTGCTGACGAGGTTTCAAGCACTTGCGCCTGCGATCAAAGAGACAGTCCAAACGCAAAGATTAGAGATTCTTGTCAGGGTCCTTTCAAGTAAATTCCTAATTCGCAACTTCCACAGGGAGAAACAAGATGAGACTCCTGATCGGTAGCCAGAAGTCTGCTCACCCCACACCCCTCAGCCTTATTTTGATTTGGAGCGGCAGAATCCAAGGATTTCAGCCGTAGGCTCTTTTATAAGTACATCCAAGTGATTCATTCAAAAGCAGTTACCCAAGAATTGACAATCAACATTCTCACAAACCAAATAGAGGAGGCATTGCAATTAGAATATCTCTGCTTTGTCCTAGAGAATATCTCTTAATCAGTGTTTAGGATATTCTGAACGAATCCCAAAACAACTGCCAATTTTTTTTTTTTAAATTCCCATTCTAAGCGATGTTATACACAGCACGCCTCACGTGTCCCGTTCATTCATTTGCAAGTTAAGACGACTAATGTTCAGTTCTTAAACATTTTCTCATGAGAAAAAGAGAACCTCGATTCAGAGAAAGAAAAAAAAAAAAAGACCTCCATATCAATGCTTACACAAGAAATTCCAAACGGAAAAAGAGAGTGTCAAAATAGTAATACATTACCTGCAATAATATAAAAGCAGACACAGCAAAACCAAAAGGATGAAAGCCATTCCTCCTAAAATGGCCAAAAGAAACACCGTGTGATACGTGGTAATGTCCTGCGTGACAACGGGACCTAGAAGGTCAAAACAGGGTATTTTAGATTTGTGAAAACCTTTAACTATCAAGGGGGATAATGAACGAGAATGTGATGTTTTTTTGTGTGAGTGTGTGTGTGTGTGTGTGTTTTTTTTTTTACTCTTCCAGGCCAGGCACCTGGAGCAGAGGCCAGATGCAAATACCCTTCAGATGGTCACCCTACGATGAGAAAGGCCGACCAGCACCATTACTGAAGCAGCTGTGGTCTCTGAATACACAAATACTACATGCAGTGGGTCAAAGGTCCCTCCTTAGTCAGGAGAGCCACATTCATTCAGCGTGCTAAACACGTGATTTTTAATAAAAGCAAATGGACGTGTGATAACACGGTGAGTGGGACTCTGACGCTCGGAGAGACGGCCTATCAGATTTTATGCCTCCGGAGAAACAAGAGTCACAGGACGAGTCTCACTTTCGCTCTGACTGTGGAGAGTGTTTTTCTGCCTAAATAAATCGAAAGAAATAGAAAAGAAACGTACTGTGCCTTAAAAAACATCCGCAGCTTATTTACAGGTGTGCCAAGTGCTTCTAAAATGCCTCCCATTTTTAAAAATATAATCTTCCTCTACAATATCTTTTCAACCTATGTGATTCACCTTACGTGGCTCCAGACCTCTTTAGAACTTATAGATGAGGTTTACCGGAGATAAACACACTTTCTTTTTCATTCACACTGTAAAGGATCCCACGAGGTACTTTAACTTAGACTCTTTATGCTCAACAGTGTAAGAATGTATCAATGTCAGTGACAATGGAGCCACAGCAATAATAAAACTTCCTCAAATTATGGTACTTGGGCCCTTCTTGGTGTCCAGGTATCCTGGCAGAGCCGCAAAAGTGGTAAGGAAGGAATGCAATGTTCTATTGTTCCAGAGAAGCATGGTTCTGATTGCTTAATACTATAATCGCCCATTTACTTATTGATTTTTGAGATTCGAAGGGAGAGACTTTTTCGAAAACTTTTTGAAGGAGACAAATCTCTTAAGGGCTTGATAAACCAGAGGAGGTTAACTAGTTCTTGAGAATAGTGACATTACTTCAGTTCAGAAGACAACAGCATTCTCTTCCAAATAGAACTCCCTTCAGTAGGGGTAGAGTTAATATTTACAGAAGTTGGAAAAATAGCTGACATCTGTATCCTGCCTTAATCCTTCAGAGAAACAATTAAAAAAAATAATACATAAAGACAGCCTCCATAGGCACAGGCAATGCCTTGGCAGGGGTCACCACAGAAATCTGGGGTACACACAGAAATCATATCCAGATAACTGAAGCTCGATTCTTTTAAGTACTCTTTTAAGTACTCGATTCTTTTAACCATTATCGTTTTAATGGCTGCCAATGGAGATCTTTATAAAATTTATAGCCATACTTCATTTCCTTTTTCACCAGAGAATGAAAGCGGGAACCCCTAATTATTTCTTGTTTGTTTTGCGCTCATGAAGGCACAGCATCATTGTAATTTGTTTTAATAAAGGCGATGGCTGGTGAGGGGTCTAACATGTGTTTCTACATTAAATGCCATCAGGGGCTGTGCCGTGTATGCTTTTAACAGCTTTCTTCCCTCTTCCTTCATTGCTAGGAAGCTTCAGTGGACCTACATCCAGCAGCTCTTTCTCCTCTTTACAATAGTATCTCTGATTCTGTTGCATGATGGGAAAACTGACATCCAAAGTTGTCTAAAATAGATCTAAAATAAAAGCAAACTTTAAATGCACGGCCTTTGTGGCCTCTCCTTTGGTACTGGAGGAATTTCTTTTCTTTCCGTCCTTACTCTTCATCATATGATATTCCAGGTTTGGAGACTGAGGCACTTCTGTACCTAGTTCATGCCTATAATGCTATAAGGGTGATATCATAAAGGAAAACACACACTACAAACACGAACGTAAAATGTTTGTTTTCTCAGTACAGGATTATAAAGCAAATGGTGACAGATTTTTCAACGCCTACCTAGGAATGGCTTCCATCAAATTAGTGACTTTGGGAGTCTCGGTGTTCATTCCAGTGACAAATCCAGGACTAAAATATTTTGGACTCCCATTCTGGCATGGCCTTCAAGGTTAATTCATAAGAGACACCTTTCAATCACAGCACATTTTGACCTGGGCTCAGTCACCTACTTTATTCACCAGACTGGGAGGTGCATGACTTTTAGGTGTATCTAAGAAAAATCAAAGGGACCCTCTGAGCCTAAAGATTTGCCTGCCACCTGTGAAAAGTTTCACTAACGAAGCCAAGTCCAAGTGACACTGATTCAAAAGGCATTTTGAGCAAAGGCAGCCCTCACTGCCTGAGGTGACTGTTCTGAAAAGCAATTCTAGAATACTCCCTGGGATAAATTAGGGTATGCAGGTTAAAAAAAATAAACTTCCAGGCACATTTTGAAAAATACGAGTTCATTCACATCGCCTAAATGGAGATGAATATTCTTTTTGGACACAAAGCAACTAGTTGGCTTTGAAGCCTCTCGGAAAAGCCAAATCAAGCTTTTTGCCCCAAGAAGCCATCGATGATGACTTTCTGCAAGCCTCTCTGCTGAATGCCTTTTCCCACATGTTCCCTTACACCCGGCCACAGCTGTTTCAGGAATTAGGGAGGAGGTCTGCACAGCCTCTGTGGGCTTTCGATTAAGAATTTCCTATGGCAGCTGTCCGAGGAAAACGGAGATACGAGACGTGACGATTTTCTACGCGTTATTCTTATTTGTCCTAGACGGGACAGTTCTGAGCAGAACTCCCCCGGCCCCACGAAATACCTCAGTTTCACCTTTTGAGTGTTCAGACCCTCAACTGTTTTGGAGTAAGATGTGATGTCCCCGCTGAAGTTATTCTCAAAAGCATATCCTCGGCCCGACCCCTCAAAGCCATCGTGCCTCGTGACCACGGGTGCTGGCTTCCTGTTACCTGGGTTGGGAGGAGACATGGCCGCTACCCAGTAGCCCAGCTGGGGGGCGATGTAGGTCCACGTCAGCTGGCTGCCTTCCTGGTGCACGAGGCCGAGACCACTCTTTAGCCACGATCCTGAGGGGTGCAGAAAAAAAAAAAAAAAAACAACTTCAGTTCTAAGCACACTGAACTCCTACTTAAGGCTTAAGGATAGTGGACACGTCACCTTAAATGTCACCTTTATAGCCCATTAGACAGTCAGATTTTCATTTAGGGGCTGCAAACAGCTCTCTGCAGATTCATTTTAACTTCCTTCAGGCGCAAGCTGAACAACTGTAGTTTTTTAGTATTTCTTTGCTTTCCTTAGTCAATTCCCTTCAACCTCTTAATCAAACATCGCAGACACAGATAATTGTAGCAGAAGCCTTTGGAGTTTAGGAGAATCAGGGTAGCCTGAGAGGGGTTGGGGGGAAGTGGAAAGAAGGGGGCTGGGAATCAAGTAATGTTTGTATCTTTTATCTTCAAAAACAAATAAGTGAATATCCTATCTGGAATCAGACGCTGGCTACATCAGAATTACTGGGGCAAGTTTTTTTTAAAAAAGTTAACTCCCTGGTCCCATCTTTGCAAATTCTGACGCAGGAAACTTGGCTTAGATGGATATTTTTAAAAGGTTCCAGTTGATCTTGACACTGGGAAACACAGATAAGTGCAGGTCTGTGTGCCGTCTTCCAGGTATTCCTTTTAGTATTTAACATTAACGAGTGAGCACCTTCCATGTAGCCTAGTCACAGTAGATGCGTTTTATAGACAGTAGTCCCTCGGTATCCACAGGAGATTGGTTCCAGGACCCCCGCTGACACCAAAATCCAAGAATGCTCAAGTCCCCTACATCAAATGGTGTAGACCAATGCGTACAGCCGGCCCTCCGCATCTGCACACTCCCAGCCACAGACAAAAACACGCACTGTTTCCAATCTGCAGATGTAAAGCCCGTGGAAAGAGGAGGCTGGCGGTACGTTATCTCTACTTCTCACAACGACCCTACAGAATTGGACTTATCCTCCCTTTCTGGATGAGGACGCTGAAGGCTGGTGAGCTGCCTAACTCCTCCGAGGCCTCCCGGAGCTCGGGAGCAGAGCAGGACACCTCGGTTGGTCCGTCCGACTTTAAGACCGACGACCTTGCTTCTGCTCTCCCGTTGCAGCCTCTGATGACTCTGTACGGTTTCTAGGAGCACACTCGTGATCCGAGGCTGCCTGGCTGGCTGTCACCTGTCTCAGCTGCAGAGAACCTTGCTTTGAGGACTGTGACGGAGGCTGGCAGCAGAGGCAGGGGAGAGCACTGGCCAGGCCCCGCGCCGCCGCGTGCACGCCCACCTACCCCACCCGCCAGCCCGGAGACATCATCGGGCACTGACTGCTCGGCCTCAGTGCCCACCGCACCCCTGACCAGCTCAGCTCCCCCCCACAACCATCCGCCACCGGAAAGGGCCACGATCCGCCACCGGAAATGGCCACGTGTGCGGCCCTGTCCGCTCCAGAACCAAACGCACCGACCGTGCACCCGATATTCTGCCCTCGGGGCTCCAAATCCGTGCCTTGCTTGACTACACACATCACTGAGGTGGCCATCACGGATTTTTTTTTTTTTCTTCCCCCTGAAGAAAGAAACAATAGTTGGGGCTGCTTCTAGGGCCTATCGGTTGCCATAGCAACCTTCAGATTGCGGATGGAAAGGTGCGTGGCGATGCCTCCGAGCTTGCACACCAACTCCACGGCTCAGATGGCGCCCAAACAAAGGAGGAGGACGGGGAAGCCGGGCGGCCGCACGCACCGCACCGTCTGACCTTCCCGTGCAACGGGCTGAATCATGGTCCCACTTAGACAAAGATACAAGCTCGGGGGTTTCTACAATGAGTGCAAGAACCAAGATGCCCAATGCTGACTCTCTCTCTGAAGAACATGAACCCAGAAGAGGTGGTTATGCCAACTCAGAGCATCGCTCACTTCTGCAGGGCCCCTGAGGAAACAGACACAGGGGACGATCGATCGACATGGGAAGTGAGAGGGTTTCTGTGCTGGGTACAGAAGTTTCCCTCGAGGTAGAGAAAGGAGCGTTGGCGACCGGTGGGTGTCCGTGCACAAGGGGACCCCACGCCGTTCAGCTCCTGGCTGAACACGCCACACCCCGTTCCCACACAGCTTCTCCCACAGTAGCAGCCCTGCCGGGAGGGGATCTCCGTATCAGCCAGGAAGTGGCCTTGCATTCTTTGGTTTACAGTTTTCCCCAGATTAGAGTCTTGAGTCACTGCTCTTTGAATGGAGCGGATGCTGGGTTAGGCTAAAGGGGACCCAGAGGGAATGGGCTGGACGCTCAGCATCGTCATTCCTGCTCACTCGAGGATGAACCACCTAACTGGACCACAACGTTGCCTCTGCCTTTTACAACGATTAGACACACTTTCCAAACACCTCCCGGTTACACTGGTGGCAAGCTGAGCGTGTGGACACACACACACATGCACGCACGCATGTGCACATGCACACGCTCACACACACACACACTCCACCCAGCTAACAAGTCCCCGTGGCCAGCCTGGAGGGCCCTCTGTCCAGCAGGGGTGCTGGTGACGCTGGTGGGAGCCAGAAAGGCTACTGATGAAAGGTCACACAGCTGCTTTGGGAGCACAAGGAGGAAGGAGTGGGTGGGTGGGCCAGGCTTCTGGATGAGCTGAGCTTTGAAGCACAGGCAGGGCTGTCAGTTGGGGGCATGGTGAGGGGGCCACAGAGAAAGAAGACGGAATCACATGCACGTCGGCTTGTAAGATGCAGGGCGTGGGATGGAGGCGCAGGGGGCTGGGAGGGAGGGAGCCGCTGGGCAGGAGCTGTGAAGAGGTCCAGTGTCTGCCCGCTAAGGGCTGGACAGGGCTCCCGATGCTGTCAGCACTGGGAGGCCACGGGGACCTGTAAGTGGAGGCACCGCTGGTCAGAGTGCCCCTCGCCACCTCCCCGTCTCCCACGCGCCCACGTCCCACCCCCATAGTTCTTCCAGGGTCCGTCCTCGCCGGGCATGCTCTGACGCAGGCCTGCAAACTTGCTGGCCCTTGTTGCTCCAACCTCACACAGTCTCTCTCTCTCCCCCAAACCCTCGCCCTCTTACAAGATCCAAGTCGCACCACGTGTTCTCTCGAGTTCCCCCAGCACTCAAGGATCTTCCACACCTGGGCATCCCTAGGACACGTGTCTGTGCGGCATCGATTTTTCTGGAAACGTCTGTCGTCTCAGTTGCTACCCTGTTGTCCTGTCTTCCTCCTCTAAGACGGGGCCGGCTCTTACTTTCCATTATCTTTTCTCAGCGCCTAGAAATATCCTGGGTGTTGGAACTCAGTAGTACTTGAGAATGAGTGAGAGCCAGACGGACAGTCCCCCCAAAAATACCAGGTGACCTTCTGTGAAAGGCCGGGTGTGGCCGGCGGGAAGGACCTCCCGACGGAAGTGTGTTCGGATCAGGATTCTGCCCTCTTCAACTAAAAGGAACGGGCCCGGCTGGAAAAGGGGCATTTATTTTTGCCCAGGTTTTCCGTAAAACGTACCCACGTTCGGGGAACAGGGGTGGCGCTGCCTTGGGATTTGACAATCACGCTGTTAATTGGCAGAAGCCGTTTCCAAGCGTCCTGGGTTTCGCGGGAGGAGACCGGCGACAGAGAACACGTTCGAGAAACAACGTGCGGTTCTCTGCGAGCTCCTGGGTTGGAACGCCTGCCGAGCGCTGTCCTGGGTCAGCCTGGCTCCTCTGTGGTCCAGACGCAGAGCGGCCCCCAGGGGCACAGCAGCTTCACCCCTGTGCTTGTCTTCCTCTTCTCCCATCACTTCCTTTGCCGCGGACTCACTCGGGGTCCGGGACACAGGTGGGCAGTGAAGGCAGCCGCTAAGACCTGAGTGAGGTGTGTCCAGCTGGGCCACCTGGCGAAAGTGTGCAGCGAGGACCCTGCGCTTTCCTCGTGCCCGTCCCCACTGGCCCGGCTAGGCCGCCACCTTCTTCATGCACAGCCGCTCCTGCGGAGAGAGGCCGAGGCCAGCTGTGAAGCGGGTCTGTCCTACGGAGGCTGACGGCCATCAGGGCCTTTGCTCGGTCCAGGGTCTGCGGCGTGGTTATTACTGGGACTGTACGTGCGTGAGGTTTAGATAGCTATCCTCCGGGCGTCATCAAGGAATAAATTCGGTATTACTGAGATTTCTAGCACGCAGGTTTTCGAAAAGTTTTTAAAGCATTTGAACTCTTTAAAGTTCTTTCTCTCTTATGGAATCTTGAGCAGAAGTGACTACGTAAAACAGATAACAGACAAGCTTTTCTGCACGGAAGAGGAGTCTCCCCTCCCGCATGGCAACCCCAACGAGTCTCCTCTGCAGCTTGGGTTCTTGTTAGCCCACACTTGAAAAGGCTGGTTTACATAACTCTAAAAACCATCACGTACTCCTGCCTAATAAAGTAGAATGTGATTTCGATTTTTCATGATGCGTGGTAGTGATTATGGTGAACTACCATGCTAGGCTCTAAAATGCTATGTCCTTAGGGTCCTCCTGAAGAACATCGGATTATTTGTTCTTAAACTAAATACCCCCACTCCCAAACGCACCCCTCCCCCTCCTTCCTTCCTCTGTGTGGTTGTCAAGGTGTCTACTGTCAGCTCTGCTCCTTCACCCCTCCCCGCCCAGGGAGACCTGCTTCTGGAAACTAGATAACCCACCTCACCAAGACCGTCTCGGGAACAAACCCGGCTACGGAACAGCAGTTTTCCGGATCCAAGCTCAGTAGTTTTTTTTTTTTCTCTTCAATGCTACACCCACAGATCAGTTTCCGTGTGAACTGTCATCCTCTAGGGTTCGACCTTACGCAACGGGAAGAGTTAGAGCTATGTTCAAGGATAAATCTCTTTGGAGAAAGAGCTACGTACTCAGCTGGCCAGCATCATTGGGTATTAAAGAGCCTTGAGCTCTTACCTGGGCGGCTGCATTTAACTATAACGTCATCACACACACTATTTGACAGGCAGAAAAAGATAAGCCTTGTGCTCCCTCGTAAGGCCTGGTGGGGTCTCAGCAATCACCACGGGTCTTGCTTTCCTGCTTGGTTACCAAGCAGTAACAAAATCAGCTTTGATTTGCAAAATATAAAGAAAAGTGAGTTCAAAAAGGTAATAAATGGCTATCGAAAGGGAAAAGGACTCTAAAATATGGACAAAGGCCCAAAACACAACGTCTGATTTGAATACGACCTCTAGGGCCCAGATTTACCTAGTGTTTCCTCCTTAGACGCCCCTATTTTAGCGGCCAGGCTACCTCATCTCAGCATTTGGGAACAAGCAGAAAAATCTGATTTGAGGAGCACAATTGATTTGGAACAGGAAACCGGAAGTGACAACCTCCAAACCGAAGCGGGCACCTTGCACCGCAGCCGGTGTACAGGGTCACGAGTCACTGCTCTCAGGCTGAGACCTGTCACCGCGTCCGATGGACCTCAGAACACCGGGCAGATAGAAGCCCAGCCATAAAGGGTTAACTGGCCGCGTGGACGACTTCCCCATCTGTAAGATAATCCTGAATGCGATTCCCAGCTCTGCCACTCTCTAGCCGTGTGAACCGAGGGCCTGCCCAGGATGGCACAGCAGAGAACATGACAGTCCTTGGTGACATCGCTGAGCCACCACCGGGCAGTCCCGGGCCCTGGGGTTCATGTCCCTTTCGTCACATCAACAGCCGACACCCTCCGGGTCTGAGCACTGGCTGCGGCATTCTACTTCGTGCAGCTAACACGCTCGGATATATTTTTCCTGAGAGAAGCTGGAGCGGGTTCTACCAGATTTAGGAGCTGAAGCCCGTGAAGGAATTCCACAGCCCCTCAGAAAACCCATCTCAAAAAAGCTCTGCCGATCAAAAGGGGAATATTCACACTGTGCCACATAGCCATGTCTACTCTGACGCCTAAATTTTCACTGTGACAGGTTTTGGGACATTTATGGTGAGAGGTGATGACACACAGACACGCATGACACAGGCGTGCACTTGGACAGTAGGGACCTACGGTTGGTTGTCTTGCCTCTCGGCTGGTGGCTATGGCCAGTGACCGTCTCCTCGCTGGGACGGTAGTGAGCCTTGCTGAGTAATCAGCATGGCCTGGGATGGGCAGCAGCTCGTTTGAGGAACAGCCTTCTTAAGAGCCACAGCTGGTGCTTATTGCTACTATGATTATTGTTATTGTTAACTTTAATCATAGGGCCTCTTCAGATCCCCGGATATGCTGAACTTCTCTAGAAACTAGATGACTTACTTTTCCAGGCTTTCATTTGTATTATCTTAAGCTTCAACCTCTACTATATTTTTCTACCGGCTGTACCTTTAGGAGTTTCAAGCTCTAAGTCTCTTTTATTGTATGTTTTAACAAAACTTGGACAGGATCGCTTACTAAAATCAGAATAGAAGAATCCATCAGCCTAAGTCACATTCATCATTAGAGCTGAAACAGTGATAATTTCTACCCTTATGATATTGTGGAGTAGCCTTCTTTTTTCTCCCAAATTAAAGTCTATGCTTTTGAATAGCCATGTTTCCTTCTTTGGAATTATTTTTCCATGAAATCTGTGAGGAAGGACATTCCTTATTAACTACATAAGCAAAGCATTTACCTGGTGGTCAATTATCTAGTCATTCTTGCTGAAAGCAATAAAACTGGAGAGCAAAAGTTATGTACAGATGGCTGGATTCTTATAGCTTCGGGCGAGGACATTTCAGCACTGGTTTAAACAAGAATAAAATTAAGGGCAACTTGCTATAACCACCATCCTTCTGTCTGAAATATAAAATCATGGATATGTTGAATTATTAGAAATTAAAACAAGAAATGAATCTGTATTCAGCTACAACATGTTTCCTGGGGTTTTAAAGGGTAATTTTTGACAAATAGATCCTTAAAAATAAACATAATCTAAGCAACCGATTTTTCCCTTCTTTAAGCTTTAGCTGAGTTATCACAAGACTTATTGAAACAAGTTTTAGAAGAGAGCAATAATGGGAAACCATAAAGATTCTAGCAGAGTTACGGAAAGCTTATGCCTTAAGTAGGTAGCCAGAGTAGTAGGATACGTAATAGTATTAATAAAATTTAATGAGAGAATTCTGAATTTACAATAGGTATATATAAATTTTCCAGAAAGTAGTATCAGAGTACAGGCTAATTAGGCCCACATGGAGAGAAATTCTGTTCATTACCCACTCCATCCAAGCTCCATCTTGCAATGACATCTCGGGAGGGCTGGGGCGGGGACGCGGACCACAGTTCCAGGAGGCAAAGCCACTAATCCCCAGCACTAGACTCAGCTCGAAATGAGGAACAGCGTAATGGAGACGTCTGCAAACTTTCTCCCAAATTAAAGTCGGCGCCTTTGAATAGACAAAGGCGAAGGTGGTAAGATGCTCTTCATCCAGTTTTGTTCAACAGCTTGTTTACAGTGGTGATCTGGTTAAAATGCTGATTCGGATCCAGCCGGGTCTGAAGCAAGGCAGGAGATTCTGCAGTTCTAACAGGCTCCCCATCCGCCGACCACACCCTGAGCGGCAAAGCTCTAAATTATTTGCACTTTTGTGGATACAGCGATTCTTTCGGAAAACCCCGAGGCCGTTCCCTGCCATGATGCCCTGCTGTTATCAACTGGGCGGCCAGCGCTTGAAGCAACTTCAGAAATAGTTCTAATATATTTAAGAGATATTCTAGTCACTTGTCAGAAGACAGACCAGGAGTTGGCAAACTGAAATACGGCGGGTCCTCAAATGACGTTCCATTTAACATTGTTTCCTTGTAACATTGGTGAGATGCTGGAGGAGCTTAACTCTTGTTTGTGTCAATCATCCAAAGGTACAACTGGTTTCCTTGTACGTCGTTTTGCTTCAAGTTGCAGTTTCCAAATACCTATCGAGGATGATGCTATCTTTGTTTCAGGGGACAGTGCTGCTTAGTGAACCGACTGCTTGGGGTAGGGGCGAGTTGGTTCCAACCTTAAGAACTTTGTGTTGACTGCTTTTTTTTTTTTTTTCAGCCCAGAACGTTCTGCCCCCAAGACAAGATATACCCAGGCTTGGCTCCTAGCTTAGGATCTCAGCTCAAATGTCACCTCTCCAAACACTCTGGCCCGCCGGTCATTCCCTCTGGCGTCCCTCTGCTTAACTATCTTACAGCACCTTATGCCATCCGAAGTAAACTGGTTCCCTGTCTCCACTTCGAACAAAAGCTTCATAATTACACGGACCTTCCCTGCATTGTGTCGTCACTGCTTTATCCCAAGAGCCTAGAACAGAGGAATGTCTGACACAAAGAGGACGCTCAATAAATATTTGCTGAAATGAATGAATTGTTTGATTTTTTCAAAAGAGAAGCCAAGAATAGAAGTCCATGGCACATCCTTTGATTTTTAAATGTTGGCAGTAAATTAAAACCCAACAAGCAAACAAATGCCCCTGTATCAACTGGGCAGGCCAAACCGGACATATCTGGGAGTCGGTGGTTGTTCTGCACTCCCAGTCCATTATTCTATTAGGCCACATTAAATCTTGGCATAGAAGCAGGAACACGCAAAAGTCTGATACGCAAGAAAAGGAAGGGGAGTTAAAGTCTGAAGGAAGTTGGGTTTTGCGTCTCCCCTTCCCCTCCCTGGCATCGTGCGTGGGCACCGGGCACTTCACTGGGCACACTTTCAGCTTCTTTCTGATGGAGAGAGAGTGTAGCTCCCCCACCTCCAGGGCTGTGCTGGGAATAGTAATGAAAACTGAAAACTGGTGGTTTATAGTAACACCCATTTTGCTGATGGATAACTTCAGTTGAGAATGAGTACACAAAAAAATGCTTTTCCCAAATGATCCCATTCCCCCCTTGCCCTTCGATTTAGTCACATGTGAGATGGCACCATGGGATTGGCTGGGACACCGTGTACAACTTCTACGTGACATGTCACACGCCCCTCATGAAGCACCTCTGTGCAGACTGGGTTTGTACCACGTGTGTGTTCTGTGTATGCTTGCACACGTATTTGCACTCAAACAAATGTGTGCATGCACACGAACGATTTTAAAGAGTTGAGTCAAGGGACGGGGCAGAAAGAATCAAGGTGTTAAGAACTCAAGCATGCCTGGCAACGTGCTAGGTGCTTGACGTACAGTATCTTGCTTTAGTCTTACGCTGCCCTGTAAGGCTAGAAACATTAGGGGCAGAGAAGTTAGCAATCACGTCCTTAAGTAAATGTGTCTTCTCCTCCCCCCATAACTTTACCATAACATAACCTGAAGGCCAGGGTCCAATGTCAAATTCTTAGATTCCTCAGAGTACACGTGAAAGCAGAATTAGCTTGTGACCAACCCCACTTCCCAACTCGGCCTCAGCTGTGTGATGAACCCAAGCCCATGTCCCCCGTGGCCACTCCTTGGCCATGCCTCTGGCCTATGGCTGTACGTGTGGCTGTGTATAAGGGTGGAGAAGTCTGCCCTTGGGAGGTGGGCCTAGGGGACAGGGCCTGGAAGCCCGCTTAGGCCTGTCCAGGCAGGGAACACCAAGAGAGTGCTCCAGAAAGGGAGGCTCGGCTTCAAGGGGACCACAACCATTTGGATCAGTGGACACCTTATCCCATGGGAAAGGGTACAGCTGGATGAGGGCCAGAGTGAGACTCTCCAAAATGGGGTTCTTAGGGTTGGAGTCCCTCTTTCCTTGCACAAGAACAGAGCTACTAAGGGGTGAAACGCTATCCTAAAAGATAAAATCACCTATCTAAAAGGTTTTCCCAGTAATGTATATTTTTTCAAGATTAAATCTTGAGTGTTGAAGCTTTGCCTAAACTAGATCCCAAGCCAGGACTACCTTATATACCAATAATTTCCAGACCTGATTAGTGGACAAAACCACTTTCAAAAGAAAAAAAAAAATCCCATACTATGTGTTGAGCTTATTTTAAAAAATTACAATGTGTGAAAGATGTCCTAACATAAAAGAACTTATAGCTCATGCAAAAATATAAAACCTAAACAAAGTTGGAAAAGAAACGGAAACAGGTTATGAAATTTCAAAATAAAATTCAAATTGAAATTATCTATTCAATGTAGTCCCCGATGACTGAAAGGAACTTGTCACTTGTAACTAAAACATGACTTTGGTTAGGTTGAGGCTTCTTTGACTAGCTGTGCCTACGTCCACTTCTCCCACCGCCATTCTCTAGCTGAAGTTCCCACGACATCTTCCTCCTTCAGCCTACTTGGATTTCATGTTGCCTTAATACAGGGGGTTGCACCCTTTATGGGTGACATTGACTGCTGTTCAGTTCGTAGTGGTCCTATCCTATCACTAATCTATTCGTAAATGGAAATTCACACAGTGAAAGTATCTGATGGTTTTAAATTCTGTATTGGGAGGGTGCAGGGGGAGGGGATCTGGATGCAGGTGGTTCAAAGGTACCAACTCGCAGCTGTAAGCCCTGGGGACGGACAGCATGGCACGGGAACTGTAGTTAACGCCGCTGCATGGTGTATGCGAAAGGTGCCAGAAGTAGAAACTCTGATTTGTCATTACAAAAACAAGCCTTTTTTTTTTCCTTCTTTTTTTTTTTTGGTGTCTATACGAGATGGTGGATGTTATCTAAAGTTACTGTGGTAATCATTTCTCAATATATGTGAGTCGAATCATTATGCCGTGTACCTTAGTGCTGCATGTCAATCACTGCACAATAAAACTGGAAAAATTCTGTATTGAATCCGGATGACAGAGAATGTTTTTTATGTTACGTTTTTAAAAAGGATCGTCAGAACCCCGGGATTAAAAACCCCGCTGGACAATTCCCAGACCCCACAGAAAACCTCGGGGTCCACAAGCTTCAGCTGGGCAAACATGGGAGCTTCCTCAGGGGAGCCTGGACGTCCAGGACCTTCATTTGTCCTAAGCCTCCAACCTCGGTTTCCTCCCCCTGTCAAGTGAGGACAACACTCCTCGCTGCTGTGAAGACCAAGGGTGCTGAGTTGAGACCAAGGACGAGAGCAGGGTGGGTTAGAGTTCAGATGCAGGACGGCTAGCTGGGCTCACGCCCTGGCGAAACGCCTGCTCTGCACACAAATTGCATTACTCGAATTAAAAGGCATTACTTATTCCGAACTTTAAGAGTCATCTGGAAATGGGGGAATGGCAATGACATTCAAAATACGGAACAACTGGTACAGCCTGGGAATCAACCCATCAGATTGGATGCCCGGGGCACGCCAGCCAAGACTGGCAGATTAAACTGAAAGACACTAGGACTTCACTGTACCCATCCTTCTCTCTTGTATTCTGCTCCACCCAAAGTGCAGAAACTAAATACGGGCAGTGAGGATTATAACGACGACGGCTAACATTCAGGGAGCTCTTTACCAAGTGCCGGGCACTGGGCTAAGTGCTCTCAATCTACAGCATTTCTATGAGGTAGGGACAAGGACTGTCATTGTTCCTACTTCATAGATGAGAAAACTGAGGCCCCCAGAGGTTAAAGGACTTGCTCAAGATCACACAGCTAGTAATCTGAGGAGGAGCCAGTATTCAAGTCCAAGGTGTCTCAACAGTTGTGCTCCATGCTGCCTACACTCCTGCTACACGTGACAAAACCAGAGCAATAGTCAAATGTATCAAAAACACTTTTACCTTTTAACTACCTATTTCAGTGGAGATCACTGAAAGCAGAAGACATTTTTAAAGTGTTGGGTTCTGAAAAAAAATTATGGCAGCTTTGCCTTCCTTACTATTTTTCACCCAGGCCGATACCAAGACAAGCATGTCAGATGCAGTCTTTAAAATCCAAACCCACAGCAGCAAAGCAAGTGGGCCCTGAGGCTTCCAGGGGATGGGGGAGCCGGACCTGCCACAGACAGATGACCCACAGAGTGAACTTTCCGTAAGTGTTGGTTTGGAGTTGGCTGTAACATAAGACACATTATCTTCCAGGAGGAACACACTGATCGACACACTCTAAGACCACATGGCGTGCAACGGTCACTTGGAAAGCTGGCCAAAAACGGTTTCAGTGAAACTTGAGCATTGGAAGTTCCAGACTTATATGAAATGACACTTTAGGAAAATTCGGTCTCATTTTGGGTGGGAGAAGAGGGCTACAAACACAAAAGGCTTAACAATTCTTAGGAACGGACTGACGTTACAAGGTTGTTTTCTGAGTTGCTAGGCAACAGCAAAAAACAAATGTCCATGGTCTGAGGTCACTGCACGCGTCCTCCCCACGGGCAGCGTGTGTGTTTCGCGGCCTTATTCCACTCCTCCTGGACAGCGGGGGTGGTGGGTGGGGGGACACAACCGTGGTGCTAAAGGTCCGCTGTAGCAAAAAGATGCAAGTAAAATTACCCTTACTGCCCCCAACCCCCTGGCTTCTACACATCTCATGGAAGCCCGATTCGCTTTTATGGGCAATTTTAATATCTGGAAGAATAAAAGCAGAGACTTTTCCTGAGAGTTATTTGTTTCTAAGAAACCACCTTCACTGCGAGAACTATTTCAGACTATCTTTCTTAAGGATATACAGATCACCACGTAGCTAGGTAAGGTTGGCTTCTTGCTTTGTTCAATATCCTTAACTGTTAAGTCTGTTTTTTTGAAAAATTAAAGATTATGCATATGGTTCTAAAATTAATATCACGCGAATTTAATTGTTAGAGAAATGAACTCCCTTCCTTTGTTCCAACTTTTGCTCACCCAACGTAATAGAGTTTATCTTGTAATTTACTCATTACACTTCAGTACAGCAATATGTCATCTTCTATCTGGACGTGTGGCTCACGATATACAGAGAAAAAAATAAGTTAGTGATATTTTCATTTTCCTAAAGTTACAAACATAATTTAGTGATTTAAGAACTCCTGCCCCCTCCTCCCTCCAAAAAAAACAATGAAATGGAACAAAATCTTAGAT
>CM053513.1:6578323-6599820 GCA_028627145.1 Eidolon dupreanum
ACAAATATTCTCTCCTTGGTATGGTTAATTTTATGTGTCAACCTGGCTAGGCCATGGTCCCCTGATATTTGTTCAAACATGTCTGGATGTTGTCGTGAAGGTGTTTTTATGATGAGATTAACATTTAAATCAGTAGACTGAGTAAAGGAAATGTCTGTTCACCATGTGGGTGGGCCTCATCTAATCAGTTGAAGGCCTTAAGTAAAAGACCGACCTCCCCCAAGGAAGAGGAAATTCTGCTTCAGATGCAAACTGCAACATCGGGGCTCTTGCCTGGGTCTCCAGCCTGCTGGTCCTCCAAGATTCTAGACTTGCCAGCCTCCGCAATTACATTAGCCAATTCCTTAAAATCGACCCATTGTTCTCTCTCTCTCTCCCCCCTCCCTTTCTCCCTCACCATATAAATACATACATATACACAATTTTCTGTATATTATACATACACGCAGACATCCTATCGGCTCTGTTTCTCTGGGGGAACTCTAATACACTCATTGAAAAAAACATTAAGTCCTATTATTATCCACATTTCACAGTTGGGGAAACTATGGCACAGAGAGGTTAAGTAACTTGGGCAGAGCCACACAGCCATGGGGTAGCATAGCTGGAATTCCAAGCCAACGTGCCCCCACACACTGTGCTGCCTCTCCAGAACACTGACCCAAGGGTGTTTAGGGCCAGCAGGGTGGGCCCACGGAGGGAGGCAGAATGCACAAGCGAATGAATGAGGATCGACAAATGTGGTCTTGCACAAGTAAGAAAACAAGCTGCTTTCTCCCGGGAGGCCCAGGGCTTCTTCTGTTCCGATTGTGACCACAATGCATCAAAAAAAAAAAAAAAAAAAAAAAAATCACAAAGTCGCAGAGAACACACACCAACCACACACAAAGTACCCTTCTTACTTCATGCAGGATATGTTAATGTGGCAGAACGACCCAGTCACAACGTTGAGTTCAGTACATCTGGTAAAATCCATGAATCCCACACAATTACGGAATCTGTTAGTGATTATTTGGAAAGTAGAACTAAACAACCCTTCTACCCCTAAACACCAGAAAGCTCAACAGGCATGTAGTTCCAATATAAATTCCTATACTTTGAGTACTCAAGGAATTAGGTCTCTTCGGAAAAAAAAAAAAATATATATATATATATATATATATATATATATATATATATATATAATCTCCATCCCAATAATCTGAATTGCGTTATTTGAAAACTGGTATTTTCCAGCTTTGACTTTCATGGGACCAGGGACCAAAATGGTACAGGAACCAATGTGCCATCGGAATCCTAAGCATAAACACGTCCTCCCATATTGCTAATATGAGTGTCAGCTAAATAGGTATTAAAAACTTTAGAACTTTGCACATTTTTCACCCAGCAATTCCATGTCTTCTAAATTATTTTCCTAAAAAAATAAGCATAAAGATTTAGCCACGAAGATATTTATCGCAGTATTGTTAAGAATAGTAATGTTTTTCCTAATTATCGGGGACCGAGCAACGAAGTTATGACACATCCACATGATGGAATAAGACGCACTCATTAACCTAACAGGCAGAGTAATAGCTAATGCTACGAATAGAAAGATTTTCGTGATTTACAAATGATTTTTAAATGCAAGACAGAGAACAGTGCATAGCATATAACCCCATTTCTGTGAAATATATATTTTGTGGAAGGCGGCCTCTAAGGGGGCCCCAATGCCCCCCACCTCCCAGTGTTCACACGCCCGTGCGGCCCATCCACACTAGACCAGCATTGGGCTCTGTGACCAACAGCATATGGAAGGAAGGGATGGTGTGCCATTCTGACATTAGGTTATAAAAGACTGTGACATCTATTTTGCCTACTAGTGCTTTTTTAATTTTTATTTCTTTTTAAATTTTCTCTTGGATCACTTGCTCTGCTGGAAGCAAGCTGCCATGCTGTGAGGAGCCTGATGGAGAGGCCCACGTGGCAAGGAAGCGAAGGCTCTGGGCGAGAGCCTGTGGGGAGCAGAGTCCTCCAACAACCCGTGAGACTGACAGTGTGCCCGCCAGCACCAGCTGAACCTCGATATGGGCAAAGCCTTGGCTGTCAGCCTGTCTGCAACCTTGCCAGAGGCCCTGAGCCAGAACCACCAGCTGGGCCGTGCCTGGACTCCTGACCCTCCAAATCTGTGAGATAACAGGTGTTCACTGTTGTTCACAGCTGCCGAGTTTTTGGGCCATTTGTTACGCAGCAGTAGATAACTAATACACATGAATGTAGTGGAATGGCTAGACAGATATAATATGAAATACTGTTAGTGGCCCTTTCTAGGTGGTGAATTATGGGTAGCTTTTCTTTTCTTCTTTTGTAGAATGTTGTTGATGTTTTCCTTCTTTCAGAAAACAGAAAAAGGGAACCACGTGACCAAGAGAGAACATATGGCCTTTGAAAGTATAAAAGGATAAAAATTAGGGGAGCCAATTTTAGCTCTGATTATGTTTCAAGTAAATTAGCAAAAATGTGCAAAAAAGGAAAGAAGAAGAATAACAAAACCCCAAAAGAACATGCCTGAAAGTCACGGTAGAGTAAGCTTGACCCACCGCAAACCACACAATGCACCGCGAGCACCAGGCACTCCATACTTTCAAGAAAAGGAGACCTGCACAGGCCTCTCCAGAGGAAAACTACCCAGTCATAAAGTCATCGGTCAGCCGGTCACCAGCTAGACAGGAGTCTGTCTCGCTTACCCAGCTTCCGGTCAAACCGCCACGCTGCGACATAGGCGTTGTGCCTCAGACTGCTCTGTGTGGCCAGGGGCACGGTGACGTAGATGGGGCCATCCACCAGCACGGGCGTTCCATCGCTGCTGAGCAAGTGCACACTGACGGCTGTGACAGGGGTCAGGTCGTACCTGGTGCCGTTTCCTGCAGGCAAGAGGCATTCTCCATCACACGCACAGCAAGGACCCTACGTGGGGCTGCAGAAACCCTTTCCGAAAAAAAACAATAATAGCTGCCACTTACTGAGTATGGTACCTCCTATCTGCCAGGGGCCATACGATGTACTTTACACATAAAGTCCTCACCACGTCCTTCTAAGGTGGGTGAAGCCCCCATTTTACACATAAAGAAACTGAGGCTCAGAGAGGCTACAGAAAAGAAATGGCCTAAGGGTTCTAACAACTGTGTTAGAAAACCCTCACTTTCAAAAAGGGCCTCGGAAGGGAATAGCTCGTCTATAACATGACAGGAGGCATGTGTAGAAATCCCTTAAATTGACTCCTCTATAGAGTACGCCCCATGCCCATGTCAATTACTTGACAGATTTCTAAAATAAAACTGAATATTTTCAATTAGAGACTGCAAAAAAAGAAAAAAAAAAAGGAAATTTCTTCAAGGAGTGCTTCAAAATATTAACTTACTTCTACTCCAAGTATGCTTTTATTGAAAACCTGGGCTTGAAATATTTATAAGTTGTTTTAGTTGCCATTGTTATTCTGATCTGTTTAAAGGGAATTTAATATGCCAATTATTCTGCATTAGAGGACTTTCATCCAAGCCAATGCTTTAATAACTACCTACTTTACAGATAAATTAGGAAATGCTTATGAGAGTGATATCATATTTATACACATAAGCAATCCATTTAAGAAAAAAAAATTTCTCCAGTGAAATATAATCACATAAAATGTATTTTCATAATTTTAAATCTTTCTTTGAACACGACGAAAATGCAGTGATAAATTTTTAAGCTACCTTAGAACACAATCTATAGGATTTCTTCTTAAGCTACTTATACATTTACCTATCCTTCAACTACCTGGGCTAATGCAAATCTCTGATGAGGACTAAATTTAAACATTTAAAGTAAACCCAGTGAATTTTAGAGTTTCAACAACAAGGTATAGCTAAACTCTTTGTATGGCAACTTCTATACAACTAATGACAACACTACCGTCTATAATTTATACCTGTCTCTGTTTTTTCACAGGGAAAGTCATGGACATGGGGATTTGATCAAAAAGTCCACAATGAAATCATAGATTCAAGTTCTTAAATGTTTTAGTTGGGTCATTTCATTTTAGAGGTAAAAAAAACCCAAAAAACAAAAAACAAAAAACAAAAACCCAAACCCAGAATTTACCATATTTCTGGTCAAAATATCTCGTGGATGGAGGCCTACATGTGCCATTGCCCAAAGGTGACACGGAAGCAAAGCCAGGTCCACAATGTGCCTTCCCAAGATGAGATAAAACTTAAACGAAGGGTAAGTAAGTAACTGACTAACTGTTGGATAAACGACTTAGAAATCATGTTTTCGGTTAGGTAGTGTGGCCTGTTCCATCGATCCGGAGGCGGAAAATCTGCAGGGGAAGGAGCAGGAAAGGAGAGCCCTCCAGATGCTCCATCCATCCTTTCCTGATGCTCAGAAACGCAGCCTTTCATCCTCCCTTCTCGTTATCTTGCACATCACTGGCCCAGGAAGCCAGGCTCCCAGACCAGACTGGCCATTGACTGCTTACGTGGCCTTGGGCAAGTGATTTCGCCCCTCTGGGCTTCGTTTTACTCCTGTGCAAAGCTAAGGAGGCTGGACCTGAGTTACCGGACTCAGCCATAAACATTTGGAAGTGAGTATAGTGCTGCGGAAAAAGGGCCTATTGACGTAAAGCAATATGCACTAGGTTCTTGTGATTTAATGTTCTTTTAAAAGTCTTCTGAAGACACGGCAGAAGACTTGTCTGCCCTCCTTCCCACTTTCTTTATTCTGGAAAGATTCCTACTTCGAAGGGCTAAATTCTTTTTTCCTTCCAGTCCTTGTCATGAGACTATAACTTTATACAAAACACCGAGTTCTGTATATCAGGAGGTCTTTCCTTTCTGTTCCATCATTACCTGGCTCCTGTCATGTCTGAATAAAGACAGGTGTCAGGCCAAAGCCATAGGACGAGGGGGCCGCACCGCCGGCCCAGGCTTGGAGGCCTATGAGTTGTCACTTGCAAATGCGGGGTTCTGCTCAGATTGTATCTAGGTTTCTGTCTGGTTTTGTGTTCATTGTATCACCAACTTTTCTGGACTTTAGGAGCATTTCACCCATTAATCATTTTACTGACTCCTCTCTGTCTCCCTAGAGTTAGTTACCAGCAGAAGTAATTGCTAGAAAACCTCCTGGCAATGTCACAGACCAACGCTGTGCTTTCTCAGCAACCACAGGGGAGAGTGCGAAGCTGCGTAGGGGCAAGGTGTGAGGAGGATGTCCTATGTGCCGCCAGGTGACTAAGGAGTGAGCCAGTGGGGCAGTGGCTGGAATCTCCACGTGGCTGCGTTTCTCTGTGCCCGGCTTCCTCTATACTGGTCACGACTCCTGCTCCACGGAAACGACCCTTCGGAGCACTTTCCAACCCCCATTGGTGGCCTCCGGTCACCTTCACTGAACTCTAGAAATCACCTGTCCTCTCTCTCACACAGGCACCTGTGGTCCCGACCCTCGGGTGCACTAAGCTGAAATCTCTTAGAAACGACAGTGGGGCGCAAGAGGAGCCGTGCACCAAGGGACCGGGAGGCGGGGCCTCGCTGAAGAGGTACAGGGGGCGGAGCTACGCGGGGTCCACGCTGATGAGGTGCGGGGCGCAATACCAAAGGAGATGATGAATCACCAGGTCGCCTTGATCTATAGCTGGAAATTTATTAATATTCTACAAGCTACACGCGGCCCATGCTCCCGCGCCCTCATGGGTGCGAGAGAGCAGCTGCCTTTCATGGAAGCACCTGAAAAACTCCTTCTAGGTCAACGTATCAGTTATTTCAGTGGGAAAAAAATTGACTAGAACCTTCCAAAGATCTCTCTACCCTCTGAAAGAACAGTGGTCTTTAAAACAAAACATAACTCCTCTAAAATCAATAGTCTCACGTCTTGGTGTCCCCCCCCCCGTTATCTTAGATTTCATAATTTATTCAAGAGCTCTTGGAAATGGGGCACAGAAAAATGAACGAGCTTCCAGCAATGAGGCCATTCCTCCCAGCTGGGGTTTCAGGATTGTGCACCGTTTTGTCTGAGAGTCTGGCTGGAGGCGTCACCAAGGTCTCAGATGGTACTTTATCATAGTCCCCCAAACACGACTTTTCTCCCAGGGCTGTACGATTAAAGCGAAAGTTAACACTTTCCCCCCAATAATGTTTACTTAAGATGACTACCACATATCTGCTCAGTGGCCCATTACTGAATATTAATCGCATCATCACATAAAAATTAAAGAAGAAACATTTCTGAAAATACCAAAGGAGATGACGAATCACCAGGTCGCCTTGATCTATAGCTGGAAATTTATTAATATTCTACAAAAGGAAATCAGGTGTTTCAGGTTTAAAAACTTTTTCAGAATGATCAGTTTCTATAAAGCCCTGGATATTTTAAGTGATATTCAATGAAACAGTCCCTGGGAAATGCAGCAACTCACTCACCCAGAATTGCCTCTGGTTTTCAAGTTTATGTTGTGACTAATCTAAAGTGTCCGGAAAAATAAGGGTTGACCCGGGGGGCGGGGCGAGAGAAAAAAAAACGATCAGGACTGAGGATCTGGGCCGGTGGCTGTGGACGGAAGTGGAAGGCAGTTTGTATTGATAAAGATTTATTACAAATGTTCTGGCTGTTGGCTTTTAGTGTCTCTGATGTTTTTGTGGGTTGGGAACACTGGCTTGCTCATCTCCCAATCAGCCCAGCGCCACCTCCCCTCCCAGGTGTGACATGGGTGGGCGGGGCTGTTCATCTCCCGGAGGCCAGCTAGGCAGGCTGCTCTGCCAAACACACGTCCAGAGGCAAATGGGACAAGGCTGAGGACAGGGGGGGCCACAAAACCTCTAACTCTGATCTTATACTTAAAAAAAAAATTCAATTAATAAAAAAAACTTCTCTGAATTAAATGTATTGAGTCCGCCAAAGGAGCATTCAGAAGGGGCAGGCAGTGGGTACCAGCAGAACCACTCGGGGAGACAAAGCCGCTAGAACTAAACTCACCCGTGTGGTGGAATGAATTCCTTAAATAAACCTGAATGCACTTGAACTTGTCCTGAGAGCTCCGTCTCCCTTCTGCACCTTGCCACGGCAGAGGAGGGACTCCAATTACCTGTTGTCCCGTTTCCATCCAATCCTCGCAGATACGGAAAACTGTCCACCTCGGAGGGGGAGCTGGCCGCAGTGAGGAAGGCGGTCAAGTCGCTGTAGCTGGAGTTCTCGGGCAGCCTCAGAGCCCTCCTCTGGAAGTGAACGCGAGGCTGCGGCCGGGCACCTGCAGAAATTAACCTCTGAGTTAATACCCCCGGGGAAAGCAGTCGCTTCTGTTTTTAGAAGATGAGAAACCGGGAAGTGCTTCTCTAGGGGTTCAGCAGGGCTCCCCCGCCCCGCCCCCCCAACCCCCATTCACGCAGGACACAGAGATGTGACAACGCGCTATTATGGGGATGGAAATAATAGCCCATTGTCACATTTATTTTGACGCAGGATGTTATTTAGGGTTTGAACAAAAAGCTTTCCAAGCGTGACTTGCGAGCAGTCTCTTCATTGCTAGGGACGGGGGTAATAACATCTTGGGAAACAAAGTCCATGTAAGTGAAATGAGTTGACGACAATCTCTTTACACAAGAGATACCATCTCTGACACTGCTGTGAACACATCCTCCTCTGACTGGTAAAATCTGGGTGAACTCCACAGACCCGACTGCAGCCGATCCGGGGACCTAAATGTGCAGGCAGGCCTCCTGCGGAGGCTGCCACATTCTCACGGGGTGAGCATCCTATTTGTGGCAGACCAGGCTGCGGGTTCTATGTCGCGGATTTCCGGAGAGACTTGAAATGAGGAGTGGTGCTGCTGCCTTCGCCAAACCCAGCTCCTGTGCACAGAGGGACAGTGGAACCGACCGGCTCCCTTCGGACCTGTGACGTCACGTGCAGTCTGACTTTGTCCCAAACGTTGTTTTCATTGCGAAACCTGAACCTGTTTTCACCTGCTGTTGTGGCGACAGTCACAAGACGTAACGGGGCTGAGGCACTCGGCACGAATCCGGCCAAAACATCACGAAGGCGAAAATGAATACAGACGGGCGTTGTCGCGTTTACTGACAAAGGTACGCATTGCTCTTATTTAAAATAAAAGTGGTTCTTCGAAGGCGAGCGTCTGCCCTGATGCATCCTGGGATTTACAGGATCCATTCTGGTCGTCATGTATCCCACCGCAGGCTTGAGGTAGCCCTACAGTCGGCTGGGGGCTCCCTGTCCCGCCCCATGGGCTTTGTGTATGTCTGCTCCTTTTAACCCTGGACCAGAAACTTTTAAGGGGCGGTGGATGCACCTATCTGGAAGTGATCTAGAATAAGGGGGTTTGAGGGTTCAGAGGGTCGACTAGCCCACGTCTCAGTTCCTACAGGTGACACCACGGAAGTCCGATGGCCGGACCGTCCACACAGATGTGGAGGGTAGGCTGCCTTGATCATGTATGATGGAGGTGGCTCTCCAGGCTCCTGAAAATCACTGAGAAAGTTTCCCAAACGACTGGTCCTCTCCTCCGCTCCACACACACAGGCCTGGCGTCAGGGCTCACGAGGGCCAGGCGCCCAAAGCCACGACAGTCCTAACTGTAGCCACCTCCGCTGAAACTAACTGGACACCTACATCGGTCCTGTTCCATCCCCTTTCTTTATCCCTAAAACAATCCTCGGGGATGTACTAGCATCCACGTAGCTCTACCTTTTTACTTTCGGCCCTTCTTCCCTGGTCCTCTTTTCTTCTGATTGCACAGAAGACCGCTGTCTTCTGGCCGACGTCGCCTTGGTCTGCAGAGTTCAAACCCTCACACTGCCCAGGAGCGCTCCTCACGGGGCTAGGAACAGTCTGCTCATCCTAATCCCTTTCCGCCACTCCCCACACGCTCCGGTTCGCCTCTCCCCTTCTCCTTCCCCATCATGTTCTCGGAGACAGGAAGTCATATGCCAACCCTTTCTTTCTCCTGTCCTCGCCCCCAACTACATAAAAACGTTCACTGCTTGCGTCTACTATTTTTTTCCCCCCAACGATAATGAACTTTCGGAGACCTCATTTCCCTTTCTCCACTGTTCTTCAGTGCCGATGATGCTGACGCCTGGGGTTCACAGTGGGGAGACAAAGAACTTGCTAAGACGAAGAAAGGAATGGCGTGTCTAAAGTGTGACAGGGCAAAGAAAGACAGGCTTGTTCTCGCGAGGGTCCGGGAAGAACGCACAGTCCAGGCTGCTGACCCCGGAACAGGGCGGGGCACGTGTGTGTGCCCTTGCAGGCTCGGGAAGGGTCCCCGTGAGAAGGGGGGTTGAGACCTTCGTGAAGGCTCCTTGGCTGTAAAGAGCAGAAACCTGCTCACACTAGACCAGGGAGAAGGGGGGCTGCCGAAAGGTGAAGGGGACTCACACTGAACCCAAGGAGGACGGCCCCGCCTGGCCTTACGGAGACTGGTCTGGGACCCAGAGACCACAGACCAAGCCTGCTCCCCAACTGTCAGAGGCCCCTGAGTGTCTTGCTCCAATTCTGTATCTGTCTGTCTCTCTAATACCGTCTCTTCTTCTCTAGCATGTCATGCACTTCAGTGGGAGATGCTCCTCTCCCCTCCCCACCCTGCTCCGTCCCTTCCCTTTTTGTACTGGAGAACTCATCCCCGGCCAGCCGGACGTCTGGGCCTGTCCGCTGTGACTGGGGTGTGGAGGGCGCACGCTGGGGCAGGTTTACAACTAGGGCACGTGGCCGCCCAGCTGATCTGACACATGCTGTCACCAGCACGACCTGCATACCTGTCCCCTGGGGAACCAAATGCGCTCCCCCCCTCACCCACCCCAGAGCACAGCAAGACGTCTGCCTGGTAAAATAACCAGGGAACATCTGAGGAGTGTAAGGGTCAAGGCTAGTCTAAGCCGTGGTGTCAATACAATTTAAAGTGGGATGTGTGGGGTTGGGGGAGTGGTTATGTCCTTAAGTCTATCTTCATTTATTGAGGCTGTTAAATGCCCCAGCTTTCAGGACGGGAGGTGACTGGGTGACAAAGGGAGGATGGAGCGCGGACAGTGTGTCGTCTGTCCCCACATGGCCCACGACAGCTATTTCAAACTTCCTCTGTTCCTCTCAAACTCAGGGCTCCCCCACCATCCTCCAAAGCTCAGAGCCTCCTGAAAACACAGGGGCCATCACGTCCTCTCTCTGCACTTTAAAATGATTCTTCCCTCTTCTCTTCTGTCCCTGCTCAACTCCAAAGTCAACCCAAGTATCCTAACTTTTGCTTGGTTTACTGTAAGACTTGGCCCCACCAACTATTTCTGCTTTCGTCAATAATCTACGGGCTTTTTCTTCCCAACCAACAAATAAACCTGTTTCTCCCTCATTTAAATAACAATAAAACATGACTTTTAGTCCATTATTCCCGTAAGCACATACCTTCTCCCCTTCTCCCCAATCCCCGGTGATGTGGTTTCTACCCCCAACACACGCTGCCTTTGGAAATGCCAACTGTCGGCTGAATAATCTGCAAACCCCATGACCGTTTCTCGGCCTCCATCCTCCTGACCGCTCCACAATGGTCAGCACTGTTCACCGCCCCCGCCCAGGGACACCCCCTTCTTGGCGTTCATGGTCCCGAATTCCGGTCTCTCCAGAGTCCGCCTGCTTTTTCTTCTGCAAGTGCTTTCCCATCCTCTTACCTCCGATGAAACGGTCCCTCGAAGGTTGCCACACCTGCCTCTGCTCTCCCTGGGCTCTCTCCTTCCCGAGACCCCTCCAGGGATGCCACCTCAGCCGTTACCTCCCTCTCTAGTGGGGACTCTGCCCAGCTCCACGTCTGCACTTCCCCTGCCTTCTGCACCTTGACCTGGGTGCCCGCCGGACACTCTAAATCATCATCTGCCTTCTCTCCCACTTGACGGCCCCCCACGCTCCCCAACGCCCAGGTCTGATCCCAGGTCGTCACCAGGATTTTCTCTACCATTCTGCACATTCACCTGACTGTCCGTACTGGCCAATCCTCCCTAATCAACATTTCTAGCATCATCTCTTCCTCCCTTCCTGTCTCCGCCTGACCCTATAGTTAGTTACCCCACGTTACCCCTTGCCTTGAGTGTTGTAAAAACTTCCTTAATGGCCCCATGCTTCAGACTTTCCCCTTCGTACACAGTAATTGTTCTAAAAATCCATTCTGATCACGTCCTTTTCCCGCCCAGAAACCTTCAGTAGATGGCCGCCACTTACCGAATTAACACTGGGGGCGACAAGTGACCAGTGTAGACACAAACTACTACCAATGTAGACCCGAACTACTATCATTACAGACCAATATAGACCCATACTACTTCTATTCTACTTGTCCCATCAGTAAGAGGCATAGTTTAGAATATACAAAGTTCTTACAGACATATTATATTATTTAATATTTACAACAGTCCTGTGAAGAAGGAACCCTAGCCTCTATTTATGGGGTAGGGAAACCAAGGCTCAGAGGGGATAAGTGACTTGCCCAAAGTCATTCTGTTTGTAAAAGACAGATAGGCATTTCCCTCATTCTCACCTCCGTGTCTGTTCCTAGCCCACCAGGGCCACCTCAGCAGAGACACTCTGCTTACTGCTCACCAGCTCTCGGCCCCCGGCCAAGTGGGACTGTACAGCCCTCTGCACCTGCACTCAAGCCACTGTGTGCACGTCTTCTCCACGTCTGAAGCTTCTTCCCATCTTCTGCTTGCATCTCCTACACGTTACCCGAGATGCAACAACCTGTACATGCTCAGATACAGCCTCATTCTGGGAAAACTCCCTGCAGCTAACCAAGCCCTAAAGCTGCCCTTCCCCTTCACCAAGCGTTATCACAAGACTACTCCAGGCTTTCTTTATGAAACAATGCCTTCAGGAACAACACAAACTTCTTTAACTTTCCAAACGAAAGGATCATCGATCGCTACGGCCTGGTACCATTGGAAACATGCATTTATTGTGACCTCATATGTCTGAAGGCATCTATGAAATCCCATCCAGTCTCACAAGGAAAGAATTTCAGGGTGGGTACGGTCAGAATTTAATTAGATCCTATACCTCCAGAGACAACAACAGGTAGGCAGCCTTTTTACTTTTTAAGGTAAACTCTTGTTAATCATGAGGTTAATTATTACGATGTAAACATTTCAAAACAAAAACTTCAGCTGAAGCATCGGTCATCTGGCAAATGAGAACAGTGGACGCTGTCCCCTCCTCTCTGGTCTCCAACTCCCAGCCGGTGGCCTTCGTTGGTCAGATAAACCAAACAACGGGGCACCATCTAAAACTGTGCACACAACACGTACGAAGCTCCATCACCGACCTGTTCTCATACTACCTCTTCCTTTCTCAGGAGAGTCTGGCTCATTATGTCCCCTGAGCAAAACACCAAAAATTCAAATGGCTTATAGTACTTACATTCCTCATCAGGAGAGAATTTATTGTTGTTGTTGTTGTTGTTTTCTTCCTCTGAATCCATTAAGAAAAATAAATGCACCTACACTTGACCAGTTTGAGAATAAAAATTTAGTGTACTATTTCTAAGTTCAATTTTGTACTTTGATTTTATAGAACAGAACTGCAGAGACCAAAGATTACCTACAGACAAAGGCTTACCTTCTAACTGGTAAGAGAGCCTGAAACATACCCATCAAATATTATTGCCAAGTCTCCACTCTGCTGAGACAAGGAAAAGTACAACTAACAATTATTAGACCCATGAGGTAGGATAAGTTACAAAATTAACAAAATTTATGTAATTTTTAAATAGCCGGAATGCGGATGAGATCTTAGAAAAAGGAGAAATGGTTTTGGTTTCTGGTTACAGACAGGAGGCAGTGGTATCCTAGACTTAATAAATTAACTGTCACAAAAACTACTGAATGATTTAGGTCCTTGGGTTTATAATATGACCAGGCTCCTTGCTCCTTGGAGAAAGAAGCAGTTATTCAAGTATGTTACTGCACGCGTGTGTTTGTGAGTAAACTGTAATCTTCTGAGCAGCTATCGCAGAGAAAATAATTGACCATGCATGAGTAATCTATGCAGGAATTGCAAGAAGCAGTGAGATTTGGATGTTTTTAAAAAATATTTACTCAATCATTTGACAAATTGTTTATCAGGTACCTATCACAAAGCAGACAGGGGCCAGGCCCCACAGGGGCTAACAGGAACACTCTTGCCCTTTGGGTTTATGATATAGTTTGGGAGGTAAGGTAGACTACCAAATATGGTAGAAAGGGGGGTATCACAGTAAGACACACAGCTCCAGCCAGAGGGTTGTTTTAACCTACCCTTCTGGTCACTGATAAGGACATGAAGGGCAATAAGGGAGAGAGGGGTGTGTGGAACCCAAGGGTGGGAGCCAGGGGGATGGCAGGTGCCAGAGGGCCTGGTTCTAGGCTCGGGGCAGCCTCGGGAGGACGAGGCAGGAGGGTTCTGTGCATTTCGCCTCAATGCTGTGTCAATGACACAACCCCACTAAGGCCCAGCCAGCTTCTCTCTGACCTGCTACCAGCCGGCTCCCTTTCTTACTCACACTTTCTGATCCCTTCTCACTTGGGCTCATGGGTAGCCTGGCATGATCACAGACATCCTGCACCCCAGGACCGTTCGGCTGAGGCTCTCACCTCTTCTGGGTTCTTAGTTTAGTCTCGGTAAAGGGTAGAGAGAGAAGAGCTAATGGCTCCAACGTTTTTTCTCCCAGTCATGTCCCAGCCCCCGGGCCACACTATGGATTGGTTATCCCTGAGTTAAGGGTCACTAGATCTAAGCCCTTGCCAGTCGAGGTTGAAGGACAAGGCATCAGCATAATTCATAACTCAGGGAAGACACGGAAAAGACCTCCAATACGGTGAAATGAGTAGGTGAGCATAGCTTGTCTGTACCAGAGACATTAATTACAACCGTTAGTCTCTTGCTATTATTTTCAAACTGGGCTAAATTCTGGTCTTTATCAGAATTAACGGTTTCTGTCTTAGTGAAGAATGTGAGAAAGAAGCATAATCATTCCCTCATTTTAAGAAAACCATGGTCGCACCCCCCCATCCCCCACCCCATGGTTACTGCAGCATCATTCACAACAGCCAAGGCATGACAACAACCTTAGTGTCCATCGATGGATGAATGGATACAGAAAAGGTGGTGCATGTAAACCATGGGAAATTATTCAGCCATAAAAAGGAGGAAATATTCTGTCATTTGAGACAACATGGATGACTCTGAGTGTATGACGCTAAGTGAAATACGACAGGGAAAGACAATCCTCTGTGATCTCACTTATCTGTGGACTCTAAAAAACCCAATCTCATAGATATCGAGAATAGGTTGGTGGTTGCCAGAGGTGGGGGATGGGCGAAATGAATGAAAGGGGTTAAATGGCACAGACTTCCAGTTATAAGATGAATGAGGATGTGATGTGCAGCATGGCGACTATAGTTAATAACACTGTATTGTATATTTGAGACTTGCCAAGAGAGTGGATCTCAAAAATTCTCATCAAAAGGAAAAAGATTGCAGCGATGATGTGATAAATGTTAAACTAAATTTACTGATCATGCATACCTAAAACTAATATGATGTTATATGTCAATCGTATCTTAATAAAACTGGGAACAGAGAAAATCATTATCTTTTAGTTGTGAAACAATAGCAAAGCTAATCAAAGAAACTTTGGAGGTGCCAAGGACGACGGGCACAGGCCACGGTGTGGTCCTCATTTAAAAGGATGCTGAGGCCTCAGGCCTAGCTCTGCTCTCCCGAAGGATGATAATTTATGGCTTTCACTGTGCAGATGACATGAAGATCTGTATTTCTATTCCTGCTTCCCCTTCCAACCTTGAGTCATGCAGGCTGTTAGACGCTTCTGCTTATTTTCTTTTCAAGCACATCTTCTGAGTTCACCTCATTTGTAAACGGCACGTGAATACGGTTAGGTTAGGTAAGGAATGAAAGTGTGTATAATGGTATACACGCCATTAAAAATAAAGGAATGAAGTAAATGGAAACTAATCGGGGGAAGCATTAAAAAGGCAGGAAACAGCATTCTCAAGGCCCAGGATTTAGACGAAAGAAAATAACCTTAGCACAGAGGTCAGCCAACGAGCGTTATTCTCAGTTCTAGCCCCAACGCCAACCAAAGGGCAAGCTCCCGACCCTTCTGTACTGGTGTCCTGGCGACGTTAGAAGGGGTGAGGTCACATTGAGACACTGCTGCACATGACATGGGTGAAAAAAACGAGGGGATGAGATTGATGAAGAAGCCACTCCTGAATGCTCATAAATTTTTCCCCCCTTTTATTAAGGGGTGGGATGTATTGGGGTAAACAAACCCCATACCATCACATCTACGATCCTGACCAGTTTTAAGCATGTGGCTCCGTAGTTAAGCATATTTATATTGCCGTGCATCAGATCTCTAGAACCTTTTCGTCTTGCAGAACTGAAACTCTATATTTGCGAATACTTGAGACCCTTTTATGAGTGACCCTGTCCCCTGGTTAGTGAGGCCAAGGTTCTGACCTCATGAGTCAAAGATTCTCTCCTTTGGAGAAGAGAAGGATGTGGTTATGAACAGAGCGGCAAAGCCTCTTCAAGGTCGGGCCCACAAGAAAACAAGACCCCATTCTGATATCCACAGATATTTTAACCCAAATTCCAATGTGTCCTAGGGACAATGGACATTATGTCTCAGCTGTGGGTCAATTCGCTGCCATAACTTACTGACAATAAGCCTTCCCTCCTAAGATTTTAGTAGTAGGCCCCAAAGTTACTGTTGCTTCTCTTTTGATTTATTTTTACATATTTTTTGCTATTTCACTATTTTATTTTTTTAAATTGACTTTTATTTTTCAATTACAGTTGACATTCAGTATTATTTTATATTAGTTTTAGGGGTACAGCATAGCGGTTAGACATTTATATGTCTTACAAAGCGATGCCCTTGATCAGTCTGGTATCCACCTGGCACCCTATATAGTTATTACAATATTATTGGCTATATTCTCTCTGCTGAACTCTACGTCCCTGTAAGAATGAACTTACCATTTGTGACATATGGATGGACCTAGAGGGCATTATGCCAAGTGAAATAAGTCAGACAGAGAGAGACAAATACCACATGATTTTGTGTCTCTTTTTAAATATTCAACATACCTTGAAATCCTGAGACTATTTGGACAACGTCGTCATACACCATTAGTGTAGCGGATCGTTCTGGAAGCAGGCCAAGGCTCAATGAAGAAAACACTGCAGAAACAAAAACAGGTATAGGAGAATTCTGACCGTTAGGTCAAAATACACACTCTAATTTTTAAATTCTCTGATTGCAACTCAATCAAAAATATCGATTTTCCGTATGATGACGTAATAAGAAATATATATTTGGTCTTTGGCCTTGGTTCCTGACAGAATTCCTAAGTCCCTTGTAACTTCCTGAGTAATGGGGGTGATAGGAGCATCTTTTGTTGTAATAAGTCAACCGTAGGTGGGTTCCTAGGTGGGGGCTGGCCACTAGAAAGATGGAGTCATGGGTAGAAGCTTGGCTTTGAGCCTCGCCCCCCATTCTGGGGAGAGGAGAGAGGGACTAGAGATTGAATTAATGATCGATCATGCCTACATGACGAGGCCTCCATGAAAATCCCAGAAGTTTGGGGAGCTTCTGGGCTGGTGAATATATCTTGTGCTGGGATGGTGGTGCACCCCAACTCCACGAGGACAGAAGCTTCTGAGCTCAGAACCCTCCCAGGTCATGGCCTGTGTACTTCTTCACCTGACTGTTTACCTGTATCCTTTACAATATCCTTTAAAATAAACTCGCAAACGGAAGTTAAGTGTTTCCCTGAGTTCTGTCAGCCATTGAAGCAAGTTATTGAACTTGGGGATGTGTGTGGAAACCCCGGGTGTACAGCCCATCAGAAGTACGGAAGACCACTTGGGTCTTGTGTCTGAGGTGGGGAGTGGTCTGGTGGGCTGGGCCCTCACCTCTGAGATCTGTGCTAACTCTGGGTAGTTAATGTCAGAACTGAACTGAATCATAGGACATCCAGTCAGTGTTCAGAGAGTTGGAGAACTGATTAGTTTGAGGAAACATCTCACTCATTTGGTGTCAGAAGTGTGAGCAGAGAGAAAGGAAATGGTTTTTCCTTTGAGTATGATTAGCAAGACTTTTCCATGGGTCACAGGGTACTGCAGTTGCTCACATAACAGCAGTTTATGCACAAGAGTTGACTATTTTTTATTCACTAAAAGTTTTTAGTAAAGCATCTGAACCCATTAACAGGAATATACTAAAAGTTATAATGCACACACTATAAAAATGCAAATATATAAGATTAGAGATTAATATTAAGAAAGACTTCAAAAATATGTGCTTAGGTTAATGTGTGCCTGATGGTAAAAGAATATCCCCTCTCCCCTATTCTGGGAACTAATAAGATGAAAGAACTTCTATTAAATATCCCTTGGACTTCCAATTAAAAAATTCACAAAGCTTATACATTTCTGGGTAAAATGTGAACTTAATAGAAAAAAATATATTATGGAATAGTAATAATCACTAACATTAGCGAACCCTTCCTAACCTGTCAGACATTATTCTAAGTGCTTTAATCTTGGTAATATAGTTAAATCTCAAAATGATGCTATGAAACAGGCATTCCTGACATGCCCATTTGACAAGGAAAGAAAAAGCTTGATGGGTCAGGGATTAACTTGTCCCAGATGCTGCAGCTGGAGTCTGTCCTCAACCAACACACTTCACAGACTTGAATGCCAAGTCCACATCTCTAAGTTTAAAGAGGAGGAAAGGAGCCCTAGAGAGGGAAAGTGACTTCCTGGGAAAATGTGAGGAGCCAGAAATACCAAGTGCTAGGGACATTGATTACTTAGCGCCACTGGCTCTTAATAGTGCCAGAGGGCACCAGTCAGCTGGCCTTGGACATGGCTCTCTAGACAGTCAATTTATTCAGCTGCCACTACGTATAAGGCCCAGTGCTAGATGTGTGGAATAGATCAACATGGGAGGCAGTGTGTGCCTTCGAGGTACTATGTTAGAAGGGGACTGGGACACACATCAAACTGCTGTGTGACAAACAGAATGTGGCAAGTGTCACGAGAAGGCGAAGAAGGCACCCTAGTGCTGTGGAAAACAGCCCGGCAGGTCCTCAAACCGTTCAACATGGAGCTACCGTGTGAGACTGCAACTCCACGGCCAGGGACACGCTCAAGGGCGCGGATACGTTCCTGCAAACACACGGACGTGAACGTCCATGACGGCATTAGTCGTAACAGCCCCAGAGTGGAAACAACCCAATATCCCTCGACTGATGAAAAGACAAACAAAATGTGGTGTATCCACACAAGAGACGATTGTTCACCCACGAAAAGGAATAAAGTACCGATTCAGGCTACCACATGAATGGACCCTGAGAACAGCAGGCTGAGTGAAAGACACAAAGGGCCATACATTATAGGATTCGATCTGTCTGCCATGCCCACAGAGACAGAGAGATGAGTGGCCGCCAGGATCCGGAGGGGGTGGGACATAGCGAGTCGGTGTGAACGGGTTCGAGTATTTTTGAGGGCGAAGAAAATATTCTGGGATTACAGTGGTGATGGTCGTACAACCTTGTGAACTGCACACTTCAAAAGGGTCAATTTTATAGTTAGATGAACTACATTCCAAATACAAAAACAAAAAAAAAACTTTTTTTTTTTTTTTTAAATAAAAGAATTCAGATTAGGGGATCAAAGTTGGGAGAAAAATCCACAGCGGGTTGGGGGGGCTGAGGACTGGGTCAAAGGTGTGAGCCGGGACTATGGAGAGGAGCCCTAACTGGGATAAATTCTGCAGAACCGCTTCACAGGGACACTTGACCTTTGACAATGACCCCTTCACCCAGTGGCATGGGGCATCTAATGGCCAGGAAGACCAAGCCAGATTCTTGTTGCCTGTAGACTACTCACCTCCAAGCTCGGGCAGGTGAGGTACTTCCTGCCTCTCTACGTGGAGACGCCTGGACCTCCCAGCTCCACTGCTCTGAGAATTCACACAGATCCCAAATGGCATTTCCTGAGCCCGATAACCTCTGTGCCCACTGCTGTCAGGGACTCTGAGCTACGGATTCAGCTGTGCTCAGCATCTCGAGATGTGTGTGACCATCGTAGGGTGTTTTCAAAGTGTTTCCCACGTAAACATTCGGTACTTCCACACAAGAGGCATCTGCTCTAGCACACTGCTTTCTCGCCCCTTCTTTTGTACACGAGAAGAAATGAGTTCTTGTCACGAGTGTGCCGTGCGGTGGCAGGGGCACCAGCAGGGCTTTCCTGGAGCCAGGGGAGAAGGAACTACAGACCTCGAATAGACTGAGTGCCCTGGCGGGTGGGAGGGGGCACAGGGATGCTCAGATTGGCAGGTAGACAGTGTTCTACCCATCACAGAGGAGATGCTGACTGATGCCTGGAGGTTCTTATCACGCCCAGTAGATGTGTGTAAGGAGAGAAAAAGAACATCTGACTGCCTGGGAGAGGCAGGGAGGCTTCATGCAGCGGGAAACAGCCACGCTGGGCATCGAAGGACAGAAGACAAGCTTGCTGAGAACAACGGTAAAGGAATGACAATGCAGGCCAACACAGAGAGGGGAAAATGTCAGATCCCTGCAAAGGATAACACATTGTCGGAGAGGACTAGACTGTGAGACATGGAAGGGAGAAGCGGCTGAGGGAGGAGGGTCTGTGTGCTGTGTTTAGTCTAAACTTTATCCTGAGGACACCCAATGACTTCAGGCAGATGGGTAATATACATACGTGCGTATGTATATGTACATATACTGAGCTAGCCAAGGATGCTGCAACAGTCCTGGACCACTGAACAAGGTCCATAAGACAGTCGCTATGGAGATGGAAATAATTAAGATGTGGAATTAGAGTCCTTGGTTGACGGATGACATTTTATATAGCTAAAGCTGTCTTACCTGCTTCCCAAGTTGGATTCTTCCCCCCCCCCACCCTGTTTTTCTCTCAATCTATACCCCTTTTCTTGAAAGAAAGAAAAAAATATATCCTCCAGGAACTATTCTCAAGGATGAAAAAAGAAATCCATTCCCAAATCTCATAAGAATGTTTATGTAAACAAAACCACGTGTGCACATGTGGTAAAGAACACATTTTTTTTTTTTTTAGTTTCAAATTTTCGGCATATTTTAGAAAAACCTCCCAACTTTTCTCTCTTCCTCAACCAATTATCTGGACTACCAAAAGCTTTAGTGTTGGCCCCCAAATTATGCATGAAAACAATAGTTTACCCTGCTTTTCACAATAGATCAGTCTAAATTTTGGCCACATTTTCTGTTAGATTCTAACTGAGTATCTTTCTTTGTTGACAAGACAAGCAGAGAAAAATAATCAAAGGTGCGAAGATTACTTTAAAATTACTCAGTCTATTTAATTTAGTCTAAAAATGAGAAATGTGGGTTCAGAAGAGTGAAGGGCCCACATATGTGGGGCCAGCTGGCGGGTGGGCAGGTGACAACTCAGGTATCATCATGCCTAGTCCAAAACTCTTTCAATTAAACTATGTTGTTCCATGTATTTAACTCATTGAAGAAAATGGACACTATGGAAATGGTTGCTTTTTCTGAAATGATCATGTTAACAAAAGTCAGAATGAATGTAATTATAGCCAAGCCTCACTGTCTGTGGCTTGGGTATCTGTGAACGCGCCGACTCGCTAACATTTGTAACCCCCAAATCGACTCTCACGATGCTTTCTTTACATTTGCTCGTGCAGAGTGGGCAGAGATTTGGGTCTCCTGATGTGGGCATTCTTGACTCAGGTCAAACAAGGTGACGTTTTCTGCCCTCCTCTTGTAGTTCTCATGCCATGAGCATCCCTTTTGCAATCTATGTGGGGCCAAGTGTTTTTGCAGTCTTGTGCATCTTTTGTTGGTAATGTCACTGTTTAAAACGACCCAGACGCAGTGCTGAGGTGCTGGCCAGTGTTCCTAAGCGCAGGAGGGCTGGGATGTGCCTTGTGGAGAAAGTGCGTGTTTGATAAGCTTCCTACAGGCATCAGTTACGGAGCTGGTGGCCGTGAGTTTGCTGCTGATGAACCAACAATAGACATGAGATGTCTTTAAACAGAAACACCCATGAACAAGGTGATAGGTTGATCGGTTGATGAAAATGGTGTGACGAGAGGTCTGCAGAACTTAACCCTGCATCTCCCCTGGGGGCAGTGGCTCGGGAGTCATGAACTCAGTGTTCACAGACTTTACAGAACCTAACTGTTCATAGATTTTACAGAATCTAACTACTAAGAACAAGGAGACCCGAGAATTGTCCATAGTTTGTGCTCCTGCTCTCCCAGCAAAGGTGCCACTGTGGTGTCAAGAAACCATCTAAACTCCCCTGGGTTGCTTCTCAGTGTGAAAAGTGGGGGAGGTCCATTTTCTTTAGATACAACCTCATACGTATCATCTTTCCTCCTCAGGGTT
>CM053513.1:6600320-6653707 GCA_028627145.1 Eidolon dupreanum
AAACATCTGTCATCATGTTGCCTTGCCGAGAAGCACACACACACATTATTGTAATTGCTGTGCTTGAAAGCACAGTGTCCAGGGCATCAGGACAGGACACAGAAAAGGGAGCTGCAGGGAGAAAGGTATAAAACAGAGTGAAGGGACAACACATCCCTCCCGGGGTTAATAACTTTATATACAGAGCTCTTTCTCAACTGGGCAAACCACATGAAGAAGAATTTCTTCTGCTTTGAGACGCTCCACCTTGGTCACTGCCAACTATTTTATGATACTAAAGCAACCTTTTCAATACTGCGAACTTCAGTTCGTCCATCATTTTTTTCACTCTCTTTTTCACATACTGACTTAATACATTTCCTTTCTTGACCAGATGACCAAAAAGAACAAGAATTGTGGACCCAAATCCTATAGATCTGTACCAAATAAATATCTCAAAACCTTGCAGAGAGAGAAAAAAAATGCGACAGAAAGTGAACTTGGCTACTTCATACTACAGGAAGAGAATCTAATGCCAAGAGGGATAAAATCAACATCATGGAAATCAAGGCTATGACATTACAAAACCTATTTAGTCCATTTCTTCCAGTGACATCAGCGTCATCTCAAAGCAGATTTGCAGGGTGTGTCCCACCCATGTGTTTTCTTATTTAACTCCGTCTTCTTTGACCCCAGGAGGTATGTGCACTTATAACATAAATTAACTCAGCTCTCATTAATATACACACAGCAGAAATCCTCTAGAAGCAGGGAGAGTGGGAAGATGGTTTTGTGGGGCTGCATGAATGATTTACGTAATTTTACGGTAATGCCACATTTACTAGCCATTGGGATTACAATGTTTCTGCTCTCTCTTCACTGTCGACTGGGAAGGCGAAAGCAGCTGAGACCGTGGAAAAGCTAAAGGATTCCTGAATAAACAGAGAAAGAAAGAGTTCTACTGTAATCAACTTCCTAGAGTCCACCGCTTGAATTTTTTCTAATACAAGAAGCCTACTTCATATTCTGCGATTGTATACTTTATAAGATATTATTTAGCTACTTCTTTTGGTGTGACAGGATGTGAAAAAATGTCAGCTAGGTGACTATTACAGACCACTGGGGTATCTTGTGTGTGTGTGTGTGTGTGTGTGTCTGTGTGTGTGTGTGTGGGGGGTTCGCTTTATTCATGTGATTGATAGTACTTCATGAACAGACCTCCAGTCTGACAGCTCTAGATCCGGTTCACTTCTTAAAAAGAGATTTTCTTTTTAGAGCAGTTTTAGGTTCATGGCAATATTGGGTGGAAGTTACAGAGCTTTCCCATTGGGGCATCATTTTGCTAGAGTAACACTTAGAATTAGATTATCCATTCAACAGCAAACAAAATTATTCCTACCAGGGAAGTCATCGTACAGCCAGGTGAGTTCACTAACACCCACTCTTATTTTGCAGACAAAAGGAAGACCAAGACCCTATAAATGGCCCCTGACCTACATACGTGTTAAAATGTCTGTTGGCCGGTGAGATGCCGCCAAGCTGGGGTACCTGATTACTAAATGAAGCTGGAACATCACTCTTTGGCTCCTTACTATGCACATCCGCCACCAAGTTCTGATTTTAATTCTCAAATACACATCCCACAGCAGGCCCTTCCTTCCCAACCAAGTTCACAAGGCTTTATTTCAGGCCCTCGCCATCTATCACCCAGACTGCCACTCGACTCCTTCACAGAATGGCCATTGTCCTCAGATCTGACCCCTGAAATCCCACGGGAGTCAGAGGGAGCTACTTGAAATACTCATCTGACCACAACCTGACCCCCTTTCCAACCGTTCTGTGCCCCCACCAAATGTGGCCGAGGGCCAGATGTGGCCAGCTGCCTTTTTTTTGTATGGTCCCCACTGGGCCACAAGGTACCCAGAGAGTTGGTCAAATAATACTCGGGGTGTTTCTGTGTGGGTGTTTTTGGATGAGTTTAACATTTAAATCGAGCAAAGCTGATTGCCCTCCCTAATGTGGGTGGGCCTCATCCAATCAGTTGAAGGCCTAAAGAGAACAAAAAGGCTGATCTCCCTCTGAGTAAGAGAATTCCTCCTGACTGACAGCCTTTGAACGGGAACATTGGCTTCTTTCTGCTTTCAGACTCGAACTGAAATATCAACTCTTCCTAGGTCTCCAGCTTGCTGATTCATCCTGCAGATCTTGGGACTTGTCAGCCTCCGGAACTGCATGAGTCAATTTCTTACAACGAATCTCTTTCTAGAGATACAGAAACACGTCCTATTGGTTCTGTTTCTCTGGAGAACGCTGAATTACACAATACCCGTCGTAGGTTCCAATTCTGCCTCCACGTGGTGGGTGGGTGGCCCCAGAGTATGTGCTCAGACCTCTTCTCGTCACACTCTTCCTCAGCACATTATTTCCTGATCAGGAATTCAGTCACCGCCTCTGGAGCATTCTCAAATTTTCTTCAGCCAGCGATGGGATCAAGAAGGAAGAAACAAGCACTCAGGAATTCTTCCGCCACCATGATTCAGAAGATCCGTTTGCTCTTGGCAAACACGAAGCGTTTGGCTCTGTGGGCACAAACTGGTCCATTCTTAGTAGCACAGAGAACATCTGCTTTGTGGGCAGAAGACTAAACATTATCTTTTAGTCACTTCCTCTCTATCTGCCACAGATTTAGAACTAAATACGGCAAGCCTGTTTCAAATTGCTGGCTGGAGAAATGGCACCTCTAAGTAGCAAGTGTTCAGCAACCATAATGACAGGGATGACGGTACGTGCTCCATCAGCCGACGGGAGAACCCCCGACAGCACTGAATGAAATGCCTGCAAACACGGGCCGGCCAGGTGGGAAGAAAGCCTTGTGTTTCCTCCTCCTCCATCTTCAAATAATTCATACCTCGAGCTACTTTTCTACAGATGACAGAGTGCGCCTATTTCATAACTTCTCATCCAAGCTCCAAAGCCAATGTTCTCAATGTCTCTCGGACGATCACTTGCTAACGTGTCCCACTGCCAACCACAGAGATCTTTGCGGTCTTCCCAATCAGAGCAAGGAGAGAAACTCCCCTACTCTCAGAAAAGCCTACGCATCTCAGTTTTCTATAAACTCTGGTTTCACCGTGGCAAGGACCCAGAGTCTGTGGGCTCCGTCTTTTTTGTGTGTGTGTTTCTGTGTGAAGTCTAGTGCTGACCATTTTTCATTCCCTTTTACATCCCCTCAAATTGGCCTGTATTCCGGCGATTTTAATTTTTCCTTTCCTCTTGGTTTTTAGAGCTGCTGGTTTCCACAGCAACCCACCTAGCTGGGAACCCCGTCTGGCTGGGTGGCCACAGAGGTGCTGTAGAAATGAAGGCCATTTCCACCAGCAGACCAAGCAAAGGCTTTTCCCCAAGTTGCCTCTAGCGGCCACCTGACTCCAGAGAAAGCAGGAAAAGGAAGTCTCTTGACTCAGCCTCCAGCATCGTGATGAACTATCTTTAACCCGAATTCAGAGGAGTCACGATGGCCTTAGGTCTCTTCAATAAAACAATCAAAAACTACTTGCTCATCCAAAAATTTTTCCAAACGGGAGTTTTTTTAAAAAAAAAAAATATGGCCAGACCTTTGCTCTAAAAGATTTTTGCCTCCTGTTACTCGGTGCTGACATGTTAAGATAATCAGTATATTTTGCCAAATTTCCGTGTCTTTGTACAGCAATTATAGGCAGGTCCTAGGATGCCCAACATGTTCGGGGCAGCTTTGTAGCCGTTTCTTTTATAAACATAAAAGGTTTATTTTATTTTGTAATCTGATGAGATCAGTGTAGCACTTTGCTACACTAGAGTTTTCCTGTCATTTATTTATTCTGGTCTCACATAGCGCATATGCACCTTATATTGTCCAATTTTATTTTCTTTCAAAGTAAAATTTAGCAAATCATGTCCTTCAAGCAAGTTATATCTTTTCTTAAAGACCTACATATAATATATATTATACATTACATATTGTATGTGATGTATATCATATCTATTATGCATTATATGTTATGTATTAATATATTACAATATATTGCAGTTATAATTAATACAATACAATGTGTATTAATTATATTAATATTATATACATTATATTATCTATAAGTTATATATTATATATAAATATGTTAACATGTTATATATTATGTTACATATATAATCTAGCTCAATAAAACTGCTACAGCTTGTACATCCCAGGTCTGCCTTACATACAGGTTCTAGCCGCTCTAAAGCATTAATCAATTTCACGTGTGTTTAATTCTAAAAGTAATATTCATTTGGTATTCTCCTGTCACCAAGTTCTGTCACCATGAAAGGAAGGGACAATGCAAGCATACTTCAGAGGGACGAATTTGCTGGCACTAGTCCCTCCCGGCTCCACAGATGTTCCCCTCTCAGCCATTCTGTACTCAACACATCGATGCTCTTGATCGTGCCACGGGCTGCCCTCGAGCCCCTCCACTAACCCAAGGTCACAATACCTGACGCGGAAGTCCCGCCCACGCGGGGTCCTCCTTGTCGAGGTGTCCCTTAGTTTTCGGTGGCGGATCATGACCCCTGGGCTTCCATTTGAAGTTCCACTCACTCGAAAAGCACGTACGAGCTACGTTTTCTGCAGCGGCCCCTCAGAAGTGAGAACCCCACTGTGTGCCTGTGTGTGTTCTACAGGCTCTCGCATCTCGCTCACCCTCTGAACGTCCTGAAGAGACAGCTGCATGGTACGCGGGACAGGTACAGCTCCAGTGTGTAACGAGGGAGAGGAGAGAGCTGTGCAGGCTGCCAGGTGCGGCTCGCAGGGGTGCTCCTGCTGACAGCCCGCCCTCTGCAGGGCGTGTGCTTTGCTTCCTCTCCACAGGTGCTGCCCATGACACATTCTCTCAGCTCGACCCCCTGCTCTGTCTGTCCCTCCCATACATAAACGTCTGTCTCAGCAGGGGTGCCAGGATATCTCTGGGCCATCAACCAGTGGATTCCCACCCCCCCCCCCCCGTAAGAAATCTGTACGAGGATCAAACTGATGACCACCCCATTGATACTTTCAAACCAACATCGCCAAGTTGACAAGAAGGCTGAAGTACACAGTAAACATCCACGGAAGTACAGCGATTACAGAAGCTATGATATCTAAATCTACATCTCAAATACACGTGTGTGGCATGTATGACCCTGACTTTCTATTTTTGAAGTGTCAGGATGCCTTCTTCCCTTCATTTTAAGTACTCCATCACGGAAATACAAAATATAATACTTGAGTAATGACAACCTCCTTCGACTTTTTGGCTAAGGATCCTGTTACATCTATCCATTCACCGATAAGTCACAGAGGTCATACTCTGTTAATATATTCAGTACGAGACGAGACTTTCTGGGGCGGGGTCCACATGCAGGTTATGCTACCGAAGCGACTATAAAGTGGCTACATTCTTGTAACTAAAGAAGGGGCTCTTCAGGTAAATGTCCCAGGACAATCTGAAAAACTGTTGCTGGATTTACCTGATTCAACTCTACGATTTACACAGATAACCAAGTGTCATGACAGAATGTTCCTATGATTGCACCTAAAAAAAGTCATGTGACATAATCCCAATCCTCTGGATGTGGCGAAAGCAGGAATCGATCAGATGTAGCTTTAAAGAACAGAGGAAAATGTAACCACTTATCGCGGAGGAAACGTCTTCAAAAAATTCACACCAATTTAAAGTAAAAGAATGCTTAACCTGCTCAAAAGAAACAAGAATTGAAGCAGTTATGGAACATCAGAATTATGCCAGGCATAACTCAAAAAAAAAAAATAGCTGTGGTTCCAACTTTCAAGAATTTTTACATAAAAATCAATGGTTATATAGAAACCTAACAACGTCCTCATTTTATCAGATATGGTAACGTATATAACAACCATAATGTGGAAATGTAAACATGGCAAATGTGTTTACAAGCTTCACACAACACCCTCCACAATTAAATGAGAAACAGGAGGATGCAACACTTTGGTGACAAGAGGACTCACAAGTATTTTAAGAAGATGACTGTCAGAAACCACTTTAAAAGACTTCTGTTCTGTTGGGGAGGGGGTGTAGAATTTTCACAAAGGCACAAAGTCCCCTTAGGAGAACTTGGAAGAATCTGGAAACTGTGAAATTAATGAGCGATATTAAGCACGTCTATAAAATTAACATACGCATCTGAGCCAAGCTTTCAAGATCTGCTGGAAAATGCTAGAGAAATGGTTGCCAAGGGAACCTGGGGGAGGAAAATTCTGTGTGTGTGTTTCCAGACCTCCTTCTACCTATCTACAAATGGGCATTTTTAACAGTTTTTTGTCCAGGGCTAGGTCGAGAGCAAAATTCCATGGCATTTAATTTGAATAAAGAAACCCTATGATGTATGTTATTTAAAAAAAAAAAAAATTTTTTTAAATTCATTTCTCTCTCTAGGAAAAGACCAGAGAGAAAGTGCTAAGTGGGCACTAGCAGTGAGGACGCTGACTCATTAATGACTTTTAGAATTAAAGCAAGGGGCAAACGGGGCCAGCTGCAGTGGGTTGCCGGGAGGCCGTGAATGGCCCGAGTGTGTGAGGCTCTCCACACTTCAAGTTTTGTGAAAGAAGAAAAAGGTCCTTAAAGCAGCTGAAGTTCAGTCAATGTGGTGATTAAATTACACATATGTGCTTATCTTTTCAAAAAAAGATATTCGACAAACCACAGTGGACCCTATTATTATCATTTTCTTTTCTGTTTCAGAAGGAGCTTAAATACCTAAGGGCACTTCAGGGTCTTGGATGTGCGTGCCTGTGATTACTGGGGGTTGGGGAGGGGGCGGTATGTACAGAATGTTCCACGGCCAAATGGTCTGGGGTTGGCTCCCAGGCTCCTCACGTATGTGTTGTGTGGTCTCAGTCAAGTCGGTCAATCTCCTGAAGTCTCCATTTCTTCATCCATAAAACAAGGATTCCAATAGATTTGAAAACATTGTAGGATTTGTTGGAGGATTGGCAATGATGTTTGTAAGGGGTCTGTTAGCACAAGCTCGCTCCCGACCTTGATTCCTAACCCTCATGCGTCTAAATTTCCCTGGTGAAACGAATTCACAAAACCACCACCACCTCTCAATGAAAAAGCCTCTCAATGAAAGAGAAATATTAAAGGAAAGAGAGTGACAACCTGTATTTGCATCTCATCTCTCCACTTCCTGCCTAATGCTCTTCACAAGAACTTTTCATCTGTAAAAAAAAGGGGGGTGATTCCCTCCATACTCACCTCAGAGAGCTAAAATGAGATAATGAGTGTAAAGTGCTTAGCATATAGCACAGAACAGTGAGGGTTTAATAACTGTTAGCCATTTTTGTAATTAGCTTATTGTTTCCCAACATTTCACTCAAATGAGGATCACCAAGGGTCTTCAGAAAGCTTGCAAAAGACTTCCTGAAAAAGGTTCATGGAAGGAGCGGGGACCACACTAGACTAGAGTTTCTTTCTCTTTCATACGCACTGCTGACAATTCCTAAGGACATAGGGAGCTGGAGGAACAGCAGGAGCCACTGTTAGTGGCAATTTCTCCCGCAGTCTCTTGCATTTCTGCACATCTTGTGAATGAGGCACTGACCACACTTTGGTGTAGACCCTCTTCAAGGGTGTTTGTTCAGTGAACATCCATGCGAGACAGACAGTGCCTGTCTCTGAAGCAAAATAAAAGTCTGACACAACTCCAATGTATGTGTGTGTGTGTGTGTGGGTGTGTGGTAATGGTGGTGGGGGTGGGGGTGGGGTGTTCCCCTATCACCAAGAAATTCTTGGACACCTGCTGGATGTGCTACAATTTAACTCAATTCTGACACTGTCTACCTGGAGACGGTATCAGATCTCACAGGGTCAGGACTCAGTCCTACGAGACTGCACGCCCCCCCCCCCCACACTTCAAATGCCAATCACGAAGTCCAGGTTGTCACCTGCGCTTCTATCTGACTGGCTATAGATCAGAGGGGCCCACGACCCCCACCTTGGATCTGATTGATTTGCTAACATCTGTCTCACAGAACTTAGGAAACATTTTACTTAGTAGATCATTGGTTTATTATAATGATAAGACTAGAACTCAGGAACAGCCAGATGGATGAATGCATAGGACGAGGTATGGGAAGGGGGCGGAGCTTCCATGCCTTCTCCAGGCATGCTCTTCTCCCCAACTCTTCATGTGTTCCCCAACCCGGAAGCTCTCCAGACCTCCTGGGAGGTCTGAGGGGTAGGACCGAAAATCCCCAAGCTCTAATGACATGGCTAGTTTCTCCGCTGACCAGCCCCCATCCTGATCTGTGTTCCATAAGTCACTTCATTAATATAACAAAAGACACTTTTATTACTCTCACCACTTTGGAAATTCCAAGGGTTTTAAGGGCTCTGTGCCAGAAACAGGGACAAAGACCGAATATATGCTTCTTATAAATCACAATGTCATAGGCAGGCACGCCTACTGCCGATTATAAGAGATTTGTGTTCCCAGAGCCCAGAGTTTCTCTCCTGTAATGCAACCCACTGCATGTTCAGGTATCGTCTGGTCCTCTCTGAGATGCCCTATGGGAAACAGGGCTCAGGGAACGGGAACAAGGATACTGCCACTCTGGCTACAGCTACTGCTGTGAGTAACAAATGGTCCTTCATCTCTGACCCAGAAGTATCATGTCTTCTACCAGCATCCGTCCAACTGTGGCAAGCAGACTTATTAACTTACCAGTATGGCAGAATTTCAGACCCTTCACAGTTCCTGACAGCCTCCAAGGACCCAAGGAAGTCCAGGCATTGAGGCAGAAAAAAGTGGGCTAGGGTCCTCAAAGAAGGGCCAGGAGAGTCAGAAAAACAAAACAAAACAAAACCATAGACAAAGCAGTCCCAAGTTTTGGGTAATGCCTTTAGCTTACAAGAGTTCTTTTTTACCAGTGGATTTCAAAATTCTTAAATAACCCTCTACTCGGGATGAGCAAGTTTGCCCTTATGTCTTGGCAAATTCTAACCGCTCCCACTGATCATACCACACCTATTCCCCGCCACCAGCCGCTCTGCTCGGTTAATTCAAAGTGGTCCTTCCGGTATGCTTCTCACATGGGCCCAGCCTTCCCCACAGAATAGGGACAAAAAGCAGAATCTGAGGGTTTTCCACTCTAAGCATTAGTGGTCATTTAGTTTGTTTTTAAAGTGCTAATCATTTTAATCCCCCTTTAACTCTTAAGAGTTGAAAAGCCATATTTAGGTCATCACAAGCAAAACCTGCTGAGTAGAATTAAAATTATATGCTAACTAGGGTGCTAGCTGCTATCCGTTTAACATCTGAAAATGCACTTCCGTTTAGTGAAATACCATTTCTGTTTTTCACATCTGTTTGAATAAATCCCGTATTAGTGAGACAGCACTGTAAACTATCCTTACTCCTACATGTTACAAAACCTATAATGTTCTGATTAACACCAATATTTATGAAATCTAATTTATAGGTTTTCTAAGAAATTTAAAACTTTTCACAACACAATGAAAATTTCTCGATACGTCGGAGGGGGAAAAAACTTGACTATTCTGAACAACAAAGTACTGTTCCTTCTGATTTTTCCATGGTGAACACCAACACAGAATATTTTCCACACTGTTTTTAAGTTTACAGAATGATCATTAATTTGTGCCAAACGGATTAGCATTTCGCCTTCCAATCTTTACAGCTCACGTACTGGCACCGGCGTCAATAAAGGGATTTCATTTTCCGCCCTTGTCTCTAAACACGAGTTCCCCAGTCCTCTTTACTGCCAACTCGATTAATAAAATGGAGATTTATTTTTCCAAGCTGTGGTATAGAGAGCGTCTGCCATACTTTGCCTTATATTTGTAAGTCAATGCTATTTTTAGCTTTCCTTCACAAGGGCGTTATTAAGTGCCACCTGTCAAATGGTCACGGACATATATTATACACTGAATGATCACTTGGCTCAGACCAAGAGCTCAAAAGCTATTCGAGTGGCAGGGCTGATCACATCCCAGAGAGAGCCCACTGGCCAAAGCAGTAAGGAACACAAGTGTAGGCAGAAAAGTCCACATGTGACAGAGACGAGAGCGAAGTCTCAGGGCGCCGGCTGCTGATCGGCTCTCTTGGCTCGCTCCCCGGGGAGAGAGCACCGGTCCACTCACGTGCTGTCCCAGGTGTTTCCTGGGACCTTCCCGCTGGGAATATGAACTGAAAGAACCTGGGCACGGAAAAAAAATCACTGGAAGTGTCGGAGGCTTCATCCCCGGTGGGCTCTTGGCTGGGCTATGACCTTTGAGCCTTCACTTTATAGACAAGGAACTTGAGGTTCTCATTCAAGGTTACATGGCTAGTTTGTAACTGGGATGGGGCTGTAAGGGTGAGCAGTGTATTAATCGTGTCTTTTAACTCTTGTGTGTTGGATGCTTTGATGTCCTGGGGCTTTGCTGACTCCAGAGGGATCACCCCTTTCCAGGGCCGGCTAATCCCTAGAGACAGCAAACTGCTCTGGGTGAGGGCTCACCTGTGAGCACGCCTTCATATGCAAACTAACCCATTCTAAACTAACCCACAGCCCAACCATCTGCTCTGTGAAGCTCATTCTGGGCCACTATCTGCATGCCCGGACCACCTTAGGGCCATACGCCAGATACCAGACAATCAGGGACAGTCCCTCCTCCAGAGCCTGCTGAAATTATTTAAACTAGCCAACCCTAACCCCACCTAGCCTGATTACCCTGTCTTGTCCATTCCTCACCAAGAAAACCACACTAAGAGTTCTTGACTGAGTTTCCCCTCGCTCCCTCTGCCTCCAAACCAACGCTGGTGCTTCACCATGCGGCCCCCATGGCCTGCCACGGTCTGTCCTCTTGGAAACTGTGAGTAACACAACGTGTCTTGGCCTCGTTGTATCCAAATAATAATAAAATCTATGCTTTAAAACAGTAAGTGACTCAAAGTTTCCTGGCTGAGGATAAAGCATGAACAGAGTATTGGTATAGAATTAGTTAGAGTTATACTTACGCTGAGGAAGAACTTTCTAAAAGTGTCAGCTGCATGAACAAACAGTATGTTTCACATGACAGAAGATACTTCAACAGTGGGAGGAGAAGGTGGCTTGTCAGGAAGAGCAACAAGGACTCAGATTAGACCTGATGACGCTTTATGTTACCTTCCAGACCACGGTAGCCGTAAAATGACCTAATGTATCAGAGCAGTGAATGAGAAATTGCAGATTTTCAACAGCAGAGGATCATGGAAGATTTTGAGGCAGGTGGGTGAGGTGATTCATCTTATAACAATATGCAAAATGGACGACCTCAGAGGGAGACCGTGGGCAGAAGGAATAACGAGGAGATTCCTGTTGAAGTTTAGTCCCAAGATCGCAGCTAGGGGCTTGCTGGTGCATAGGGACATGTGTATGATAGTAGAGACAAAAACAGGAGGGAGGGCAACCTTGAACTTGAACTGACTGCCTGACAGCATAGACATAAACTTGCAAAAGACTCACCCAAGCAGTGCATAGTCCAGACAAAAGACGAGAAAAACATCATGGCTGTCACTTTTAGTGTGCAACTTGACAGCACATTTCTTGGTGGGGCTAAGCTTCACACTCGGCAGCACACTTATCCAAATCATTCGATTCAAAAAAGATTTTAAGCTATGGATTTCAGTTCAGGTACTTCATTAAGGCTACAATAAGTAAAGTATTTTTGGTTCTCCTTTGAAAAAGCCACATTTAAAATACTATCACGCAGAGGAAAAATGTTTAAATCATCCTGTCATCAATATCAGTAGTTAATTTAGCTTTTTTTAGGATGAGACATTCTTTTAAAGTTGACTTTCAAGACCTTCCGATTGGGGGTGAAGACTCTCAACAAGGGCTAATGACCCAAACAGAAATGAGGGCAGCAGCAGAAAACTGCATCCTAAATACAATAATCTGCACACAGAGAACCAGCAATTACTTCCAGATCCCCATTTTTTTCGCTCAGTTAGGTCACATGTACCTTCTCATCAGAACTAAATTCAGCAAATGTACAGCATGGCTACACCCCTACCAGGTCCAGCTCCCTGGAATGCTTTTTATCCCATCGCAGGAGTTCCAGGGTGAACCTGGGGTCCCCGTCCGGGGCTTCGGGTTGTGACGGTTCGTGGGTGCAGACACCCAGGAGGTGCAGTGGACTGCCTGGATGGTCTCCGCTGGGGGATCTGATTTCCAGCTTCCATGTGCCGACTCGGGGTGTAAGGAAGACACCACCCACACACCCTGACAGGACAAACACTTTCACTTGTTTTCCAGGAAGCTGTGAATCAGCATAAACCCTACAACTTCCCACTCCCCTTCCTGGAGCTGCTGGATGCCATTTCCAGGGGCACTATGGGGGATGAACCTCCCTGACCTTGTAGAACACAAATGGGGATCTAAAACCTTGAGCTAATGGGCCACACACAAGGTTAAAGAGTTACGATTTCATCCTAACAGAGGAAGAGACTGAAGACCCGAAAGCAATAACATCCACCATCACAAAAATGTGAATATAGTCTTCCAACACTGTGATATTTTCTTTCCAATCAGCCAACCAGTATTATATTCAGGGCTTACTGAGAAGCACGGAGGCAATGAGGAAAAATGAAAACTCTCACACTTCATGAGGAGGAAGGAGTAAACATTTTTGTCATTTCATGCCGTCCACATTCATGCGCTAATCTTTCAAAATCATTGGTTTCTACACACACATTCCAAATGCAATACATTATACGCCAGGTCCAAGCAACAGAGCACACACGATTTACTTAGGAAGGGTGTGTACTGTATTTCACCAGAGAGCAAAACCGTTACCTCATTGTGAAAGTTAATAAACGCTAGGGGGATAAAGAGAAAGTCTTGGAAATAGACGAACATCTGCTAACATTTAGTTTTTAAAAGCAGAAAGTTAGTTATTAAAGATATGGAACAGTTCAGACATGTTATCACGACAAAGTCTGTTTTGATCAATATTTCCATAAGTAATTGCTCTAGTTTGTCAACTTTAAAAGGGCAAATATGATCTTAACACAAACAGCTACTTCTTGTTGCAAATCTGGTCCTACTTTAAATTTTGAATGTTCTGTTTTCTTGTTCATTTCTTATTATTATACAATTTGTAAATACTAAATTAATGAATGGAGATAACTTAAATATGAATAAAATATAAATTAGAGGCAAGCAGAAACCAAGTTTATCTTATTTTCTAATGCATATATTTACTGAAATAACCAATATTTCAGTAAGCTGAAGGTGTGCTCACAACTCGCAACTTGAAAGCAAACCACAGTATTCAGTCTTAGCTGACAACTCTGTAAGTTTTAAATTCAATAGCATCTGAATTGAAATCCACAAAGAAAACAAAATATTCAAAGGTGAAGAATCTAACCTCTAAATGCTTGTTTTAGGACTTGAAGGAAATTAGTGTTTTTTTTTTTCCTATGCCTCCTTTTCTGCAATGTGAAAAACCACATTATTAATTACAAACACAGGAAACGGTAATTGCTGCTAATATTTTATTGTAGAAAACTTTCAGATCACTAGTCATTTTTGCTTAATGTAAACAGAGTCACTCTTCAATTAGGAGGAAAATAGAATATGAAAGGTAATGTTGAATTTCTAAACTCTGATCTCCAACTTTGGCAGGCCTCTGGGGTAAAGCAACAGACATAAGTTGTCTTTTGGGTCTGGGACTCATTAGCCTGACGTTAAAAGAGACTAGAGCTTAACTGGCCAATTGCACTTGATAGTTTAGTGTCTTTCTGGCCTTGTAGGTATGACACCTTGGATGACACAATGTTTCCGATTTCTGTCACAATGCTTGCCATGGGGTGGGGGGAGAGTGTGGATTGAGCGAGAGTTTGGTGAGAGAGGAAATTGAGAAAGAGTAACATCAAATTGATAATTAAAAGAAAAACTGCATACACATATGTATATATACTGGATATTACAGCTTCCCAATAACTATCACGTCGGTCCTCTTATTTGATCTCAGTAGTAATCTCATGACAGAGCAGATAATGTCCTTGGCTCCCAGGAAAGGGTAGTGCGACCTAAAAAGCTAAAAGATACCCTAAAAATGGCAGAGCCGAGATGCAAAGTGGTCTGGTCTCGTGGCCCAGCAGCACGGCACCCCGGGGCCCTGGGCCAGCTCTGCGGAGCAGCAGCGGCCCCTCCACTTTCACAAAACTTTCTTCCCGTGCGAAGACCCTTGGGTCTCAGCATCCATCCTCCAGGCCTCCTCGCTCCCGCTGCCCCACCCTGTGCCGGGAAAGCAGCTCTGTGGCAGGACCGAGTGTGTCCCAGAGGAGGGACAGGCACAGGGAATCCGAGGGAGGCAGGAAGTGGGGAATGGAGGGAGTCTGCTGTGACATACTTCTCCCCTGAACCCCACCCCTGCTTTTCACGTAGGCACGGCCCACCAGGTTCTCCCCAGAACCCCAAACGACACACGTTTACAATTACTGCCTTCTTTTCTAAAAACTGGGCCACTTCCTTTACGCTCAGAGTCTAAGCATTTCTGTTTGAAAAGACCGAGCAGGATTTTGCATTTTTAAAAGCACCACAGGGGACCTGTCCATGCTTTCTGCCGGCACAAGTATAATCTCAACGTATCGAAATTTTCCATCTGCATTTAATATTTTAATGAATCGGAGTGGAGGGAGAAGATAGAAAAGGAAGTTCAACCCATACTCCCTTTTCATTATTTTTGACCCACTCGCTACGAAAGCAGGTAATGATGTTTAAAGGCTCCCGTTGGCATGGAGTAAACTTCACCTCGCCTTCTCTGTGCATAGGGTTTCGTTTCCTCCTTTAAACAGATCTGATCTCACTCCTGCCTTTAAAAATGAGTAGTAAATATGACTTAATCTCCATTCATCCTGGGACTCCCCTTAAATGAGCTCCAAAACACTGCTGGGTGGGCGGGGGGCGGGGAGGAGAGGGGGCCTAGACAGAATCAATCCCTAGGCATGGATCTCTTCCTCCTCCAGGAGGAAGGGAAGCTGGTTGCTCTCACGGTCCCCAGGAAGGAGGGCCATGTCTTCCCTACAGGAGCTCTTGATGGAGGCTGTTTCTAAGCAACTCTCAGCACCCCTCCATCCTAGTCTTTCCAATGCACGGAGCAAGGGAGTCATTTCTACCCATCTCTCACTTGTAGTAAATATGGTTTGATAACAGCTCAGCCTGAGAAAAACGGTGCCTGGACAGTGCTAGGCCAAGGGAGGTGCAGATGGCCCTGGGACATCTAAAGGTGTCATCCTCCTCCCCGGCTTACAGAGCACGTTCACATGCGTCACTTCGTTCCATCGCTGACTTTTATTGTGAGGTATGTGACACGCACGCACCCTGTTTTTACAGACAAGGAAACACACTCGGAGAGGTTAAGTGACCTGTCTGAGGCATGCGGCGGGCACCCGGAAGAGCTGGGATCCAGGCTCCCTCTGCTAAGCCTGGTGCACTTTCTGTTACAGCGACGTGCCTGCGAGTGGGTCCCAGGTCGTGCCTTTCAAATCTGACCAGATTGGACGGTTACCACAGAAGGAGAGAGAAGGCCCCCCTCCATGGAGAACTGCGCCTGAAAAAAGAATGGGGGAAAAAACATGTTCCAAGTTCTAAACAGAGCAGTGAGGTGACAACCTGCGCTGGTGGTCTTAGTGACAGGTCACCCTCGCCCCAAGGCCTTCACTGCCACCTTGCTGCTGAACTTCAAAATCAGTCTGCTGCTACGTGGGGAGCCCTGTTTTTATAACGTGATGCTGGAGCTAAGTAAACGTGGGGCCTGCTTTGGCTGGAGCCAGGGGGGTCGGGTGGGGCGAGGTGGGGCGAGCAGGCGGCCTGGACCTCCACCTTCCCTGACACCTTCGCCTGCCTCCCTACACCTGGAGGGCTGTGCCACTCGGGCTGCGTGAGGGTCACAGAAGTGCCCTCTGCGAGTTGAACTGTGACTTTTTTTTTAAATTTGGCACCAGAGGGTAAACCGAGCACCGTTCCGAGTTCGGCACTGCGGCTCTGTGTCTTCTGCCTGCCAGCGATGCAGCGCCGGTCCACGGCGCCGGCTCCGGGGAGTCCTGGAGCCTGACCGCACTGGGTGGGGACCGTCCTCCGTGGAGACGCTGGGAATTCCCAGTCTGAAGAGCGACAGCACCTCCTCTGTGCTGTAGTGAAAGCTTCCCCCTGCTCCAGGCCTCAGCAGCGGGAGGAAGGGACAGGAAGACCCGGCAGTTCCAGCACCCACAGATGAAATGCCTCTAGAGTCCACCACTAGCTTCCCTGCCCCAGCAGCGGCCTATTCCATGACTGGGCAGCACGGGCTATCAGAAAATCCCTCCTTTTCCTGACCTAAAATGTTCCCTTCTGGATCTTTTTCCTCCCCACTGTCCTAACGGGTCTTCGGGAGTCAAACATTAAGAGCCTCCCCGCTACAGCCCCAGACTCCCGAGAATTTGGAGATGACAATGACTAAACCACAGACTGCCTCTAAGTCAATCAGGTACACTTTTAATAGTCGGTTTTATCATAATAAAGGAGCTGACCATTTTCAAAATGCACCTGTAGATCTTAACTTTTGTGTTTTTGTATATTTCCAGTCTTTTAAGATAAAGCACATTCGGACTAAAAGGAAAATTAAGGTGCATAAATAAACATCCCCAGGGAAGGTTAAAACGGAGCCCTCCCGGGTAAATAACTCCATTCACGATCCACACTGTCATCCTTAATTCAGAAAAAATAACATGCACTGTATTTATGGATTTGCAGGAGTGAGTGATCCGAGGAAAACCTCCACGTTCCCACCAGAACGGAGCAGAACTTTGCTGAGCCCGCACTCTGGGCAAGCGGGGATTGCTCCTGTCCTGTGTCCTCGGTCCCCAGAGCTGCACGCTATGTCCGTCTGTCGCACGGGGATCTGATCTCTGCTCCCATCGTCTTTCCTGAGGTCCTCTCTGTCTCATGCAGACATTTCCTGTTGACCATGTGCTTCCCTGATCAGACTCGGGGCAGCCCATTTGCATTGCCCAAACCTGATGACGGAGGGGTGGCACACCATGAGTACATCACATGGTATACGGCAGGACAAACTGCCACTCTACGCTCGGGGAGGATTTCAGAATAGGAGGCCACATACAATGGTACAAAAACATAGGGCTGAATGCCCGCCATCATCATCACTCAGAGCTTGACACTGTTAAAAGAGAGAGAGGCAGAGAAGGAGAAGGGACATCCATTGGGCACGTTTTAGAATTATTTTACTGAGCTGATGAACCGGTTATTCATTTTTAAAAACACAGGAGACCTGAGCACTTGCAGATTTTGACTTTCGTGGTTTTGCTTATTTGCAAGTCTTTCTGAGGCTGGCGCTGTGGGGCGAACCGTAATGAGTCTGGGATGTAAGTCATGCTCTCTGTATAAGGAACATGGTTGCTGGGCCCATCCGGCCAACGATGTGACACCCCGCTGTCTGCAGGAATCGAGGGATTTCTGGGGAAACAGTTCAAGGGACCCCAGCACCCCTCCTCATCCCTGGGGCCAGACTAGGCATTTCATCCCAACCTCACAGAGGGGGAAGTGTGGCCCCCGAGGCCTGCCTTCCCAAAGTGCCTGAGGGAAATGTCGGGGAGCACCTGGCGCAGTATTCCTCTCCCCTGTTGAATGAAGGCAGGTAGGACAGGCCGGAAGCGTCCCCTCTCCCCGTCGCCGAGGGCTGGCCCACGGCCCAGGTCTGCAGGACCGCTGAGGCAGGAGGTGGCCCTATCCGGCTCTGTTGGCCTGCCTCTCCCTCCCCTTCCTCCGGAGTCGGAGGGTGTGCTAGGAATTGAACTTGTCTTTTCTCGTACCACGAGAAAGTTCTCAGACTCCAGTTTGGAATTAGGGAAAGAGGTCACCCCCAGGCCTTCTTGTCTGTTTGTTTAAATCAACTTTATTGAGGTATAATTCAGATTGTAAAAAAGTCCTCCCATCTTAAGTGTACAGTTGGGTGAGTTTTGACAAACGCACACATGCACCTGTGTAACCACCCGCAGTGCCTGTAAATACAAACATTTCCACTGCCTCCCACAATGCCTCGGCCTCCGTTTCCACCCACTCGATCCAGCTAACAAAGGCGGGCAGGACGGTTTCCACTTTGGAGCTAAGTCACTCGGCCGTTTATTAGCTGTGTTACAGGCTTGTTGTCTAATCTCTCCGCCTCAAGCTCAGGCCTTACAAAGTCCTTCTTACTGAGGATAAGGAGAAAATAATATTTTAAACACTGGGCTTTGTGTTGCGTTGTACAGTGCGGTAAGTTGAAAGCATTTAGACTTGGGTCTGGTACACAGCAGGGGGCTGAGCTTTTTACCTTTTTCTCCCTGACCGTCGATGTAAGGTAGAAAATGAACTTTTATTTTATATATATGCACATAAAAAAGAATCCCACACATAAAACCCCATATCCCAGAGGCAACTAAATCTAACATTTTGGTTTATGTCCTTGGGTTTTGTTTGTTTTTTATTTTTCGCCCTATTTTTCTACATAGCAGGAAGCTTATATTACATGTACATTTTTACATTTCAGACATAAATCAGCATGTAAATATTTCCCTTGTCACTAAAAACTTGTGTTAAACATGACATAACATCTCAGCTTATGGCTATGTCATAGAAGTATTCCCTATGTGAACTTGTAGGTTGCCTCCAGTTTTCATTACTATAAATGATGTAACGAAACGCCTGTGTATAATTTACCTGTTTTGAACAATGGGCATTTCTTGGTTTCTTGAGAAGCTGTGTTTTCTGTTTGGACCATCTGGGCTACCTGCGGAATGTGCAGGCATCAACCCAGAGGGTGGCTTCCTCACCAGGCCACTCAGCCTCCATGCGTCGGAAGGGCAAGCTCTGGTGTCCCTGCAAACTGCAGAGTTAGTATTTGTTATGAGAAGTTTCCAAATGGCCGTGCTCGTAGCTCGAGAGCATCCTTCTGAGTGATCCAGTACGTCTGTCTCCTCTACTTCTAAGAAGCCAGTCTGGCATCTGGACTGGGCCATCTTTGATGCTGACTAAGTGATGGAGGCGGGCTGGATACCTCCATCCACAGGGGGACTCGTTCCTTCTTAAGACCCAGTGACTTTCAACAAGAAGGAAGGTCTAAGCAGAATCACAGAAAAAGCTCCATCTGCGAGATACCATTCATCACCGAAAGCTTTCAATTTTCTGGCAAAAAATCAGTAAGTTCGATGATATACACTATGTCGGGATAATTTTGGGAAAATGGGTACTCGACATTCACTCCCCGATGGGAATGTAAATTGGTGTAACCGCTCTGGTAATTCCCATCAAAGTCACAGTGTATATATGCTTTTGACAGGTAATTTGGCCTTTAGGGATTTATGTCACAGACACACCCATGTGTCCCTCTGACACAACGTAAAAAAAAAAAAAAAAGGTGTCCTGACCATCGGAGGTCCTGAAGCCGGCCCGGCTGACACAGGGAGGAAATATTCCACCCACCTGTGAGAGAGTCAGCGTCTAGCAGGAGAGCTCTCTAAACGCATACCTTCTGTGGGGAGCTGAAGAAGAGCCCCAAGGAGTTGACAGGTGTGTCGGGAGGAAAAGCAGGCCTCTAAGACTCAAGCAGGCAGGAGAGAGGAAGGTTGTGCCAGACGAAATGAGTGTGCAGCAAGAGAGACACATGTGCAGCTGGTCTGAGGCCTGAGGTCAGGTAGGCCTGGGAAGACCTGGAAAGAGGCTGCACGATTTATCTCCCTGGAGAACAAAGCGAAACAGTCTCTCTAGCGAGGTGAGGCTACGGTCAGCTGCAGAGGACCGACCGTACGGCCATCAGTAAGGTCTGGGTTTATCCTGCAGCCCTGCGGTCACTGAAGTGAAGTGTGCAAAGGAAATCTGACCGTACTAATATTTTATGCTGACACATACGACATAATTTATAAATAAGTAGACATATCTCGGGCACGCGCTCCATTTTCCCGCTAGAGTCATGCAGTCAAAGACGTGCAGGGACAAACGATCCCAGTGATGGGGAGACTGGAACCTTCTTGGCAGGAAAGCAATGCGGTTCGATTCGTTGTCAGCAAGGCTACCAGGAGCTCGAGACTCTGCCTCCTTAAACCCCAGAGCAATGAGTCTGGAGAAAGGAAGGGATCAGGGACTCCTCCTGCATGGGGCCAAGGTCCAGCCTGGCCCTCTGGGATGCGAGCGGCTACTCAGATCAGTGGCCAAACCCCATGGCCACACATAGAAGGGGCGTGAAGCTGGTTGTATATCTGAGCATAACAGGTCTAAACGGGAGGGGGGGGTGAGGGGAGAAAAAAGAAAAAACTCTAGTTAACTCCAGCATTTCTTGCAGAGAAATCCATTCACCTTCTTCCAAGCAGTCCTGGCACCCAAGACGCCACCTGTACCCCCTTGAGAAGAAGGTGCTGGAAGGTGAATGGATTTCTCTGCAAGAGGCCAGGAGTTAACTCGCCCATGAAGTGCTAAAACTGGTTCCCATCATGGGTTTCAGAATATCGACTGAATCTGTTATTTTTAGGGGTTTCAAGGTATATGCAGTCTTATATTTGCTCTGTTGGGGCATGCTTAATTTTATTCATATCTTTCTAAGTGTGCTTAATATTTTAATTATCTGCCCACCCCTTTAAGACTTCCTAGGGGTCTAAGCATGGCTACTGTGAGAGCACAGCCCCCTAGCCCCTTACGACATTCTTGTTCATCTGTAGTCCTTTCGATTAAATAAACAAGAACAGCAGGTAAGAATACTTAGCTTCTCACAATAGATAGACCCACTAGGGGTGTAGAAACCCTCACTATTTTGGGATCATGCCTGTACTCTCTTTCTTGCTAAGAGCTAAAGATAAGGGGGTCCCAAAATACTCCTGAGAAAGGAGTGACATCCTGATTTTGACTGTCATAAGAGGAAAATTCAGAGGCCTCCTAGTGGTTCCAAGAAAGATAAAAGGCTGCAGAGGGGACAAAAGGGAGTAAAGAATAAGAAAAGCCCAAAGTCACCAGTGGATGTCCACTTCCGCCCCAACTTCTGTGTAAAGGAGACTATCAAGCTGTTCAGAGGACATCCCGGAAGGCTGAGAGGGTGACAAGTCTGGAGGGTTACAGCTAGACTCAACAGGATTGTGAAGACACTTCTCAAAACGGCAATTTTTATATTTGGGCCAGCGAATGGGATATCTGCTGAACTGAGGGACAGAATCTCTACCTCTCTTTTCCATCCCGTCTTCTTTCCAGCAGAAAGCCCAGTTCATCAACAAAGAAAAACGATACATCTCCCCTCAGTGACAAAAATAAGACAGGCTGGGGATTTTGCATACATGTGGGGAAGACGCTTTCTCAAAAGTGGGAATGAGGAAACCAACAAAAGCAAAAACAATCCCTTAATGCAAGAAGAACTCAAGGAAGGCACAGAACATATCCAAAAAAATTTTTTTAACAATATTTTTTATTATCAGTTCTCCTTTCGAGTAAATAAACGAGAACAGCAAATAAGAATACTTAGCTTTTCATATTAGACAGACCATTTTAGACCACACATAAGAAATCACCTTCTTCTAGATCTACCAAAATAATTATAGTAATGTTGCACCACGGCAATGCTGAAAATTAGCAGTAGAAGTTATGAAAGAGTTTAGGTAATTCAGCCAACTTGTAATTTGTCTAAATCAAATGGTTTCTAGATAACATACTTGGAAAGAGAGTTCAATGACGATGTGATGTGGGCAGATTGCTGTGTTGATCTTGGCAGTGGAAGCCAGCCCTGTCCCAATCACATGGGTGTGTTTTACATTTGATCATTTTGTGGCCTGACTCGAGAAGGCTACCATGTAAAAGAATGTCCTTGCATGTTCAAGTTCACTATTTGGGAAAGGCAGCTGAGAAAAGGTACACTCCTTCCAATATTCGAAATACAATATGAAATGCTTTAAGTAAGAGATAAGGTAGCTCAGTAGGACAATCTCTGCTTAGGAAAATGGGGGTAATCTGAAACTCTAGCAGGACATGGGCCGTCATTTAATGACAACGAACAGGCCTATGTCCAGGGGGCTCTTAAGAAACAAGCTCTTCTTCTCAGGTGGGCTGTCTATCCTTTCATTTACATCCCTAAAAGGACACTGCTCGGAGTGACCGCTTACAAAAACTTAACAACAAGAAAGCCACAGTTTCAGTTTCCACCAAACAGACTGTTTAAAAAAAAACTTTTCCTCACTAAAACTATGACTCAGTTTTACGAACAGTGGATTTTGTACAGCTTCCACCAAACTAAAAACTTTTTTTTTTTTTGCAAACATTACACCGCAAAGAAAAACACAATTACTTTGACTTTCTCGAAGTCTAAAATTTTGATATATTCAAATACTAGCATTCTCTGTCAGGAACCTAAACCCTTTAATCAAAACAGAGAGAAAAAAAAAACTGAGGCTTCAAAATCAAAATGGTTTGTGCCTCAAATCAGAAAGAAAGACCATGTTGATGGTATTTCATATCATCATCAGCTCATAAAACTACACAGACCCAGCCCCTCTCAAAGATGAATATTTAGAACAGAAATTGACCTGACAGTTGCTTTCAACTCTATAGTTTTGCAAGGGATACATGTAGCTCTGATTTGTACCATGCATTATTTATCATGGCACTGAGAAACGAACGGTAGATACCGTTGCTATCAGCCAAGAGAGCTACGATGCGCCAAGGTGCAAAATTTTGCAGGAAATAAAGCTCTAATGTTCTAATTCCTTTTGCATGAACATTAACTGTGCCTCGCCATGCTCCAGTGGTCTGATACAGGCAAGAGTTATTAGATCTTTTAAAACCTTCTCAGAGATTAGAAGTCTGCAGAAAAATACTACTGGGGGTTAAAAACAGCTTCCTGAAATTGTTCTAAATGGACAAACGATGCTTTGCCTTCCTTGACAGCTGTTCAATAACTGAATACAGCTGGAGAGAGTCAGCTGCCCAGAGAATTCTGTTTGGTTTGCTACCAGGCTTTCTTTTCCAGAATGCTTTCCAACACTCAAACCAGTCTTAATTCTCTTAAGGGCATTCCAAAAGATAGTTTCTGTTTTAATTCTTTTCCATCGCGCTTCACCCCTGTTAGATAACGTAAACTGTGTATTTAAAGGAGATAGTCTTAAGGTTAAGGTTATTCCACTCAAACTTAAGCTGGACACAGGGGGAAGAAGGTACGGTTGTTTACCTTGCCGGTCCCTCCGACAGGATACTGTGCTCATTCAAACTCACTGACCCCTAGTTGGCACAATTGGTCACTATTACCAAAACCACTTATTAGTAACTGTTAACGTTTCAAATAAAAAGCATGAGGATGTTCGAGCTCTTCCAGAAATAGCAAGTAAGATGTCCACCAAGTGGTCTCCCAGGGTGGGGTCATTCTGGTAAATTCATCTCAGTGTCTTAGTCTGGTCTTTGGTCCTGATGGAGAGATACTGCCTCCAGACATACCTGCCTTTGACAGGCTGACAGACTGATGTATGAAAACAAAACACCCAAGTCTTAATTTGCAATGAAAAACAAACCTCTCCTTATGACAACAATCATCTCATCTGGTAATTGGTATATTCTCTCCTTTGGAAGCAGACTGACCCAAGAAGCAAGCTGATAACCAGAAATTTACTTGGTAGGCCAAATAGAACTAGAAAAAGGAGAGTTAGCTAGAGGATTAGAAGGCTGATGCCTTCAGGCTAACGCAAGCCAAGACAGACACCTCCACAGAGTCGTCTTGTGAAAAGAGACCATATCATCTCTCCTCTGTGTTATGATTTAGCTACAGTCAGCAGGAAGTAATACAGTTGCAAGAAAAGAATATGGTAGTAGGATTCCAGTGTAATACAGTACCTCATCTGGTTCCAACAATTAAAAAAAAAAAAAGCCTTAAACACAGTGCAAATAATTTAAAAGTGATAGTTATGCACTTGTCAGAAGATTCCACTTTCGGTACTACTAAAAACACAATGGTGAAAATATCCACATAGCATAAACCATTTCGAAAACAGACAGGATGGTGGCTAATCACTTTTGCAAGTGTGCTATCCCGTAACGGTTAGCTAGAATTCTTGAAATTTGTACATAAACGGCAAACAAAGTGAATGACAGCAAGATAAATTTGATTTTTTAATCTCCACCCCAGGATGTCTAAGATTTGAGACGAACTGACATACATAATGTCTGCTTGGGATTAACAGGAAATGTAACACCGAGGCATTCACGTGTCACATGTCCAACTGAGACCCAATTTCCCCTTCTTCTTCCATCTAAAGTTATTTCAGCAGAGGCATCCAGCCCAAGCAGGGTGTGAACGGTCAACCATCCCAGCACAACGCAGATCCTTCTCCAGCCCTTGAATGGGACCTTCTTTAAGAGGTCCCTACTCTTTCTTCTTTGGGGGGAATATTCTGTATGTTTCATAACCAAATATATTTTATACCCATAGCATAACATGTTGTTAATGCTCCAAATTTTGGTCCCTTGGCAACCAGCCCTCTCTGCACTGCTCTAAAGCACTTGTGGTGGCACTAATTCTAGTCAGTCTCTGGCCGCATGCACTTCCTGCACACCCAGCTGAGATTTACTGTTTCTTTTCAGTGGTGGTTTTACTCGCGTTACACACATCTACCCGAGGAATAGTTAAGAGGCTTCCTATCGACAGTCTTAAAATCTACTTAACCACTAGTGTCTATTAAAGCCTTAGACACAAGGGTGAAGGTAAAAAAAATAAAGAGTCCACAAAAAAGAACAAAAAACCAAACCAGGTCATTAATATCCTTGCTGTCATGATAGGAACCACAATTTAGTCATGAATTTAATAACAAATTGCAGGCAGACCAACCCAAACTAAAGAAAAGCCTTTACATTTCTAATTACCCTCTGAGTAAAAACATCTGTACTGATGATGCCTGCTATCCGGCCCTTGTCCCCTGTATCCAAATGGAAAAACAGTGGAAATGATGAGAATTGACAAAAGTATAGGCACATCACATTACACATCTAACGATTAGTGACTAACAGGAATACACTGGTTACAACTAAATAACGAGATGTGTTCACCTCTCCTCTCCTGACAGCTGGTGGAGCCCCATGTCACCTTTGTCACACAATCTATACCCATAGAGCACTGTCCGTAATTTCCAGTTTCTGTATCAGGGGAGAGGAAACTTTTAAAGTCACTGGAAACGCAACCTGATGCAGAATCGTTCTAGCTTTTAATGACTGCTGCCTTGCCGTCTCTTTTATAGTTCTCACACCCAAACCTTTATCACAGAAAGATAATTTTTAGTCTGATCTCGGAAGCTAAGCAGGATTGGTCCTGGTTCGTACTTGGTTGGGAGACCACCTAGGAAGACTAGGAGTTAAAAAAAAAAAAGATAATTTTCTTTTCACACGTACATGGTTTATGTAATATTTAATGAAAGTCAGACAATTACAAACAAGTTCAAGTGGTGGTAACAAGTCTGAGAACAAAATTCTCTAACCACGCCCTGCGCTCCCAGGCCAGCAAAGCATGAAGGGCTAGGAGGACGGGCTGGCCATGCCACCAGCTGACCCTGTGTTCCATCCATTGCGGACACTGGTGAACCTGGCGGGCTCACAGTGTTTGTGACACCCGCGTCGACCACAGGGTGAAATAAGCACGATCGTCTGCTTTATAAGGTAAAATGCCTCGTGCATCTTTCAAGTGACCTCGCCTGCTTCATCTTTGTGCTCAAGACCCCATAGTAGTGATCCGGTCTTCAGCGTCGAGTCTAAACTGCTTCCTTTGGCTCACAGACCCACAGACTCAGAGCCAGCCGGCTTCAGTCCTGCCCTCTCAGGGCACTGCCCTTATTCTACCTCCACGGCAGGCCCCCTGACTGTCCCTCGTACGGCTGTGCCTTGGTTCCAGGCCTCCTCCTGGCCTTTCCTCTCCACTCCGTCTATCCAAAACCCACCGCCCTTCAAGGCCTGGCCCAGTTCCATCTTCTCTTTGCCCCCTTTCCGGGCCCTCCTTCCCCCAATGCTGCGTACCCCAAACACTTCCAGCCTGTGCCAGGGTTCTTCTCTGTGCTGGAACTTGGGGTTTCCAATTATATCAGGGTCGATGTGAGCTGTCGCGTAGAACTAACCTACAAGACTGGCTCCGTCCCGTTTCTTCTCCTCACCTCCAAATGACATCTTACCTTAACCTACGGCTCGGGCTTGGCTTCCACGTCCAACCAGCCCAGAGATGAGTGACAGAGGCCGACGCCGAGTGTGCCTATGCCGTGGGTAAAGGATGCTTCACTCTGGCCTGGGTGAAGACGCGTCCCGGGATGGAAAGAGGAACTGCTCCACAGTCCCAGCATTCTATCTGCTCACATCCGTCTGTACGCGCTTACTACTGCAGATCCTGCTTGTAAACTACATTACTGATGAAACACATCGCGATCAAATCGCATTATAAATACTCCAAGGATTAGGAAATCTATGATGAACTGTTCAGAAAAAAAAAAAAAAGACTCATTTTTCCACTGTCGCTAATTACCCTCGAATTTATCTGTTGGGCAGCACATTCCTCTATTTTATGTTCTGTTAGTAACTGGTACGGGCCAACTAAACTGACTTATCTTCTCCCTGCCTCCCCTGAAAACCACTATTTCATTCGTGGTTGGTTTGTTAAAGTAGGCTCAGTAAGTAATTAAAGATAAGTCTCAAATGACTGCCTCTGGCGGGAGTAAGAGCTTCCTACTATTCTAGGTTTTTTGGTCAGGAGGACACAGCCCCACGTGGCAGGTTCTCACTAGTAAAACCTGACAGCAAATGTGTACGAAATGATTAACCATCTCTCTCTTCCCTGCAGCACCCATCAACAATCAGCGTGAGCTCTAAGTCTCAGATGAAGGATTAAAGTTAACCATTAAGGATCAAACCCCTAGGAAGTGGCACAGGACAGTAAGTGGTCAAAAGCTCTGGAACCAGAAGACTTGGGTTCAAATCCCAGCTCTGCCCCCTGCCGGCTGAGTAACCTGGAGAGAGCCACCCATCCTTCCCAGGCCACCTACCTCGTAGGTGTCAGGGGAGTAACACATCAGTACGTGCACGGTGCTCAAAACAGTGTCCGGCACGCACGGAGTGCCCACCACGGGACCCTGGCCACGCCCATTACTTCCGTGAAGACAGCTGAGATTGCCTCATCAGCTCTTCCCTCCACATTAGTTAGGAAATTTGCTTCAGAACAGCCTAGATCTGCATAACTAAGTGGACACTGCTGAATTCTACCAGTACTTTTACACCCTTTAAGAAAAAGTCTTTTAAAAAATAAACTCATATCTGAAAAGATATTTGCACACTGATGTTCATAGTAGCATTATGCACAGTGGCCAGGACATGGAAGCAACCAAAGTGTCCTATGATAGATGACTGGCTAAAGAAGCTGTGGTACATGTATACAATGGAGTATTACTCAGCCATAAGAAGAGATGAAATACTGCCACTTGCGACAACATGGATGGACCTCGAGATAATCATGCTAAGCGAAATAAGCCAGACAGAAAAAGTTGAAAATCACATGACATCACTTATATGTGGGATATAAACCTAAAAGCAACAAATGAACAAGATAGATGGACATGGACAATAGACGTCGTTACCAGAGGGTAGGGGGTGGGGGGAGGAGGGAGGAGGTTGATGGGGTAAAGGGGGTCAAATATAGGAGGATTAGGAGGAGGGTGAAGTGGGTAAAGGGGATCAAATATGTGGTGGCAGAAAGAAATCTAACTGTGGGAGGTAGACACACAGTGTAAATATATAAATGCCTTACTGTGCAAGTCTACAGCTGAAACTTATTGATTTTGTTAACCAATGTCATCATAAAAATAAATAAATACATACATACATGCATACATGCATACATACATACATACACATTAAATTACTGGTCTTCATTAAGAACTGAGCTATTCTGAACAAGAGAGGGCAGGTACCCTGGAGCTGAATCCTTCAAGCAAACTAACGCGGGTGCCCCTGACGACCACTGTGGTGTCTTGCTTTTGTCGTTCCTTGCCCGTCCGGTGGAAGAGAAGTGGCCTAAGCCCGGCCTTTCTTGTGCTGTGGTGGTGCAGGGGTCTGGTTGCTTCCACCTGCTTGAAGGCATTTCTCGCCCTTTGTCAGCCTCTTTAATTTCCTGGTTTTTGTCTGCAGTCCCTACCCAGCCCCGGGGGACGCGGCATTCTGCTTGACAAACGGCTCAGGCCTTCGCGTGCATCTCCAGCCCACATTCTAGAATCCAGCAACGGCAGGTATGCCCATGGCACCAGCAGACGTGGCCACTGACTACGGGGGTAGAGATCAGAAACCATGTGTGCACGGCTGAGCCGCTCCGACGGGGGCTGCAGGGAGACCTCTGTCGACCGAGCGTCTCCGATTTCCAGTGAGGGTTCTATGTGGCTCCAGAGGCGACATCCATGATCTGGGTGTCAGTCCGCACAGCCCATCCTCCTCTGCCACACGATTTCTGTCCTGGGCACGTGACTTGAGAAGATTCAGAAAGAATGAATGGCAGAGCTTTTTCTGGTGACGCTGAGAACTGGGGTTCATAGGGCCCTATGACCGACTGGAAGCCATTATAGGATCACGACAGGGAATCCTTAGCATAAAGGTGACACCGTGGAAAGCAAAGCTGATGGAGAAAACAAACCAAGACCCTTCGTGGCATTGTGAAGCCATATCGAGATTTGCCCGATGCCTGCACTGTGGCTTTGAGCTTTTGGGTTCCATAAACCAACACTCCCTTTATTGTTTAAACCAGCCTTGAGTTGTGTTTCTTTTTACTTGCAATCTAAAGCGTCCTGTCTCAGGATGCATTTAAGACAAGCACTTTCTTTACTGCATAGGATGGCGCTGCAACTCGCTGGCCATGGTCTACAGGTTTAACGTACCTGGTAAACACTGTTCCCCCTCAGAGATGGCTGGTAGAAACGATAAGCTTCAATCTATTCCAGACCGGATTGTTTTCCTATGTTATGAAAATTACGATTCCCTTCTATTTCTAAAGGTTCACAAAAGACATTTCTTTGGGAGTCACGGAATGAGCAAACGGAAGAGAGAGAGAAAAAACAGGAAAGCTATGTACTAGTCCCGGGAGAGAGCTGACAGATGTTCAGACCCCACAGAGAAGCACAGAAACGTCTTTCAGTCATTATTAATAAGATCACCCTAATAATAAACTAGAGCAGTGCCCCAATCAAACGCGTTCAGTTAACTCCTTCTGACACAAATATAAAAGCCACCCACGGGCGGTCTTTTAGTAACCTTCTCCACTATCGCCCGTGGTGCTGTGCAAAGCCTCGGCAGCTTTCTGCACACACGATCCCAGCGAAACATAACGAGGGTATTCCCGTGGACCACGAGGCCCACACAGAATACGAGGACACTGACACCAGAGAAATCCTCCTCAGCCATCGCAGGGGAGCAAGCGATCGAGAAACAGGAACTAACCTACAAACGGCCAACAACTGAGTATGAAAAATCAGCTCTAGAAACGACCAACAACTGAGTATGAAAAATCAGCTCTAGAAACGCACTCAGAAGTCAAATACATGCTGATCACAGTGCTGATGTTAGATTTTTAAAAAGTCCAATTAAGATTCAAGAGCTCAAGTGGTATTATCGAGAACACCTAAAAACCAGGGCTAGCATTTTGAGGCGTTCGTGTTTTATGCTCAGCTTTTGAGACATAACCAGGCATTTAACTGGTATTTCCCTTTCCAGGGCATAAGAGACAGTACTTGGTTTACTTGGAATGTCCTCAGTTTTAGCAACGCCCAATGGCTCCCTTTTATTCTTTTTAAGCCAGGGTGTTTTATACTTCCCCTGGGCTCCAGTAGACATAGGGCTACCTCCCTCCACAGAAGCACAGGCTCTGACGTGGGGGCCGCTTACATGAAGATCTCTTTCGTGTGACATATAAAATGTTTTCCAATCTTACCACAGGGAAGCGATGGTACAAATACCAAGTCTTCACATGCTAGACAGAACTTACAGCCTGAAATCACTAACGTCACGGAATAACTCATACATGTAGCCTTTCTAGTACAAAGCAAGTCACAAGGACTCCCTGACCCGGCTCCCAAGGGGTACTGAGCATCCCTCTGCTCTGTTCCGTCACCCTCTGTGATCTGACTCCATCTGTCCCCTCCTCCTGGTCCCCTTCACAAAGGTTTTCTCAAAGTTCATCTGAGGAATGGGTAGGCTGGGAGCAATGAATTCCAGCTAATCTGTCTGGATGTGAGTAGGAAAAAAAAAAAAGGGATCATTTTGCAATCTTAAAATACTTAGGATTTTTTTTTTTTTTTTTTTAATGAACAGAACCTATTAAGGGATGCTCCGAACAAGCTGACAATGTTCAACCTCAACACAGAGCTGACCACAGAGAGCGCACACATCACACGACAGTTTTCATTTTATCACTGCGACTACCCCAGGAGGCAAGCATGAGAGCCACCATTTAAGTCTCCTGTGGTGGTCCCCAGCTGTTCTAATCACAGCCCTCACACCCCGTACTGGCTGGGAGGACTCTGTCCTTTCTGAGCATCTCCTTCCTCCTGCGGCTCCCGCCCCTGGGGCCTGGCACCTGGGGACACTCGTGCTTTTAAAATTCTGTGCCCTGGCTCCTCATGCAGCTCCTCGACCTACCCTGCGTCCCTGTTGCCCTGCTCTCCTCGAAATCCATTTCCAAGCTCAAGGTTCCATTAGCCGGGTCTTCCAGTCTGCCCCCTGGAGTCCAGACCCAAAGACCCTGGTCTCAGGGAGGCCCTCCTCCCGGACGGATCTGCAGCTCCTGATGTTCCCGTGTGTCCCCCACCCTTGACACTGCTGTAGGAATTGATTCACCCCCATGTCCCTTATTCTGGCCTCGGCGAGACTAAGGTTTCTCTTCACAGGACTCTTTGTTCGAGGAGGGTTTTAACTGCGGGTGAGGTTTATCTACAGTTCTTTCCCCTTTTTAATGAGAAATGCAGCACTAGAAAAATAGAGAGTATCCTCTAACCTTGGATTTTAGAACTTAGTTCTGTGACCAAAAAGGGAACAGGTAAATAAATGCCTCTTCATCACCCCTATTCCGGGAATCAGGAAATCTGGGGCTAGCACCTCTTAAACCCTAAATAACTGATTTGCTTTTGAGCGAACGAATATTTGATGGTTAACTACTAAAGTTATTAACCTTACTTTTGTTTCTAATCTGCTGGAATAGTTAACTAAAATTAACTAAATGCATTTACAGAACATTCACGATATATTTATAGAGGCCAGATTTCAAATCCTCAGTGTCCCAAAATGCGTTCATAGGACTTCAACAGAAATTGGGGTTAGGGGAGAGGGGTGCACAAATACATCTGCAGGTCCTAGGGTTAAACAAAGGTCATTTTCTGGAAGGTGGCACCCAATTTGAGCGGTGAAATTCCCATCTCTTAACACAAGTCCAAAGCCATTCATTCCTGCTACATCATCTCGTTTTCCCAAAACGCTTTTGAATGTGCTGCCTGCCCTCTGAAAAAATAATGCAGAACCAAGGAACACGGCTTCCCACAGTGCCTTTCGAGGTGCACCTGGGATTCTATAAACTCCGACTCAGAATATGCAAAAAAAGTAGGTTTTACCTCTTACGCTGTGAGAAGAAATCAACGCACACACTCAAACGTGGTAGCTCACTGACAGCGCTCTCATTTACCTTATGAGAAAATGACATAAATTTGAACTAACGACAAATCGAACTGGTGGTTGCTGGGTGAAGGGGGCCCAAGATGAACGAAAGGAGTCAAAAGGTACAAACTTCCAGCTATAAAGTAGAGAAGTCCTGGGGCTGTGACATGCAGCACGGTGAGTGGAGTTAACAGCACTGTGCTGCAGATCTGAAAGTGGGGAAGAGCGTGGATCTTAAAAGCTTGCATCCCAAGGAAAAAAAAACCAAAAACTGTAACTATGTGCGGAGACGGATGCTAACTAGACTTACTGTGATCATATGGCAATGTGCACAGGAATCAAATCATTACGCTGTACACCTTAAATGAATACAGTGTTATGTGTCATCTATAGCTCAACTTTAAAAATAATAAACCTACACTAAAAAGTCCTGCTTTAAAAAAATCTATTTGCTTCATAGAAAGGTTTCATTGCTAAAAAAAAAAAAAATGAACACATAAAAAATCATGATCCTAAAGTACCTCACCAGGATTTTCACGCACAAGGAAAACAAAATGTGGGACAAACGAGACAATTAAATTTTAAACGGCAACCGAACATATTTATAAGACGTGTGCTTCTATTTGGCAACTACGTTGAGATTCGAAAAATTAAAAGGCTAAACTTGTTTGATTTTCATAACCTGGCAGGGGTTAGGGGTTTTCCATCATTTTTTCATTTATGCTAGAGACTCCAGACCCAGTTCTTCATGCGTGTACTTTTCAACAAGAGCAAACAGTATGTACAACTATATTTTATCTTTGTTTCCATCAAAATGGAGTAAAAGTGTGTACACATATATAGATATACTGCTTTTTTTTTTCTCTAAGACAGACTGAAAAGTAAAGGAGGAAGGAGAAATACATTCTTAAGATTGATAATAATGGTTAAGTTCATTCTTATTGTCTACAGAGACTCAAGTTTCTGACTTGTTTAAGCTTTCATTATTTACTTGGACTATCGAAAGAGAGAAATTCTTTTAACCTCTGCATTTGCCCTCATTCTTACTCAACAATCAGGCACTTAATATAGAGTCTGGTGTCAGAGGTCCTGATGAGTGACAACTGTGAAATCTTTGATTAATACATGAGTCAACAACACTGCAGTCTAAGGGAGAAGGGGAAAATAAAAAAGAGAATATTCTTCAGTGTATGGTACCCTCAAAAATAGAGTTGAGAGAGGGAAGCCTACGAAGATAAACCAGGATGTGGATGGAGACTACCATTTGGGGGGCCTCGGTCACTCCCAGGTTGACTGGGGCCATTGTTGCTTTATTTATGTTTGTCCTCCCTTGAGGCAAGGCTGGGCTGAAAAAGACCCAGTCCTCCGTGCCTCTCAAAAAGAGAGAAAAGAAGGACCAACTAAGCAGTGTTAGTGATAAAAATATGGTTTTCCTTCCTGTAGAAGAGAGGAAACTCTGAGCTGAGACTCAAACATCAGAGGTTCCCAGCACACGGAGTCAGAAAAAGTGCAAAGCCAGGGACAGAAACACTTGCTGGGGGATGAAAATACCAGTGTCACATGTACTTCTTTGATATTAAGACGTAGCTTTTCTACTCTATTTGAATATCTCTGAAACAAGGATGTGTTTTGCAGGCAATGTGGGTCTATGATGGGGTAGAGTCTGACCAGAATCAAGGAATGACTGTTATTACTCGCCCTCCCATTCTTTTCAGCTCTATAGAGATACGGTTTTAGTGACTAACATGCCAATTAAATGTTAGGTATCGGAACACTCACAGGACTCAACAATATTATGTATGCGGTGGTTACAGGGCCACCTATATTTGGATAAAAAAAAAAAAAAAGAGCTTTCGAAAGCAAGGATTTGGAGATCACTGTCCAGAGCTGAATTTTCTAAACATGATGGAGACTGACAGAATCGCATCGACTTTCTCCCTCCTGCAGCGTCCTTGAGCCCTGGCTGGGGACTCTCTGACAGTGCTGTGTCCTGCGGGGACACCCTCAGTCTGACTGCTGTGAGGTCCATGCCCAGCGCATCCCCACGGGCAAGGTGGGAAGTTAATGCTGCAAATAGTACCTCCCCCCGATTTTTTCTTAAAAAGATACACTTTTTAAACCCCTCAGCCAGCTACCCTGAGAGCTGAAATCTTGGGGTTCCCAAGTCAGCACCGAGCCATCGGAGGAGGGGTGCCCCTGAGAGGGGGCCAGGCTGCTCTGAATGGGTCTGAGGCTGGGTGCCAGGATCTGGGCTTCGAAGGGTTAAGCTCAGAGCCACCTGCCAGCCCTGGGCTCAGCTAGAATTCTTGCAGTTTTTGTCTGGCCTGAATTGTATCTCTCCAAAATTCAGATGCTGAACTCCTATCCTCAACGTGACTATATCTGGAGGTAGGGCTTTTAAGAGGTGATTGAGGTTAAATGAAGTCTTACGGGTGGGGTCCTAATCCAATCCAGTAGGATTGGTGGCTTTGTAAGAAAAAGAAGAGAGACACAGATCCCTCTGTCTACCCCACTGTCAGGAGAAGGCTGTTAATAAGCTGAACCAGCCAGCCCCTTGATCTTGGATTTCCAGCCTCCCAGAGCTCTGAGAAGTCAGTTTCTGTAGTTTAAGCCACCTGTCATATGGTACTTTGTGGTGGTAGCCGGGGTGGACTAGTTCAGCATGCTAGCAGAACATCAAGTCTTTGGATAAGTTGAAGCCACAACCCTGGACAGGAGGGAGTTCGGGTTCCAGAATAAATTTGCCAGGAAGCCACCACAAGCACGTTAGAAACAGCTAGATTTTTACGATCACATTTGCTCCAAGTACGTCTATCTTTGCAAATGTTCAAAGTCCCATCTTGGAGGAAAGGCACTCATTAGTAGCCTAGTACGAAGGACACTGGAGTCCCAGCTCTGCCACTTAAACCACGCAGCCCTGGGAAAGTTGCCTCCCCTCTCTAAGTCTTTCTTTCTCAAATGTAATGCTCTCGGCTGCGACTAGTAGAAACTTGGCTAGCAGTGGCTTAACAAACCGGGGTTTCTGTTTCTCAAAGGACAAGGAGTCTGAAGACAACAGCTGCTGGCCGGGCTCAGGTGCTCAGTGGTGTTGTCAGAAACTGGGGTTCTTTCCAGGGGTTCATCGAACCATCCCCCGCGTGTTGGCTTTTTTTTTGTGGCTTCCTAGTCAATGTCTTCATTGCTGAAGCACGAGTCTTCAGAACAGAGTCCAAGCAGAAAGAAAGGGGGGGGGGTGGCCCAGCTCCTTTCTCCTGCCACTTGGCAGGAAGCAACAGCTCTCCAGCACCCCAAAACTGCTGCCAAGGTGACCCTAGCCGTGAGGCTGAGCCCACCTACCCTGATACCAGAACAAAACCAGGGTTCTGTGAGCAGAAAGAGGGACAGTGTAGATTTGTAATGGTGTTTAAAAGTGAAAAGTTCCATGCAATATGCTTAACACAGCAAATGTCGACTACTAATGAGCTTAATTTTCCACTTTTACTAGAACCCAACTCATCTGATAAACTACATTTCCCTCAGTGAGATCACTTGAGATAGTTGCTATATGAAAAAATTCAGGTCTCTGTGTCAAGGAGTCAGAGTAGGAATAACTGGAGGATGAACTCAAAGATAGAAATGTAAGCGCATGATATTTTAGCTGTCGCTTCATACTAGAATCAAACTTTTCTGGCATTCCTAAACCACAGTTTATAGCACCGGATCCCTTTTGGGTGGCTTCAACTGAATAGGGTGGCCAAAGAAGACCTTTAGTGTAAATACACCCTAAAGGCCTTTGGAAAATAATGTCTGCGTTGGGCGGGGAGGGGGGCGGGCGGAGAAGCCGGCACTTAAATTAGCAGTAGGGTAGGGGAAAACCCTCTTTCTGAGGTTGTTATGGCTCACTTATTCTGGTTTTAAATAAACTCCTACTTAAGAAACAAAACATCCTTCTTAGCAGGCATACCACACACATCAACAGTCCGATTAAACATCTTCACTGAAACACCCGCTTCGGAACTAATCGTCAGGTCTGATTCAGACGAATGTGATCTAATCACGAAAGAACGTTTCGGATCTACAGAAACCAAGCGTTCACCTGGGTCTCACGTACTCAAGAAAGGAACCTAGTGCAGGGGGAATGTTAATAGTCTGTATTCTTAAAACCCTCTCTCCAAACACCAGTGGAATTTCATTGCGATCTAATTCAGACCTGGAACAGAGACCAATGACATGTGTGAAGAATATATTTGGGCAGTATTAAGAGCCCCAGAATTCAAATACGGCATGTATTTTTTTCCTATAAAACTCGTATGTGTACTAATAAGAATCACCTCCTAAAACCACTTCACTCCTATTCCTGGCGCCAATAGTCACCCTTCCTTACTGGGGTTATTTTACTTTTGGATATACCTTTAATTTTGGAAGAGTTTTAGATTCACAAAAGAATTGAAGACAGTATCGAGCGTGCCCATATGCCTCTCACCCAGTTACTCCTGTTATTAACTTCTTAATAATGCACGGTGGTGCATGCACCAAACGGGTTTTCAGTCTTGACGGTAAATGCCCTGCAAGTCCGATCATGAGGATAACCGGACAGTGAGAACTGAGCAGCGAGGTGCACCCGCCTGTTACGCATGGAGGTGACATGCCGAAGGTGGTACTGAGTGCTAAGTGGGCCCACAGAGGATGAGGACATTCAGAGGAGGTGGCAGCTGAGACAGAGCTAGAATAATGAGGGAAGACCATGAGGTGGAGGAGGGGGTGGGTTCATAGCCACGTCTGTCTTCTTAATGTGAATAAAGTCCCTCAAAAATAAAGTCCAGTGCTTTTAAGTGTGCAACCTTGCTTATGCCGATAGATTTTCAAGGGGCAGAACACCAAGGGGTGATAGTGAAATCTGCACTGAGATCTAGGAATGTCAAACTTAAAATAAGTTTACAACCTAGGGTAAGTCAGAAGTCATCTTATAAAAGGTTCTAACAGATAAGCAGCAAAATGTATTGAAGGAAAATTGTTTAAACTGTGATAGTTTCCAATACAAACTGAGGAAAGTCCCCAAATATTCCATTTTGGGTATCGAAACACTCCTGCTTAGCTCACAAAAGGCCCTATTTGAGAACTGCTATCTTACACTATTTGCGGAACAAATCCTGTTTTCAGCTGACTGAAGGATATACTTCAGAGGCCATTCTCTAATCACCATAAAACCTGAATTAGCCAAAAATAGACGCCTCGCAAGATAAACTTTAAAAACTTTATTCAAGAGTTTCCTTATTTTTTTCAATTGCTGGCAATAGCCACCATTCTGTTTTTAGCTCGGCTATGCATTTATGAAGATTTATGATAAGATAACATAGAATTACTTACGAGTTAAATGTGGAAGGCTCTGCTCATAGTTAAAAAAAAAAAAAAAAAAATCAATCTGCCCCCAAAGCAATAGAAAGGAAGTATCAACAAGGGAAAGGTGACACCCATGGGCAGGCTGTGCCCCAGTTATCAGACACCAGGCAGAGCTGGAAATCACCAGGACATCCCTGGTACTTCTGAGGGTGCCCATGATGTCCTCAGGCACTTCGCAGGAACAAAGGGACCCTTCTACAAAGGCGAAGAGGTCAGACACCACTGCCCCACGCAGAGGGGGCACATAAAAAGTGACGACAATGATGATGATGGTGATGATGGTGATGATGATGATGATGATGATGATGATGACGGCTGACCTCTACCCTAGTCTGGACTTCCGAGTCTGCCACTGTTAAAATGCTGCTCAGACTAACCCCGTGAACCCCAGTACCGAATCCCAGGGGTTACTTACTGGATTCATAGGCCCACCCCCCTAGATCCTGATCCCCTAGCTCCAGGCAGGGCCCAGGAATGTGCTTATTTCAGAAGCATCTCAGGATGTGGCTGAAGGAGGTCCCTGATGATACTTTGAGACACCCTGACTTGGGGCTACACGCCTTAGGCCATCTGCACACCAAACCAGTCCACCCCACCCTACTCTGGGGGTTGCCCCTTAAGACTTCCTGCAGCAGGACAAATTTGTTAACCTAATTAGCTGGCACCCCGATCGGAAGAGATCTAATCAGCAGGCTGGTGCTGCCATTTGTTGTACGACTGTTAGCAAGTGTCATTGTGACAGATTTCTATCAGTCAGCGCTCACGTTTAATTGTATTCAGTTTCACGCTCATCAATTTAATGATGCCAGGTCAACACCACTCAGATGACACCAACAAACTGCATAGCATGAAGGATTAATTTTAAATGACCAAGGGAAAATAAGCATGCATACGGCTCCCAACAAATTTCAACTCTGATAAGAGGCCTTCCAGTATGCCAGGTCTGACCCTCACCAGTCTCGCTTTGCAGTGGTCTTTAAAATGCAGCCGGCACACGCACAGTGGTTTCAGATCACTTGGGCCACTCACGAAAGAGTGTGGGAACCCCGTCTTTGAGTCCCAGCCCAGACTTGGACCTGCATGTGTGCACTCCATACACAGAGGTTATGTCACCGGCCACTCCTTAGACACACGGGCACTCAGAGAAGGCTGCAGAGCAGGACACAATGCTGAACCCAGCGGCCCTCGATGCTCGCTGAATACTGGAAGTGGAGAAAAAGCTCTGGCAAAGTCACCCATGTTTGGGCCCCGCCAGACCCCGGACTCAGAACCTCCGGTGACCTGATGGACTCAGTGTGGCTTTAATACCCTCTTCACGTCCACCCAGGGTTGAGCCCCACGGGTGTGACTTTGTTCCTCCCAGGGCTGGGAGCATCCTGAAGGCGGGCATGGCTTTCCACACTGTGCCTTACAGATGGGACACTTAACAAACCTCCGCCCGAACTAAACGGAGCACATTTCCATATAAGACAACCTCCCCGTCCATAACAGGCCAGGAACTGCAGGGAAGGCGGGAGGCTGGGCTGCCATCTGTGGTCTTGTCCTCCCTGTGGGTGTCATGTCACACCTGCAGGACGAAGGAGTGAGCTGCCTTCTTCTCACTGTCCCTCCAGCTGCGGGTTGAGAAGCGTTCTAAACGTGCGGCTGGGGTTCAGGTTGGCAGAGGTAGCGGCTTCCACCAAATACCGGATGTCCTCCGACACACGCCACGACCAAAAGAAAAGCCAAAAATGGTTCATCCCCACGACTGCCTCCTGCCAGCAACAGGTTGCCAGACTTAGTGAATCCAGACGCAGGACGCCCAGTTCCATCTGCGTTTCCGATGAACAGTAAATAATTTTAATATCATTACATCCTGCGCAATATTTGGGCATACTTACTCTAAAAATGCCGCTTAACTGAGTGTCCTGTATTTTATCTGGCATCTGTACCAATACTAGCCCCAAACTAAATTGTCTAGCTTTGTTGCTTTGTTTCGGGAGAAAGGGGTGGTGGTAGTACAAGATAAAAACATGTGAAAACCTCGTATTTGTCTCCAACATTTTTTGGTATTCACCGGCACAAGGACTATCCAGAATAAGATACAAGCAGATTGTCCCCTTTATCCCAGTGACTTTTCAAAGGACTGAATTCTTTCTTCAGCTCTGCATAAAAGACACAGCAGAGTGAAACTTTTGTTGTTGGCTGCAGCTGAGCAAATGCACCAACAAAGGAAGCATTCAGCTCACACCTGACATCACACGCACACACGAAACTTCAAGGCACTGTATGCAGAAACCAGAAAACCGGGATGACATTTTATCTCGCTAATCTCGTAACGATGAAGTTCTACATCCTGGTTTTGCTCCCGGTGGAGAGGAAGGAAAGACACACAGCAGAAGCAGGAGAGGAGAGAAGGAAGGCAAGTGGCATAATCGGATTTGCTCTCAGCAAACACTGGCCTAGGACCAGCGGAGTGGGAGGCAGCTCTGGCCTTAAGGTGAGATGGACAGATTACGGCCATGCGTAGAAAACCTCTTCAGACAGGGCACCAGGGTGGTAGGTGTGCCCACAAAGTTTCCTGCTGTACCCTCGGCGACTAGAACAGTGCCTAGAACCCCGAAGCACTCAATAAACATTTGTTGAATAAAGAGCAAAGGGATGCACACAGACCTGGGAAGACAATGCGGGAACCAGAGATGTCTCCCCAGGGCCATGACGCCTGATGTTTTAGGAAGAGTCAAAATGAGTGAGTGGGGCCAAAGCGTCCCGGGCAGGAGGGGCGGCTCGCACAAAGCCACGGCAGAGTGACAGCACCCGACGCCACGATTGAAGACAGCCGACAGACAGCTCCAGCCCAGGTCGGTGTTCGGGAGAGCAGTCTGGGCTAGGGACGGGACCGGAAGTCCAGCGAGAAGATGGCTGGAGACCGGAGGCCCAGTGTAGAAAGGATGCTCTGGGGGTTGGGGCTGGAGCCCAGGTCGCACCTTCCTCTCCAGGGAGCGGAGGAGACTGAGAAAGGGCAGTCTGAGCAGGAGGAGCCGAGCCAGGAGAGGCTACTGCCACACAAGCCCGATAGCCATGTCACAGAGATGGGGCTTCCGGTGTCAAAGGAGATGGAAGCGGAACGTTAAGGGGTGAACTGGTGGCTGAGCAAGTGAAGAGACTGAGTGCAGACTGCAGCTTTTCCGGCCATGGAATGGAAGAAATGGACAGTCTGAGGGGGCGATGGGGCCAAGAGGGTGTCATTTCACCGGTAAGTCCTCAGGGTGGGAGAGGCCTCAAGACTTGTGTGTGATAAAGAGATGGAGCCACAGGCAGCAGACGCTGATGACACAGCTCGGACTGAATGTGGGAACACTACACAGCCAGGACGAGGCCTCTTCTCAACTCCCTGTCCCTTACATTCCCTTCACGAGCCCTGCAGGATGAGCCCGCCACAGCCTGGCTGGGACCAGAGCCCACTTCTGGGCACCGCAGGTCTTATCTGGGTCAGCGATGCTTCATCCGAAGGAGAGAAAATGAACACTTCCAGAGGTAAGGGACAGGGGACTCAACTCCACTCCGCTTAAGAACACAAAACAAAAACAAAAACGAAAACCTGTGAGCTAGAAAGGCAAGCGCTTTCACAGATCCTCATTCAATTAGTTCTTCAAAAGTCTTCTGGGGCCCCGGGAGCCAGGAATCTCCAGGGAGAGAAATGACAAGAACATCACTCAGTGTTTGAGCCTGCCACAGTACACACAGGTATGGTGGTGCAGAAGCCATGTTTGTGAATAAAGTAACTCAAAGATCTAACCATTCTTTATTCCTTAAAAACCAGATAATGGAAAAAAGTGGGGGAAAGTATATCTCTGAGTAACAACAGTCAACTAGTATTATTTCTTTAAAAAAGTCCAACAGGTAGGCAATAAATGATTTACTCAAGATGCCATTTGCACAATACCAAAAACCACACTAACATAAAACTGATAAAAACGTGCAACTTTAACAGTGTATAACAGTCGCATTCCGTTAAAAAAAAAACAAAACAGTATCAAAAGGTAGTTCAATACCAAGTGCAAACTGGAACCAGGGCAGTAGCTACCGGTATTTCTGTGGCTCCTAAAACAGTCTTTTGGGTCAGAAATACATGCAGTGTAATTGGAGGTGGTCCACAGGCAGAGTAAAAATAACTGGACCAATAGCCCACCATGAGGGTCACAGAGGGCTATGGGGAGTTTTTATTATGTATACATAAATATTTTAATTGTATGAATGTGTAACCAAGTGAATACTTAGCTAGAAAAGACATGCGACACACCTTCCAAGGCTTATGTCCTCCCCAACACTTAAATGCATGAAACCAGCACCTCTCTTGAAGCTAGGCTTTGAATAAAGTGAGAATGAATTTCCTAGGTGGCTTTCTGAAGCTGAGACGTTAAACATCTAAGGAAAGAGCAGCAGCATAACACAGGGTATATGCAAGGAGCCAGATAAGGAGGACCGCTTCCTGGGGCTGCCTTGTCTCTAAACATTAGGATCCGATGTGCAGTGGGGGCCTCCCTGTTTCAAGTGTGGTCCACCGACCAAGTGCCACGGTAAGTGATGCAGCATCTGAGACTCAGCATCTCAGGGGCCGCCCCAGACCCACTCAACCAGAATCTGCATTTAACAAGACCTGCCAGTGATTCGCATCCACGCTTACTTTTGAGAAGCAAGAGAGAAAGATGGGCCGGCTTTCCGTAAGGCTGCCTCACGGCCAGGGGTAATACAGCAACCAGGCAAGTTACCAAGTGCTACTTTCATCACATTGCATTTTACTTTATAACACCTTTCATTTTTATTTACCTTTTCTCTAAAGTAACAGCTGTCTTCCTTTCCTTCATCCATAAGCCTTACTCTTCAAAGTCCTTTGGCTTCACGCTACCATCTCAAGTTAGCGTCAACTTTAAATTATGTACATAAAAATAAACAGGGTAGGAGGAAATGGAATATAGTTCTCAAGTTCAATTTTAGATACGTTTTTTTTTCTCTCTCTCTCTTTATTTTGTGGCCATTGTTAATTGGCTCGTCAGCAAACCTGTGTTTTCACGGCAAGCTAGGAAGTTACTTAGAGCCTCACCTAGGAAAACGACATGGAATTAGAGCCACCCAGAAGGGGTCGGGGCGGGCGCCGCAGAAGCGGGACTGCAGGCGCACAGCGCGTGCGCAGACAGCGGTTCTGCAGCCCATCTGGGTACGTGTGTTTCCACCGCTAACTGGAAAGCTAACGGCACCCACCGCACGGTAAACTCTGGACGGGTGGGGATCGCGGATCCACTTGATGCTGCCCGACCAAGGGGAGGGAGGGCCGATCAATACCTGTGAATAAGTGAGTGAATAAACGAAAAGCACGGAAACCCAGATTCATCCTACCACACCCTGCTGCTCCCTCCTTGTCAAGTCCTGCAGAAGCAAGAGAATGAAAGGAACCCCCTATCCATTTCTGATTGCCAAGAAGCCACTCCCACCCCCCCGCCTGAGACGTCTCTGCCATGGCGGCCGCTGGAGGGGCCTTTGTCCTCTGGGAACTAAATCACTCCCACCCATCACTGCAATAAATATAGCATCAGCTTCCTTATCTAAATACACTTTTAGGGCACTTTTAGGACTTGGAAAGATAAACGCTGCCCAAAGACCCTTACATATACTAAGATCTGGGTGTAAGTGGTTATTTTCAACAATTTTCAACGTCTCTTTCTTCTGCTGCTGAAAAGGGCTTTACAGAGGTTGAACTTTCTGTACCCTTTCGGTTGCTGTGATGTAGACACTTTCCATTAACCCAACTGAAAAAGCAAGAACAAGAACGGGGAAAGCAAGTAAAGGAGATCAGTCACAAAGACGACTAATTGTGTTCTAAATACACGACATGGGATTAGCAGGAGGTAAGAGTTGAGGAAAGCTGTGCTGGAAAAGCCAGACCCTTTGATGTTGGAACATCTGGTTGAAGATTAACCAACCAAGCAGAATAAATGGGGAAAGAGGATTTATAGCAATTTGGGGGAGGAAGATAGATCAGACATGGCAAACGGTTCTCAGACGTGGATAACACCCAGGACTCATTATGCCCCCGTGGTGTGGTCTGAGACATGAGTTTATTAGCAAGCTCAGCAACTCCACTAATTTTGTCCCAACCCCACTCCACCCCACCCCCCCAAAGAGCTAATTTTCAAATGCTTTATAAATAAACTCAGGAGGCTTGGTTGTGGCTGGTGTCATTATTCCCTTGTCCCCTCCCCACAAAGCTATAATTCGCATGGGAGGTGGTGTGACACAGGAAGTGGCTTCCTCCCCTTCTCTACATGATTAATTCTTAGCCTTCAAACCCCCGCTCCCCGTGAAGCCCCCTCACTGCCTCCTCCGCACCGCCACGGTTCGCTTGACGGCACTTTTTATTTATCTGTGTTCCCCCCACAGGTGCTCGAGTTCCTGAAAAGCCGGGGTTCAGTCTGAATTATCTTTGGATCCTCATAACTTTGGAACCCAAAGAAGCGACTGATAATGCCTGCTTTCCTCATAAATGTGAGCCACGCCTGGTGGGCAGCACTCGTGCTGCCCAGGGGCTGGGTGGCCCAGACTGGAGAGAGTCCCTGTGCCAAAATCACGACTGCAACAGGCAGTGTGAATGCCTAGAGCAACCGAGACGGGCTCGAAGGAGAGCGACACGTGTGGAGTTACCACCTCCATGACATGCCGGCGCGTGACCTGAAGCCACTTTTTTTTTTTTTCCCCACATATAAAAAGGAATCTCTCCTGAATGCCTCTCAGGGTTATGAGGAGCAAAACAGACAATGGATCTGAAAACACTTGAAAATCTATAATGAATCATACAATTTAAGATAATGATATCAACATTTCAGTGATGAAAGGTTAGAAAAGCTGAGGCTCTTCGTTGGATGGATAGATGGGTGGGTAGGTGTGTGGGTGGGTGGGTGGGTGGGTGGATGGATGGATGTGTTGGTGGGTGGGTGAATGAATGGATGAATAGATGGGCAGAAGGGTGGGTGGATGGGTGGGAGGGTAGGTAGGTGGATGGATGGGTGTGTAGAAGGGTGGATAGATAGGTGGATGGACAGGTAGATGGATGGGTGTGTATGAAGGTGGGTGGATGAGTAGGTGGACAGATGGAAGGATGGGTGGACAGGTGGGTGGGTGGACGGGTGGGTGGGTGGGTGGATGGGTGGATGGATGAGTGTGTATGAGGGTAGGTGGATGGGTGGATGGGTGGGTGGATGGATGGGTGTGTATGAGAGTGGGTGGATGAGTGAGTGGGTGGACAGGTGCATGGGTGGGAGGATGGGTGTGTGGATGGATGGGTATGCATGAGGGTGGGTGGGTGGATGGATGGGTGGATGGATAGATGGGTGGACAGATGGGTGGATAGGTGGGTGGATGGGTGGGTGGGTGGATGAGTGGATGAGTGGATGAGTGGATGAGTGGATGGATGGATGGATGGACGGATGGCGAACGGCTCATCAGCCGTGAGGCAGCTAACAGGAAGATAAAGTTAGGAAGTGTCTAACATCAGTCTTGGCAGTCCACTCTTGTGTAAACATTTCCTTAAGGAGTCTGAGTTTAGAAATGGGAAGGTAAGAGCAGGGAGCAGCCAGCCCCCACTAAATAACAAAACGTTATGTAACCAGTGCACAGAAACAATACCCCTGGTCTGAAGGGCGGTAACTCCCTTCTCGTGTTTACTTAGCATTTATGTAGTGTTTTAATGTGTATTGATTTAAAATGCATAAGTTTAATATTTAATGCAACATCTAATAGATTTCCATCAAGACATTGAAAGAAACATCATTATAGGCAATGATTTTATTTTTAAATTTGAAGAGGCGAATGGGGTTCAAGATGATAAAAAAAAAAAAGAACTTTCAAACAGCAGTGGGGAAAGTACACAATAGGAGCCTTTTATCAATTTTAACTCCAACTAAAAACCTAAGTTACAAGAATCAATTCTAAAGAAAACACAAGTTGCATTAAGAGCTGGTTTAACAGTTTGCTCCGCCAAGAGATGAGTGAGTGAGCTAAAGAGTTTCATTTCACTAGGCTACCTGTAAGTTTACAATGAAGGGAAAAAATGAATCCGTACGATTGTGCACAGAGTACGTGGCCCGTGTGCCCAGGGAAGTCTTCTAGGAAGGAGACCTCACTTCGCTGCGGCCATAATGGAAGCGTCTGGACCATCCCTGGACAGAGGGGGCCTGCGGAGAGCGAAGCCACCTTCTGATTCTGAAAGGGCTCCCTGTGCTGCAGCAGATGGGCTGTAAACTTGACCAGCCTGCAGACGCCCCGTCCTCCACCCTCACCAGTTGAATGCATTACTTTCCTATCCCTTTCCCATATGCTTTATCACACGCTCAGAGACAAGCGCAGCAGATGGTCTGTAAACAAAGAGACCGATCAACCGAGCAGAGAGCGGAAAGCCTTGCTCTGAAGGAGACGTCTCAGAACCAGTCACCTCCAACCTGTGATCAGACGGGAACATTTGAAATAATCGAGTGACAAGAAACACAAGTAACTTATCCTATGTCATCCGTACGAGGCAGATATGGCCCTTCTGTATTACGATATTTGGAATAAGAGACTCTTACATTTATCTTATGCTCTTCTGTTTCCTAGCTCGAAATGACCACAGATTTCCTTAATATCAAAAAATACTGATACAATGATAGAGCGATCAGCAGTTCCCAGAGGTTCTGCCCTCAGGAATCAGACACACGTATCTCAGGAGCGGTGAAGCAAGAAAATGTTCTACGTTTGCGAATAAAATCCTCTTCTTTTAGAAAATCTCTATTTTAATATAAAGAACAGAAGGGCTATTTATGCCACTACTTCTGTCTGTGTAGAGACCAAAGAAGCCAGATAAAGTGGAGAAGTGCTCAGTAAGATGGTAACAGTGTATACAGCAGGGAGACCTTGCATGTGTCACTGTTCTGTGCATGGATGTAGTTTCTAAAAGCAGGTGGCTCTGGAATAGAATAAAAGTTAGAAAAAGCCATATGAGAGAAGAAACAAGACCTCGAGAGAGAGGACCTGACTCAAACACTCACTTTTTCTCCCATCCCAGATGTGGACTCTGAAGTGGCTCAGTTCCATGAAACAGGCACATTCATTTGAAAACCCAAATGTGTATCTTTAACATGGTCACGTGGTAACTCAGAATGAAAAAATTAGCAGCAATGGGCATTGCCCTCGTAAAGCCACGTCGGCGGGCAGCACAGGTGTGTGTTTTCTGAGCAGGAGAAGAGAGTGGAGCTGAGTGGGAGGGAGTCGCTCTGGATGGCCTGGACAAACCTCAGTGCCAGGCTGCCTGGGATCAGGAAACAGCAGCGGTGACAAAACCCCACCACACGCGTGCTCTGGGTCCCTCCCCACACTCCAAACTGCTCCTAGGAGCTCAGTGCAAGAATGAGAGAGCAGTGGCCTTCGGGGACAATGAACCTGACAACTGTCCCCCTACAAGTCTCAGGAAGAGGCCTGAACTAATACAGCAGGTCGTTCTCCACCGGCACCTCACAGAAAGAGAAACTGAGGCCCCAGCTGACAGAGTATCACTGACACTTTGGAAATGTTCTGGTATCATCAACTCTTGCTCTACAGCAGGTTCTACTACTCAGATCATACTCCTGTCCTAAAACTTGTCTACAGCCAGTGGGTTAATGGCACAAGCAGAGGAAATAAGCAAAGATCATGCATCTAGTCTAAATTTTCAAATAGAAAACCTAGTCCTTAGGGAAGCTGTGTAAATCTCAAGAAACTTCCTTTTTAAAAAACAAAAAACAAAAAACAAAAAACAAAACAAACAAACAAACAAACAAACAAAACAGGAGACCATATCCTGGTATGCTCAATGCAGATTCAAATCTTTTGACTTCTGTAATCTATATGTTTAGACCTTTATCATCTTAACTTTTTTTTTTTTGAAAGTGATTGAAATACTTAAAGGAATGAACTCGATACACTAATGACTCAAAAGGGTTAGTGAAGTGTCCAAAGTAACTTCCAGAAGCTGCTTAGTCCCTGAGAGATTCTGGCATGTGCTGCAGTGAATAAATTCTTGCAACTTCCAGCTGCCACAGACATTTTGATTCTCTTTGAGGCGAACAGGCATTGACACAGTCCCGTAGAGCCTCTAGTTGGGCATCGGCAGTATGCAAACATTAGGCTCTGAAAGGGTTATTTTTATTTTCTCTTTCTCTCTCATTCCCTCTCCACCTTGACACACACACAATGCACGCACCACAGTGTACCGTGCTAACGTGGTCCTACCTGATCGGATAGGATATTCATTGAGGAGACAGTTTGGCTATGTGATTGGCTTTAATAAAAATATCAAATAAAAAGTCTGCATTAAGGTATTATTGGAAAAAAAAAACCATAATGGTGAAACCTCGATTTTGATTTCTAAAAGTGCTGCAACACTCTTTAAAAACTGAAGCCATTTATAGGTGAAAATTAAAATGTATGTACTATATTCTCTACTCTATTTCTATCTAGCTAGCTAGCTATAATTCTGCCCCCTGTCTATTTATCTATAAAGCTGCCCACCCAAATGGCTAAGTTAAAAAGACTAATTTCACCAAGTGTTGGTGAGAATGTGGAGTAATAGAAATTCTCACATATTTTCTGGTGGGAGTATAGAAAGGTACAACCAACTTGGAAAAAGGTCTAGTAGTTTCTTATGAAACCACCCTATACCCAGAAATTCTGCCCCTTGGTATTTTCCCAAGAGCAATGACAACATATGTCCACAGAAAAACTGCATAAAAATGTTCATAGCAGCTATATTCACAGTAGCCAAAAACCAGAAAAATTTGTGTGTCTATCAACAGGAACATGGATAAGCAGACTGTAGAATAGTCATACCATGAAACACTACTTAGAAAGAAGAAGAAACGATCGACTGGTAAAAACAAACATGCTACTATCAAAAAACATGATGAATAAGAGAAGCCAGAATACATACTGTATGTTTGCATTTATGTGAAGTTCTATAAAAGGTAAAAAATGATCTATGGTGGAAAACATCAGAACAGTGGTTTGCCCCAAGGAAGAGGGCAGAGATTTACTCAGAAGGGGCCTGAGGGAACTTTCTGGAATGATGATAATTTTCTGTATCATGATGGGGTATGGGGTTCCACAGATGTATGTGTATGTCGACACAAGATTTATATATACATTCTCCCATGAGAAAAAAATCATAAACAAATAACAAACACTAATTAATGACATGCATGCTACAGTATGTAGAGGAAAGAACACTGATATCTGAGATACACTTTAAAATGCATCAAAAAATAAAGATGGATTATTGGGTGGATAGAAGGATAAACAAATTACAGATAAGCAGTAAAGCAAGTATAGCAAAATGTTAGCTGTCGAATGTAAGAGAGATGGGTATTCACTGTAAAATTCTCCCCATTCTTTTGTAGCAATGGAACGTTTTCAAGAAATAAGTTAAAAAAAATCTGTTGTCCCATAACAACATCATTTAAAATTTTATTTTTGGGTATCACCGTATAAGCAAAGAGAAACCAAGTAGCTCTTTATTTTTTTAAGAGTGAAAAAAGATTAAATGTTTGCAAGTGAGCTCAAACACCAGATAAATACTCTTACTTCACAGTCAATAAAGCTCTCCGTGTATGTCAAAAGGGGAATAAGGCCATCTCATTATGCCTGACAAACCAAAACACACCTGAAAGACTATGACAAATCACCACATCCTTCCCTAGCCCCGACCCTCCCACCGATGGGCTCTAACAAGTCACTCTTGTTATAGAAACAGTTTGCCAAGTACTAATGGACTTAAAACACAAGCCAGAAGAGTCCCCCACTCCCAGCAGGGTGTCACCCTGAATGCCACCCTGCCCGGCTGGACCTCCCTCGAGAGCTCATCAGAGTTGTTTGTGCGACCTTCTTATCGCTTCTGCACATCTGGGTCTCACACAGCACCGAGCACGGAGCTTCGCTCTGAGGAGCTGCTTAGTGAACAGCTGTTCGGGGGTGCTTTCCAGGCTTCAAAGGCAAACGGGGACCACACAAGGGGGTATTTTTTGTCTTTCTGCATAAAAAATAACCAGGCTCCTTAAGAACCCCCTTTTTATATCAGTAAAATGCCGTGCTGATTAAAACTGTGTGGAATTACAATTAAGTCCTCGAAGTCGTTAAGCAGCTTAGTCTGAGGGTGAAGTCCAGGCTGCCTGGTGTCACGGGTGGACTTCGCCACTTACTGTGCGACTTCGGGGAAGTGGTGTCATTTCTCTGTGCCTCGCATTCCTCTTCTATGACGTGAGATTGATATTCACACCTCACAGGATTGATGTGAAGATTAAATAAAATAATCCATCCAGGTGCTTAGCATTGCGCCTGGCGTGCAAGAAGCACCCCAAAACACGTGAGCTAATCGTTATTTTTCATATCTAGCTGAATGGAGCTGAGTGTGCCTGCCAACTATTATGCTGACTTAATATTAAAGAAAACAGAGACATCACAAATATTTACCACTCAAAGATTTAGTAAGTCACGGTTAATTGAAATAAACTTCATCTCCAGGTTCTCGGGGTCAAAATACAAAAAGTCAGGACCACTTTAAATACAGCATTTGGTGTCGCATAAGCTGTCCTCGGTCTTCCTTGCATATAGAATTTAGAGTTGAGTCCACAGAGTTTACAATTGTCTCAGGCCGAAAAGGACAGAGAAGTCACTGGTCCAAACTCTCCTTGAGACACACTGAGAGGACAGCCTGGGCAGTCCCCTTCTCTGTTCTCCTCAACCTCCCGATGGCAGGGAGGTCTGCCTTCCCCACCCCTCTGTCCCCTGTAGCCTAAACGACCCGCCCTGAGCAGCAACAGGAAACCAATGCAATGGCCCTTAAAATATATGAGATTCCCTAAACGGTCTCCCCACATCCTTTTTTTTGGTCTAGACCTCAGCTTCTCTGGGATGGACCACTCGCTTTTTACCTAACTAACCCTGTAGTCACCGAAAAGATCTAAGTATTTTCCTCGGCGATTTTTAAAAAAATAGTTTTTTTCTTTCCTATGCTGCGATTTTGTTAACTTCAACCCATATTTACTGCCCGCAAAGTTTTCTGTTAATCTAAACTTCGTAACCCCTTGAGATAGACTGTATGTGTGTTTCACCCCCCCCAGTTTATGTGTTGAAACCTCATTCTTAATGTTATCCTATTTGAGGGTGGTGCCTTGGGAGGTGACTATGTTGTGAGGGTGGAGACCTTCACGAATGAGATCGCTGTCTTTATAAAAAGACACCTCGGGGAGCTCCCTCACCCCTTCTGTTATGTGAGGACACAGCAGAAAGATGGCTGTCTATGAACCAGGAGTCAGGACCTGACTAGACACCAAATCTGCCAGCGCCATGATCTTGAACTTCCCAGCCTTCGAAACTGCAGGAAATATGTTTCTGGTGTTTATAAGCCACCCAGTCTCTGGCATTCTGCTATAGCATCCTGAATGGACTATTCACCCTTTTCACCTTTATCTCATTAAAGAATGAGCAGTTTCCCAGCAATACTCATCCAAATCATTAATAAAATATTATAAACAATAAACTACAAATTATAAATGACTGATAAACAATTAACAAATAAATGCTGTTTAATAATAAGGAGACCCATTACATGTGCTTTAAATACCTCTGTTAAGATAAATTTCCATCAGAAAATGCTTCTTGTGACCCTTCTCTCTGAGAGGAGAGACACGAGGTATCACTGTGGTGCAAAGGAACCAATCCACAATCGCACTCTGACCCTACCAGAATAAAGAGGGAGAGAGTGAGTGTTGCCCACTGAGACTGCCCATTATTGTTTTGAAATCGTAAGTCTTACTAGTCTGACATCTTCTGAACGGGGGTTAGTTTTAACCAGTGTTCAGTGCCTTGTGCTCAGCTCTCTCAAAACTGCATTAAAAATTATAGTAAAAATCTTTCCCTCGATATAAATTCAATACATTTTTTCTACTCAAATTCTGAGCTCCAAAAGTAAGTCTAAACAAGTGAAATGTTCATCTGACTTGGAAAGAGCTGTCTTTCCTTATTAGACTCACGTTTCTCTATCCCTATGGGATACAGCGTAAAACAAAACAGTAAAACAAACCAATCTTTTATAAACTCAGTACTCACTTCCAAGGTATCTTTTCCGAAGCCAGCTTTTCTTATGCCATTTGCTACTTCCCACAATTCCAAAAGATATTGCCAGTTCTAATATTTGAGTATGCGTTTATGTTTTCTATAAAATCAAGGGTTCGAAATATTTGACAAACATATTGAATCCATATTTGATCATCTTAACTCACCACGCAATTTAAGTGATGAGCTTTACCCAATGGGTTCTGTAATTATTATTCAGAGCATCACATGACATTGGAAACCACTATAAAACCAATATTTTCCAACTCATGAGATCACTGCTTAAATAATCCGATCACTAAAAGGACGTCTCTTACAACTTTTAGGAGCACTGAGTAATGTGCCAAATGCTTATGCTTTATGAAATAAAAGTTCCTGTATCCCACTATGGATAAATCCTTGGAATATCCAGAAATAAACATCACAGACAACTGATAGCCGGGGTTTTAGACATCCAAGCGTTAGTGGGTTTTATCTCACGCAAGAAACTCTTGCCTAATTACGTTAAAAAGTATCTTAGTAATGTCCTTCTTTATTTTTCCATTTCTTTCTTTTCCAATTGGATTGTAAAATATCATAGGGTATGGACTTCTAAATAATCAAGCTGACACAAAAATATGCTGGCCCCCTTCATGGCACCCTTTTTGTCTGGTGAGTATTCAGCATACTGTCTTCATATAGTTGATGCTCAACACGTAGGATTTCAAAGAGCAGAAAAGAGGAATGTAGCTGTAGGTGAAGGGAAGTAAGAATGTACAACAGTCATCCAGGGGGTGATGGGTGGAATGTTCTAGCTGGAGAATACGACTGAAGCTGGTGAAGTTTGAAACATAAAGTTGGAACAGGCACAGGAGGAAATGCAGAAAGGTTGTAAAGGCCAGTCTTAGAAATTTAGACATACTTTGGGCAACACGAAAAAATTAAACGTTTTTTCTGCAGGAGCGAAACATGAACAAAATGGTGCTTAAAGAAGGACATCATGGAAGAAAGCCTGAGTTGAAAGAATAGAGTAAAACAGAAAGAGAGAGAGAAGAGAGGGAAGGAGGGGGAGGGGGTGAGGGGAAGAGAGAGGGAGAGTGGGGGAGAAAGACAGACAGACAGACAGACAGAGACAGACAGACAGACAGACTGCCTTCAGCAATTACCCCCTGAAAGCTCAGGTACGCATGTTAGTGAAAATAAAAAGAATTGAATGAATGAATGTTAAAGAGATAATACTGGCAAGATAAGTGTGATACCTGCACATGTGGTAAGGTCTTCAGTCTTAAAATACTGGAGATTCTCTCCTTATTTATTTACTTCTTGGCCAAAGTCCTGAAATAGGTAGGGTTCAAGCTCCTCTCCATTCTTGAGGTTATGTCCTTGCGAAGAGGCTTGAGCCAGGACACTTAACTGCCCTTCTCCTTCCCCAGCCCATGAGGTTTGAATCCCATGCTAGTCCACTAATTGCCAGTGACCCCATCAGTCGCTATTCTGGGACCTGCCCAAATGCCACATGCTTCCCCTCTCCGGGATGCCCTGAACTTCAACCTTTTGCCCCCAGTGAGATGAAAATTGCACAAGATCCAGCAGTTTCACTCTTCCTGTGTTCCCTAAGAGGTGCGGTGTCAAGGACTGTTCAGGTGTTACTACGCTGCTTCTGCCCTCTGTCCACTCTGGGCGTGTTTGGTTATTCCTGTGGTCCCTCCTGGCCTCTCACTTGCCTAAGAGAGGCAGAGATGTGTCGGAGAGCCCGTGCTGAGCCTCTGAGACAACATTGGAAAGGTTGCTCCAAGTTGGGGCAGGTCCCCTATTGTTTCATGTCAGGAAGGCACTGGGGGCCTATGGTGACATCCAATCACAACCTTCTTTTACCTCATGGATTACCAATAGATATGTGTCAACAAAAATTAGAGCAAAGCTTACAAAAAAGCAAGGCTTCTAACAGTGCCCTTCTGCAGGTCACTCCGTGTTCCCCCTGCAGGTGTGAATGACCCCAGCCCCGGAAGGACATCGAGGGCTCACGCACCTTGCTTATAAATAAAAGTCACAGCTCACTGATCTCATCTAGATTAAAAAAAAAAAACAGAACTTATTTTCGTGGTTGTAATAAGGGTGATTGCGGTGTTCCCCAAGGATCCCCGACATGGCTTTAATTTGGCAGAGTTCTGCTAAA
>CM053513.1:6654207-6689171 GCA_028627145.1 Eidolon dupreanum
AATGAAGAATATTATAATTTCCATTAAACGTGTTTCACAAATGGTACAAAAGGTAGTTGTTATCACAGGACAAATTCTTCCATCTAGACTTCTGAAAAACAAATTTTCCTTCAATACACAGGATTATGCATGTCTATTGTCGGTCTCATTTATTTCCATGTGCTTTTTTAGTTAAGCGGTATTTACTAAAATTACTAAGTTAGTATTAACAATAATAAAGATGTGCAGTTATGTTTACAAAGATATCACCAATTTGTTCAAAATGAAAAGTAGATTAAAACTTAGAAAGTACTTTCATTTGCAAGCTATTAGTTTAGAAATCCAGACGACAGTTTCTTTTGGTTAGGATTTTAAGCTATTAAAATAAAAAACTTACTTTGCTATAAGTGACATCGTGTGATAGGACGAGTACAAATGGGATACAAAAATCATTCATAAATTCATTTCAAAGATTTTGTCAGAAGTCCCCTAGCCTTTGCTGTTGCTTCTGCATAGAGGTCTCGCAACTGGCTTGCAGTATAGCCCAGCTGCCTCTCCAAGTCCACACCCTACAGGACATGAGCCCGTGAGTTTTATTTAGGTGATGTGTTCTCAATATAATGTCAGCATAAGTCCAGCTTGTTGGCTGATCCTCGTGATAGCGTTCATGGCTTCATGGTCTTTCAACTGACCACGGTGTCCTAATAACTGAAATCTGAGTTTGGCAAAGAATAGACCTCTCAGAGGGAAGAGAGATAGCCAACCATTCACTTCAAATGTTATGGCAGACTGTAGCTTCTCTGAGATGAACAAAAAGTTAACACATCATTGAAAAATTAGATAGTGAACAGCAAAGTCAAGATCATACAATGAAAGTCTGAGCATGAAGTCCTTAACCTAGCTCTGACCTTTCTTTTGGCACATAAAATGTGCTGGGCTTCAAAAATACATCCCTACAGAGTACATCTGCACAACTGACCGCTCTCAAGGAGAGACCCCCCCCCCCAATCAAGCCAGCCTCAATGCACAGTTTGTAAGGGATGGAGAAAGTAAAAATTAGTCAATGCTTCTGAAGAATGGCTTCTGTAAAATTTCCAGGAAAAAAGATTCTATAAACACTGTAGAGCAACTCAGATGAAATACAATAAAAATAAGTAATCATGTTCAAGAGCTAGCTCAAATTCTAGAGTCATATTCTAGGGCTAGAGCAAAGCCTCACTGTGACAACTACCTGTTGCCTTGGAAATCTCTGTGCTGATTCAAAGCAGCCACAGTAAGAAGAGAGGATCTGAAGCAAAACCTTAAATCTTATCTTGAATATACAAAGAGCAAAGTAATGTCAAAAGTTTAGCAAAATGTTAGTTTTCCCAGACTAACATGGAAGCACATGGAACTAAATGGTTCAGACAAGAGACATGTATAATATTGTGTACTGAAGGAAAATTTGGATAAACTAAAGATACATTTAATAAAGAAGGTGTCATTTAGTCCCAAGAATTCAACTGGAATTCTATAATATATGATCTGTGTGTTCCAGGTCTCTAAGTTTTTCTCAAGTAATTTCTAAGTCCTATTGGTACACAGTGTGTATGTGTGTGTGTGTGTGCGCGCGCGCGTGTGCAGCATGTTCAAAGTATGATTGAAGTAAGTTTCAACAATAAAAGCAAAACTCTTAAACAAATTAGGTTTCAGAGAAGGTAAACAATGAAGTTTTCTTCATAAATGCAGGCTGATGACAATGGCCTTGCAGCACAGTGTATGTACTAGCAGTTTTCAATCCTTCACCCAAGCAGTACCGACCATGTGCAAAACAATCTACAAACTGCTGTTGGAAATGCAAAGTGAAATCAGATGTCTTCATTGTGCATGTGATCCAGGAGAGTAGAGAAGACATGAATTCAAAAACTGCTACAAGATAAGTATCAAGATGGTCCGAAGAACTCAGTGGGGTGAAGGAGACCTTAGGATGTCAAAGGAGATACTGTCCATTTCTGTAAAAATGGTGCCAGCTCAATATCCAGATGCCAGGTAGAGACCCTGACTTCTGTTAGGGCTCCTGGGCTCAACTCCTTAAAAAGTCATCCTTATCCGATCAAGGAAGTACTCTAGGTGGGAAAATGTTCCAAGATAGGTTTTCCACTCAAATCATCCCATATACTCAGATTCTTGTAGCCATGGCATAAATATTCTCACAGGTTGACCATTTCTCTCCCACTTCACAGAACATTCCACTTCTGAGAGCTGAGTTACCTGATCCGATTTTTAGCAGCAAGATCTCTGTAAAATGTGGCCTCCAACCTAGGTTTTTTCATGACTCTTTTTTTTTCAAGTAAAGACCAACCAAGCCTTCCTCTATGTTACAAGTGCATGAACTTAATGTTTCTATATATTGCATTTCAAGTGCAAAACAAAAAATCCAACCTGTTCTTGGGAATTAATGGCTTCCAAGAAACGCAAATATCATTCATTAAAATAGCTGATTCAAAGAGCAGTAGGGTCTTAATGAAAGAGGCTACATTTCAACACAGATGATCTAATATCCTAAGCACTCATTTCCCACATGAAGAGACAAATGGGTCTTTTTGTACCTTGTCAATGTCCCCCCTTCCGTAATATACATTACTAAATTTATACACAATTCATAATGGTCACATTATACCATAGCTACAGAAAAAGCAATGTATGAAAAGAGATGCCAGCAAATGGTCAGCAAAGGATGTATCTGAAAACCCGGAATTCAAAACACTGGTAACGAACTAAACCCAGCAGAAGGGGGACAGAACCTTCCTCCCTGTCACAAGGGTGGAAGGCCATCCAGGTTCTCTGCACGAGAATGGGGGTAAGGCAGGGTCTGAGCAAGAGGACCCGGGACGGAGAGCTCCTGGACCATTCCGTCTGCAGGGCTGATTCACAGGACACACACCTTTTTGCAAAGAAAAGACAAGGGTAAGGAGGCCAGGGGCGTCCAGGGCTGCGGGGAGATCTGAGAGGCCCGCGGGAGGCGGCCAGCGGTGTCCTGCGTGGGTGCCGATGCCGCTCCGCAGTGGCCTCACTCACCCTTCTGAAAAGGCCGGCAACAGAGGAGCACCCGATTTTGTCCCCACAAACGCGTGCAAAGGAAGCTTAGGGGTCCCCCCCAAATAAATCCATATTTATAAACAAAAGACAGGCTCATGGCCATTCCCGGAGGCCACCACATTACTCCCAGGGCTGGAAAGCGGATTTGCAGAGGCCAAAGATTAGACAAAAGGCAAGAGCTGGCGACATACAGACCTGGAAATGCATTTTGTTTTTTTAAGTGATTAGGGCCTTCTAATTCCAATTCCTTCTCCCCTGCCAGGAGTGATTCCTGGGCCGCTGAACGAACCCCTTAAGGCCTGGAAAAGACGGCGGATGTGGGGGGAGGAGGAGACCCCGAAACTTTCCCGAACTGCGGCAGGCCAGTGGCGGGCAGTGGCCGCGGACCTCGGGGTCCCGGGGTGCAGGCAGCACCCACGGACGGCGGCCACCCCCTCGGCCACCACAACAAAAGGGCCCAGCGCAACCTTCGCGCGGGAGCCCTTGGACCCGAGCCCGCAGAGGGGAGCGGGCGGCGGGGACCCCAGAGCCGCCACTGTCGCCGCGGCGAAGGAGACAGGAGCCGCGTGTCCGTGTCACCGCATAAAGGAAAAGGGCCTTCGGATGCATCCGAACGCGCCACCCGCAGCAGCAACGCGGAGCCACCCGCACCCCCACCGGCCCCGGGCCCCCCGGGAGCCTCGGCCGGCGGCGCCGCCCCCTGCGGAGCGCGGCGCGGGGGCTGCGGGCCCGGCTGCGGCGCCGCCGCCCGCGCCCCTGCGGCAGGCCCGGGGCCCGCACAAAAGCCCGCGGGCCGGGCCGGGCCGGGCCGGGCCTCGCGCACCCACCTTGGGCCCCGGCGCCCGGCTCCCGCAGCGTCTTGGTCACCGCCTTCCAGACGTGGCAGCCCAGCAGGCAGAGCAGCAGCGCCGCCGCCCTGCTCATCTCCTCGCCGCGGGGGCCCCGGCCGGCGGGGCCTCGCCGACCCCCGGGACGGAGCGGCGCGTCAGGGGCGGCCGGTCGCCGCGCCCGCCTCCATGTCGCCGGGCTCCGCGCGCGCCGGGCCCGCCGCCCGATTGGCCGCGCCCCCGCCCGGCGCGGCGCCGGGCTCCGCAGCCCCCGGCCTCTCCCGCCTCCGCGCGCCCCGGTGGGTTCCCCGAAGCGCCGGCGCCTCGGTCCCGCCCACCCTTTAACCCCTTCGCGCCCCGTCCCGCCCGCGGGCGGCGTCCGCTTCCCGGACCCGGGTGCCACCTGGCGGCCGCCGCGCCGCGGGGGGGGGGACGAGGCGGGGAAAGCGGGGCGCCGCGCCGAGCCCCGCTCCCGTCGCGCAGCGACGCCCCCCGGCCTCCGCGCCCCGCGCGCCCGCGAGCCGCTCCCGGAGCTGGGAGCGCGACCTTTGGCCCCGGGACAGCCCCGCATCCCCCATCCCCCGCTGCTTTGCAGAAAAATACACCTGCCTTTCAGGGCTGAGGCCTTCGCAGCTGGTTAACCGAGGGTCCTCAGCAGGCATTTGTGTCTTGGGGTGCGACCTGCCTCGGTTTCCTCAGTGTAACCCCATCCTGCAGCTGTGCTGGTCCCCATCCACCTGTGCCCCCAGGGAAGGTGCGACACCCGACCTAAAAGCCAGCGGGAACGGAATCCCAAGCTTGTGTGAACCGCCACGCGCTCCCGGTGCCTGCGTGTTGACAGAGGAGCATCTCCAGGCTGAATTGTGCTTGCATATTTCTAGAAGGTTCTGGTGGGGAGGAAATTTACATTGATGGAGGCTCTAGGTGCTTTTTCTTCACTTTTGTCGTCACTACGTGATCTAAGAGGCAGGTATTGTTTTCCCCACTTACAGGTGCGGCTAAGGACGGTTAAGGAATTTTAGCGCACAATTGGCGTGTGCTAAAACAATGCAATCAGTCTGGTCCCGAGATTGAAGCTCTTCACGAATTTCTGGCTTCCCTAAGCTGAGATACGCTCATCCCCACCCAAGGCCCTTTTCTCAACTCACTGTATGTGTGCCTTCTTCCACACAACCCTCGTGTCGCCTGACTCTCGCCACCCCAATTCCAACCAGCATTGCAGTGACTCTAAGACCTCTTTGGGGGGACCCAGGCTCTAAGGAAATCCACTCCAGACCCACCGTCTCTTCAGGGCTGCCTCCAGGACACAGGGCCAGCAGAAGGTTCTTACTGCAATTTTATTAGTTGGGCATTAAAGCATAACAGGCGCTGTCCCGAAAAGAGAAAGAGTTGGCTTGTAATAGACAAGTTATTGCGAAACACCATAAAAACCAGGAGGTGGAGAAGCCCTTATGGGTTTTACCATCACCCTCAGGACCAGTGCTACAATTAGTGCACACTACACACCTGCCGGGGGTGGCAGGTAGTCAGGAAGGAGGAAAGACAACGGGTGATTAGGGACTCCCTTTTCCCTCCTCCTTCTCATTTCCAGCCTCAAAGCCTTAGGGTGGGTCCAGGGTCCACCTTAGAGCCAGGGAAAGGAAGCAAATGCCATGGCAGTCCAGCTCAGCCCTCAACTCCAGCTTGCGTGGCAGCTCACAGGAGGACAGGGGCCATTGCTAGGGGGAGGATGGCTTCATGGAGCAGGGAGGTCCCAAAGTTTTCAAGTCACTTTCTTGGGGTGCACTGCAGCTTCTAAGAGAAGTGGCCTTAAGCCCACCCCAGAGTTGAAACTTCTTACTTCAAATATTTAGAAGACGTGCCTTTGTTAAGAATGTTGGTTGTAAAAAAAAAAAAAAAAATCAAGAACTAGTTTGAGTTTTAGATAGCTTGGGACTCCTTCAAAATCCTGAGAGCTAAAATGTCAAGTCTCACAAGGGAAAGAAGGACACTATTATATTTGAGGTTCCTAAAATACGCCGCTCTCACTAAACTGGAGATATTTTCTCATAACTTACTCTGGTAGTATTATTATTCCTATTTTACAGATGAACAAACTAAGGCTCAGCGACTATTAATTTGCCCAAAATATCTCAGTCTACGATGAGAGCAAACTCAAATTCCCTATACCATGTTAACCCCAAGGATAAATTTCATGCAAATGATTCATGTTACCTTCAGCTGTGTGCAAATGGTTTTAAAAACCTGTTCTAATCCCAGAAAGTTCTGAATCTAGTTAATAGTATCTAGTAAATGGTGTTGCCAATGTCACTTTGCTGGTTTTGATAATGTACTATAGTTATATAAGATGTTGCATTTGGGGGAAGCTGAGTGCAGGGTGTTACGGACCTATACTATTTTTATAATTTCTCATGAGTCCATAATTATTTCAAAATACAAAGCTTAAAAAAGCCCTGTTCTATGCCTTTTTTCTTTTTTCTAAGCTTTACTGTTCCCTCAAAACAGTGGTATTTATGATCCTGCTATAGAGTTCTAGAACTTTTAAGAGTGGAGGAAGTCTTACATAGTAAATGCAAAATCAAGGTTGAGTGACATCCTGACTATAGATGCTCAGGTACGATGGTTGTTATTATTGAGTATGTAACGAAATGTTTGTGGATGACATAGCACCGTAGGAGAAGCTTGTGTACCTTTATAGCAACACTGAGGCTTATATAGTTTCCAAATCACCACCACCTACCTCGGTTTTGCAGACGCCCATCGTGAAACAGAAAAAAGTTGAATATTTTGCACAGTGCACCCTGCAAGCCAGTCTGAACGCCAGGCAGAGGGCTGGGACGCCCACGAACTTCTCCCCACCACGTGGAGCGTAAGAAAGCACAAATTCTGCTAAATCACACAAGTGCACTTGCGTATCATCTGCCCAGAGTTATGTAAGAATTAAATAATCCTACTTCTCCTTTATCAGGATAAAAGAACACAGCTTACCTTCTCTCATGTTCCAATAAGCAGACTCCCACTTAGTAACTGTGGGGGGTAAACAAAAAAAAATCACTGTCTGAGAGGGAGTATCTGCAGAACCCTGGGAATTAGAAGTGTTCTTTCCTGCTAGAACTTTTCCTGTTGCTCTTATAAAAATCTCACATTGTTTGACTAGAGGTGAATTATTTGTTCTTACTTGAAATTGCTCAGGAGTTGCCCGACTGTGCAGCATTTGATTTCAATTTGCAAGTTTCCTTGCCAAAAGCAGCGATGCCATACACAGCACTTTTCCTGTCTGAATTTTCCAGAGACCTTGATTTCACAGGCTCTGCGTCAAGGTTTCTGAGTCCAAGATTATTTATTCTATTGAAATCTTTCCTGAGGTCGGTGCCCATGTGATGGAATTTTAATTGTTCTGAATTTACTTCAATAGGCATTTTCCTTTCTCCCTGGCCCCTTGTCCCCCTGTCCCCCTGTCCCCCTGTCCACCCCATCCGCCCCTATGAACAACAAACTTTTTATGAGGTTTGTACAGATCAGGAAGTGTGTCAAGGACATTCCTACTCTGTTTGCTGCCGCTTTTATTAAAGTTAGATAAAATGTAGCCATAGGTGGAAACTGTAAGGACTTAGCATTTTTTTTCGGAACCTGTTTGCCATCCATTTGAAAAAAAAGAAAAAGAAAGTGGTGAAGAAATGTTTGGAAAGGAATTGTTGTGTTTTGCACGACCCTGACTCTCCTCTGTTTGTGGCTTGGCACCCACAGGTCAATGTATGTTACTTTCCAACAAGATCTTTCTTCCAAAGTCATCCTTTATTTACGTATTTTTTTTCTGTGACCTCCTTTATCTCATTTGGGTTCTTAGCCAGGAGAGGCATCTCATTAAAGATTTAATCAGTGAATGTCTGATGTCGGCTTCATGGGAGACGTTGCGAGTGTGCATTAGCCTGCAAGAGGGATTCCTGGCCGTGTGGTCTCAGATGCCCTTGCGGCTGTGCCCCTCATATGCCCCACAGGAGGCCAGGACACTTCCTTAGGTCCTGGCTGTGGGAAGGAACATTCACAGGCTCGCCAAGAATCTCGTCACCCGCTCATATATTTTAGGCCTGTTCCATTAGAGCAAGGGCAATTAATTGCCACTCAACCCCTTTGCTGGCCATTGAATGACCATCATGTAGACAAGGAGACCTCAAGGAGAGTAAGGAAGTCAGCTTCCATATTCTAAATAAAAGTTTATTCGTGACTGTTGGACTTCAGAGACTTAGAAGGGCACCAAACAAGGAGAAAACAGAAAGTTGTTTTTCTTCATTTGTTTGTTTTTCGGAGAAACCGATAACAGAGAAAATGCAAATGGTAATTAGCGTTAATTGAACTCGAGTTTTGTGGCTCCTTCTGTTCCTAAGACTACGAGGAAAGCTTCCTGGCCCTAAACTTTCCTCGTAGCCCTTCAGTTTTCAGAGTGACTCTTTGAGGGGTACTTTCTTGTTCTTTTCTTTTCCTTTCCCTTCATTTCCTCTGTGTTTAATTTTGAGGCTCTTGACCCAATGCTACCTGCTGCCAGGATATTTCTTTTAATGCCCTGGTCCTGTTTAATTATTAAGCAAGGGTCCAGTCCCCTTCACAACAGGCCCCATAAACATGGAAATGGGGGTGAGGAGGTGAGCGGTCTGGGCAAAGAATATAATAGGTTTAGATGAATTCACTCTGAATGCAAATGGCTTTAGGAGATCATTTCCTGTATAAAAGGATTGAATACCTTGTATGCTTCTGAAATTTGCCTCGATATTCGATATTCGAGTCTTAAAAAAGAGTGCATTGGGCTGCTGGTGTTCTGTTCTCGCCTTCTAAAGAGATTGAAAGGTGTGGACAAAAGGAAATCCACTGGTATAAATGTTAAAGTGTCATGAAAATTTTTAGTAAATATTTTATAGCTGTATTCTTTTGAAATCTCAGAAAATAAACCAAAAAATAAACACACCCCCACCCCCAGAAAAAAGAAAGAATAAATAAAAAAATCAGCTCAAACTTCCAAGTTTTCTGTTTGGGAAGTATGGGGTGAAAAAACAATGTTTTTCTTTAAAAAGAGAAGGGGAGAGAAAAATTATTTCTTCATAATCCTTGAAAGGTCTGCCGTTATGTCTAAATATGAATCTTTGGTTTTACAAACACATTTGTGTCCCAAATGTTGATTTTTAAGTCAGTGGTATTTCTCATTTGATGCTAAAAATTTTGTTTGTTAGCCCTCTCTGTCTGGTAATGTGTCTGAATGCAGGGCAAATAGGTTCAATCTAAATATGTCTGAACCCTATTTATACTTCTGCTAAAGGAAAATCTGTTCCTGAGAGTAATGAGGTGGGCAGAGGGAGAGAGGTTCATTGTGTAGGGAGCTATAGTTCTCACTGTGGTGGTTAATTTCATATGACAACTAGATTGGGCCAGGGGATGCCCCGATAGCTGGTAAGACATTGTTTCTGGGGGTGTCTGTGAGCGTGTTTCTGGAGGCAAAGGTCAGCATTTGAACTGGCGACCTGAGTGAAGCCGATGGCCCGTCCCACTGTGGATGGCCATCCTCCAACCCATCCAGGGCTCAAATAGAACAAAAAAGAGAAGAAAGGCAGATTTGCTCTTGGCTCTTCTTTAGCCCTCAGTCATCAGTGCTTCTGGTTCCTGGGCCTTGGGACCCTAGATGGTGACTCACACCACCGGCTCCTCAGGGTCTCAGGCCTTGGGTTTGGACCGGAACTCCACCACCAGCTCTCTTGGGCCTTCAGCTTCGAGATGACAGATCATGGGGCTTCTCAGCCTCCATAACCACGCACGCCGATCCCTCATAGTAAATCAATCTCAGTCTCTCTTTCTCTCCCTGTACCCACTCCATTACTCTTAAAAATAAATATTCACACACACACACACACACACACACACACACACACCTTATTGGTTCTATTTCTCTTGGTCACTATAGATCTTCTTGGAAATAACCATGGAATAAGTTAAAGACTTTCAGAGCCATGGTCTGAAAGAGGCTTTCCTTTTTTTTGGTATTAGGCTCCATCAGTCAGGGCTCAGTTAATGGAAAGAGAACGCTCTCTAGCTCCTTAAGCAGATAGATGTTCTACGGGAACTCGGAGCCCGCAGTGTCCGTGGAAGGGCTGGAGGAGGGGGCTCCAGAACAAGGCCTCGGGCAGCCTTCGGGAGCAGTGGGGGGCATGAAGCTGGGACCTACACTACTGCTGGCTCACGGTGCCAGGAAACGGGGCTTCTCCGTTCCCCTGTCAGTGTCCTTCCGAGACACAAGGAAGCTGTCCCTGCAGAAGACCCCAGGACTTCCAGGCCAGTGCTGGCCAATAACAGGGAGGCACTTTTGCTCCCAGATCTCTACCAAGAGTATCTAGTTGGCAGAACCCGACTCCCACCCAGAAGCCTGGCTGCAAGGAAGCCTGGAGGAGGCTCAAATGCCGACCACCGGTTTACCACATCGCCACAGAGCCCCAGAATCCCGTGGCTGGGTGATCTAGCCCCACTGTCACCCCAGTTCTAGGTTCAAGGATAACTAAAAATAACCTGGGGCCCCTTTGCTATGGTGCTGGTATTTTTCCTGCATTTTTGAACATGAAACGCAATGGTAGAAATCACGGAATGCTAGAACTCAAAGGAACTTGAAAGAACTGGTCCATCCTCTCTGTTCCATGATTATGAAAGCAGGACAGTGTAGCAGGATGAGGGGACAGCCGAAAGTCACCCAGCAAGGCTGGGGGAGACTGGCTGTCATGGCAGGTGTGGCTGAACAGAAGAACCACATGGATGAGGGAAGGCACTCAATGGACCCCTGTGTGTAGGGACAATTCTGTGTTTGATGTCCCTGCAGAGATTAGCTTGGTCATGTCACGTCCTCAAAGATCCTTCTGACCACTCCATATGCAGTAACCTCTTCCTCCAAGTTATTATCCATCATGTTATTATCTGAGATGATTTCATTATCTATTAGTTCTTAATACTAATTGTTATCTATTACCACCCCTCTCTTGCTAAAATATAAGCTTCATGAGAACAGGGCTTTTGTCTAGCTCACTGCTATATTCCCAATGTTTGAAGCTCAATAACTATTGGCCAATAAGAAAAATCATGTCTGACCTTGAAGAATCATTTCCTTCCAGTTAGTCTAAATATATTTCTGCTACACTGGATTGATTTATGAATTAGTGAGTATTTATTGAGTCATTACCCTGGGCCCAAATTTTAAGGTAACTCAAGACCCTCTCCATTCTGACACTCTCCCACCTCTCACGACTGCCCTTCAGAAATCCCACTTCAGACCAGCAGGAGGCACTCCCTGGACCCTAACGTGAACTTGAGCCTTCCCATTGTGGGATCTTTGCTGATGCTGACCCTCTAATTCCCTCCTATCTTCCAAGGTATGGGTTAAGCCACACCTCTGCCCTAACCTCCAAGTCCACAGTGCTCCCTGGCAGGTAAGGCTTATTCCTTCCATTAACTACTTTGTAGCGTTAGTGATCATTATAATACCTGTTACCACATGTTGGAGAAAACTACACCATATGCATAGGCGATACCATGTATAAGAAAAGAATCTACACAGCCAGATTCTAAAGTGAGTTGGGTCTGCATTGCCGAAGGGCATGCAGTCTGTCTGTAATAGTCAAAATGGTAACATCTGGTGCTGCTATCTGAGAATGTTTGTGTAAACTTGTGACCTCCGAGAGTACACTATCCTTGAGTTCTGACATCAGTATGTGGGGTAAAGGTTTCTGTACGCAATAATTCTCCAGAATCATCCCCTCAAAAGAGGGCAACCTGAATTATTTAAAATAAACTCGAAGTAGTGTACCTCAAAATCTTTTCCACAGTGATAATCTTCTCTTTCCGATGTACAAGCTCTTTTGAAAGAAACTTCTCTCCTACATCTTTGTGGCTCCCTCAAGATCCCAACAATGCCTTGCTCAGAGCTGACTTTCCACACCGCCTTTGACGTACTCATCGGCTGGTATAAAAGCATTCGATTGATTGGAAATACTTCAGATGAAATGTAAGTTGCCATGTAAGGAATGCTAGATTTTGGTGCACAAATGATTCGAAAATTATTCTTTCAACTTATAACACCTAAGGGAGGTGTTATATAAAAACAACATTTCTGTTTATATAGAAATATTTTCTTTTCAGGTAAATATTGTTTGAGTCACCATTCTGCATGACTGAGGCATCGTTCCTCAGCAGTGCCCCCCTCCTCCCACAATTTGTTCAAAATTCTGCCCTTATCTGGGGTGAAGGCATTGGCAGACCTATGAGCAGTGGTCCCGGATGTAGTTCCCTGAGGAAGATGGCTTGCCCTCAAGGATGATGGTAAACAGGGACCTAGAGAAATTTAGTCATCAGGCAGGAGTCCTTGAAAGGGGGAAGGAATGGGCATAAGCCACACAGATGAGCCCAGATTCTCGCTCTGCACACACTGATGGCTGCCCCCCAGGGACCCTGGTGCGAGAGCATCCAGTAGCCGCATAAAAGGTAACAACTCCTAAGCTTACGAAAAGCCTCAGAGAGACTGAAAAACCTTACGACCTAGAGACTTTCCCTTCACCCAGCCCAAAATCAACGCTTTGCTAAAACTCATTCAGTTACAGGACTTTTAAAAATCTGAAACTCTGGAGAGTAAGAGAGAGGTGGGCTTTTCTGACTGGAATTAATGAGAGGAGAAGATAAAAGCTGGCAACCCCCTGGCAGCCATTTTGCCACCATGAAGGAAGAACCTAAGAATGGAGCTGAAACAGAGCGAAGCAGAGCTAAGGGGTGCAGAGAGTGAGATAAGCCCCAGAATCCAGCCGGTCTCTGTAGTTAGCTCTCCTTGAGACTCTCACTTAGTGAGCCAATTAGCTCATTATGATTTTTCCTTTAGCCATCTTAAATTGGGCTTCCTGTATTGAGAGCTGAAAGAATCTGGCCCCAACAGTTTGCGAACCGGGATGGTGGATGCCCACAGTTTGCTGGTTCTAGCTGCTGCCTGCAGGATGAGATTGCGTCTACTTAACTTCCTGATGCCCGAGGACCGTGGTTGTTATAGCAGTGGAGAAAAACATTCTGGAAGGCTAGACTATGTGGGGAAGGCACATGTAGGATGTTTCCTGTGTGGATAAGCGTGTGAGAGACACACAGCAGCAAAACCAGAAAGTCCCTAGAATCGTGTTCATTCTTTGCGTCTTAGATCCTATATTTTTATTCTGTTTTTAAACTTAACTTGCCTACCACCGTTTTGTTTTTCTGTTTGTCACAGGCACTGTCAGTGACAGATCTGCCTTTTCACTTCCAGAGCGGCAACTTAAATGTCTTTGGTGCCCAAGTAGTCACAACTCACCACCACCTGTGAGTGCCTTCTGGGTAGCTGAAAAGTCAGAGCAATTTTTTCTTTCTTTCTTTTTTTTTTTTTGTGTGGTGTGAATTTAAAAAGTCAGACCTAATTTGGTTTAGAATTCAATCATGGTTGAAAACTCAGTTTTGAATATGAATATTATCCTGGCCAACAAAAATAGAAATCACCATAGAGGAGTTAATTAAACATAATAAACAGTTCAGGCGGAACAGGAAACTGCTATTTTTCCTGTCTCCAAAGCTTCTATTACAGGAGAAGGAAGAACTGATCAACAAAGAGCCAGGAGCCTGAGAAGAAGGGGAGACTCATAGCAAGGACTTCGCGCTTGGCACAGAAGAAAAGCAAAGTCACAGATTTAATCCCCAGTGGGTCTGAGCCCATGCCTGCGGGGAGGGGCAGGCCATGGAACACCGTGCGGATCAGCTAGCTATCTGTAGAATTTGTCACGTAAAATGACGGTTATGGCTACAAGTGGGATTCGCAGGGAGTGTACCCCGACACTTTTGTGGTGACAAGATCACACACGTCAAAGAGCCTTGAAGACTGAAGAAAATAAATGCGGAGAAAGAGCGTTTGTGGAGAAAGCAGGGGATGAGGGGAGAGAGAGAAAGAGAGGATGGAGGAACGCTGAGAAGCAAAGCCTTTCTTCTCCTGAGCTGCAGAGTTAGAGATAACTCATTTGGTTAAGAAACCAAAAAGACAATGCCCTGCTGTCCAGAGATGGAAATAGCCCAGAGACTTCTGCTCACTTATAGAGATTCAGTTTGAAAAGTGGACAGAAGATTTCCATGGGGTCCATCTCCCCTGGCCCTGACCCCCAGAATCGCACAAGGTTAATGATGGGTGAGCTGAGCGTGAAACAAGGCAAGAACCACCTCTTTCCAACATTCTCTAGATCTCCGTGTGTCACCTGATGGTTGAGAAGGGGCCATTGCGAGAACAAGATCGCCCTTTGCTGGATGTGAGGAGTGTGGGATTAGAAAATGGGCCCCTTCCTGCTTTCCCCGAGCGAGGCCGGGTGTCTCTCCCACGCAACCTGAAGTTAGCTGTTCACATCTGCTCGGTTCCTCCCCCACCGAGCTGGCCATCTGTCCTGCGAGAGACGCGGGAGGCTGAGGGACTGCTTCAGACAGAGCCCCACGAGGGCCTCCGGAGTCAAGTTTGTGGGGAGTAAACCCTAGAAAAACTCACACCGAGTCGGTTCATTTCGGAAGTAGGATTAACTGAGGAGGAGGGATAAAAACAAAATTCTGTCCTGTAATTTCGACTTGTCCCTAAATTATCCATTTGTGCCCAGGTCCCCGAGAGCTGCACAGTGGGGGGGGTGGGGGACGTGAAAAAGAGAAGGGGGCGGAGGGAAAATCTGAAGAAGAAAAAGGACACAGCGTGATTTTCCATTTTAATAATTTCTTGCCATACCAGAAATGTAGTAAGATGCATATAAACTGGACAGGTCCTGTGCATGGGGGCCGTTTGGGAGGAGAAAGAATATCGGTTTTCCATGGCTGACCAAAAAGCAGTTAAATTTATGCACAGGGATGAAGATGATGATACGGGCTGAGTTATGATGAGAGAATGAAAATAACATAAGAAGAAACAAGAATATTTAGGCGAGTTTTCAAGGTTGCAGTAATTCAAATAACCAAGGAAATAAACTTTAGATGTGAAATTTATGTTTAAACCTCCCCAGCCAAATGAAAATAGAAGCCAGAGCTCAACTGGTTAGTACACTGGAAATGATTTTTCAAAGAAGTCATTACAACACTCGACTAGGATTCTCTACAACTTCAAGAACGTCTCCCTTTTTGGGAGAAATGGAGACAGAGACGCTATTTGCCTGACTTTTTCCAAATTACTTTCTTTTTCAGACTCACTTGTCTCATTTCCGATAAAAAAAAAAAACACAGATGAAAATAACAACTATCTTACAGAGTTTTGGAGGTGATGAAGTGTGATGATGTATGAAAACAAAGCACTTTGTAACCTGAAAGCTCTAAACAAAGAATAATGATGGTAAACTCCTTAATATTTCGAATTTCCTTGTTCCCCCTGGAGTCACATCCACGGAGGCATGACTTTTACAGTGAAGTTGGAGATTAGATACTCAGCTTAGATGACCCTAAACATTGGCCCCTGGGGAGTTAGAAACACCAGCACCCTGGAGTAGGCATCAGGAAAATTCTGAAACTAAAAGTCACCATGGGCTGACTTTAGGTGGCTGTCACAAGTCAACCCCCATGTCTGACGCCAACTAACAACATTTATAACATGAGGCAAAAATAAGCATTGGAGGGACAGTGTGGTCAAGCCAAAGGGTCTGTCATCGAAAGCCGAGTGGCAGTGGTAAGTATAGGAGAAGGGCGGCCGCCACCATCCCTCCAGCAGCTCTGGCCCCAAACCAATGGGATTCACTCTTCAACAGGGACTGAGTTTCAGTTTTGCAAGAGGAAAAGAATTCTGGGGCTGGATGTGGGGAGGGGAGTTGCACAACGTGAATGTGCTTTATGGCAATGATCTGTACGCTTAAAAATGGCGAAGATGGTAAATTTTATGTTATGTGTGTTTCGACCCAATTTTTTTTTTTAATTACGAGAAAATAAACCCCACGAGTCTCTTTGGATCCCTACATTCATTCATCAATACAATGAGATAACCTGAGGGAGATTTTGAGAAGATGGGAGATGAGGTTCCGAAGTCGACCCCATGTTGACATATGAACTCTCTCTGACTCCTCGGCTGGTGACCTGGAAGCAGAGGTGTTTCTGAATTCCAGGATTTTTTCTCATCCAGGTAATGCCTCCAACACAGCTTCTGTCACCAGATCCTCTACACCACCCTCGCCCAGAGCTTCATTTCTTGTCCCTCGGGTTGGCTCTGGGTGAGAGGAATAGGAACTAGAAGGGAAAGATGTTCAGAAATCTAAAACAAAAGACCAACAATCCAGCATTCATCTCCACAGAGACTGCTGTGACTCGTGGTGATTTCCTATGCATTTCTGGACAACAGGAAGACGTACTGTGATTTTGTAGACTCTGGAGGCTTGTATATCGGATATCCTGCCCTGGCCAGTTTCACTGTTGAACAGAAATGAAAACTAAGTGAAACAAAACAAAAACAAAAAATAAAGACAAAACTAAAAACAACAACAACAACAACAAAACCCAAAACGAGGAAGTACTCTGGAGCCAAGATTAAAGATTTTGGCCAGAAATAATTTCCCAAATATGTGTCAATAGGTGATGTATAATATGTGGCTCTCATCCTGGCAGAGTCAAAGCTAAAAAAGAAAACAAAATAAACTAAAGTAACAGCAGACCAGGAACTCAGTATGAACATCTCCCACACTCTATTTTTGGGAAGCGTCTCTCTAGAGAGGAGCTACGGGCTTCCACCTTGATACCTGCTACTAACACCGGGAGCTGCGGACGCCTTAGGCAGCGGCTGTGGAGAAACCTTTGCCTTTCCATGTGATCCACAAGGAAGCAGAGCATGAAGGGGGTGGTACTTCGGATGGAGCCAGAGGCCCATCTTATGAGACATACATCCATGACAAGGCACGAGGCTGGAAATGCTGTGGCTTGCACATGGTTAATTACCTTCGAAGAGGGGTAAATTGGAACAGTGTTTCGAGGATGTTAAAAAGCTGTGTGTGTCTGTGTTTTTTAATTGTTCTCTCTTGGTCCACTAATTCCACTCAGGAATTATTCTTGTGAAAATAATCAGTTGAGTCCAGGATGTGTTTTTGCAGCATTGCTTATAATAGCAAAGACAAAAATTAGCAACAACTTAAATATTATATTGATTAAATTATGATTTTCCTATAGAATAGAAGACTATGAAGGCATTAATATAATGCAAAAATCTACAGCTTGGCAACATGTATCAATGATTCGAAGAAAGTATATAGATTTTAACTCCTCTCTTATCTTCGAACAATGACAAAACAAGTACAGGATATTCAGTACATCAATGTTTACCATACAATGTTTACTGTTATAAACATTGCTGTAATGTGAAGCTCTATGAATTGAGACTGGATAAATATGTTAGGATGTAATTATATCATTGAATATCATGCAGGCATTAAAATTATACTGTATCTTATCTTCATTGCACAGAAAGCTAACTGTAATATTAAGTGGAAAAACTTACAAAATAATAATTATCGTGTGATTTCATCTTAGTAAAAGTATAAATATCTATAGGGAAACTGTGTTTGTATGTACCTGCACATACATACATGTGTGTTAGGAGTTATCTCTGGGTGATGGGGTTATTACACATGTTTTCTTTTTTGTGTGTTTGTTTTTCTAATGGGACTATATTATTTTTGTAAGAAAATGCAACAATGCCATTTTCGTGATTTTTTTTAAAAAGCACACAAAGACAATATTTAAGAAGTCATTCAAAAGCTGTGTTTTTAGACATTCTTTCCCTAATTGCCCCACCATGAAATTTTAATAGCTCAGATATGTTATATATCTGTTTCTGTATTGTACATACATCTGCTTTATACATGAAAAGGGTATGATTTTTGGATCCTCAAGAACCAATCCCCACCCTCCACCTATTGTCCCTGTTAAGAATTAGGTTCTTAAAAGAGAATATTAGTTTACGTGCAGAAACTTACTCAGGTTCTCCATTTCATGTCTTTCTTCATGTGTATTTTATGCTTCTACACACCAGCCACTGCCTCAATGTATTCTACTGTCCAAATTCTCTTTAAATAACCAAGTTTTCTAAGAGGCAGAGGGGTATGACAGGAGTCCGGGGGACTCATATATTCTGCCACATCTTGCTCCCTGTCCTACTTAACAGGTGCGATGTCCAAGAAAACCCCCCTCCCTAATCCGATTTCTGCATTCCTGCTCCACCTGAGCCTGCCTCCTCCTGTCACCCAAGCCTGTGACCAGGCTGAGAGCTAAGAGTGTTCTACCCCGGCTGCACAAAGTGGGTAGAACAATGTATCTCTCGTATTAGCAACAAAGGCATAGTTAATTATTGCCCTCTTTACAATGATCAGTTGGGTTAAACTTCATTTTTTTTAACTCATAATATAGAAATACATTTTTAAAAAGGACGTTCGTTCTCCTTTCCACATCTCCCAGGGAGAAACAGTCACATCCAGAACTTTGAGAAATTCCCTGGGCATCTGGGGGAGGAGGAGGAAAGTGAGGGAAGAAGGGGGGAGGGACTGAATTATCATGGAGCAGTTTCTTTCGACCCTGCCAGAAGCCACAGGAAGTTGCCAGAAGACAATCTTCACGAGGGACTCATTCACTGCTCTGTCCTCTGTCATGCTCTGCCTTTTCCTCCCTTCATTGTGCAAACATCCTGTTCATACACCCTCTGACACTTACAGGTGTGAGTTATTTCTACGAATGAGGTTGAAGGACCCAATTAATGACACTCTGAACTCTGAGATTAAGAATATCCACAGGAGGAGGACAGGGATCAACGTATGAACTTCAGTGCTGTGCGTGGACCTGTGGTCCAGTGAGCTTCTTGCTGTTACTTCCCCAAGTCAAACAAAACACGCTGGGCCCAGGCGGAGGGCCAGATGACTGCTGGCTGAGACTACCCAGGTGTGCATTTTGATTCAAGGAAGTGGGACTAAAAGGTGAGAAATGCAACTTGCGGACGACAGCCACCCAAGTTGATTCTAAGAGATGTGCCCTTTATGAGTGTCCACTTTTACTGAGTTCACCAGTTCTGAAGAAAATAGGGAACATTACCTCAGTTTCCTACCTCACCAGACACGGCAAAGAGCCAGTGAGAAGTGGAGGGCAAGCAGTAACTTCCTCCTTGCTGGCTTCCTGGCAAGGAGGGGTTTTGGTTGAATTTCCTATTTTGTGGGTCAGCAAGAACTTTGGAAAAGGAACGAAATGATTCTTTCTGCAGCATACGAGTGTTTCCATATAAATTTTATCAACTCATTCTTTTATTCAGCGTTTATTGAAGTTTTACAATGTGCCAAGCATTATGCTAAGTGCAAGTGATCCAAATACAAACAAGACAAAACATAGGGCTTCTGTTCACCATTTTGTGACGTAATGTCCCACCCACCAAGCCATTAACTCCCCATTCTCTGCAACCTGAAATGCTAAGTCTACAAATATTTTAAAAGGGTGGAGGAAATGGTTGGCTGTCTGAAAGCATGCACATTACTGTGTGACAAAGCAAAACAAAACAAAACAGAAAACAAACAAAAAAAAAACAAATGGAAAAAAGCCCAAACATGCAAAGTGACTGCACAAATATGGTACCCCAGAAATGTTCAGTTCCAGAAAGAATACACACACACACACACACACACACACACACACACACACACACACAGAAGAAAACGGAAGGAGACCTAGTAACAGAAGGGAGAAGTTGAAGGTGATGAGAAAGCAGGAGAAAAAGAAATAAAAACTAGTAAAAACTTATAACTAAGTAGGAAAAGCAGCAGGCTAGATTCTTGCTGGAGGTGACTTCTATTGTTTCCAAACTTTATTAATCCCACTTTCAACACTATAAATAGTGTGTGTGTGTGTGTGTGTGTGTGTGTGTGTACACACACACACACACACACAATGTGTATGTATAATGTATGTATAATGATTAGCCTAATACCAAGAGGAGGCCAATTTACACAAAGTGTTCTTATTTTCTAAGAAAATATACAATGTTTTAAGAAGTTTTCTAGGAAAACTTAAAAAAAAAAAAGGAACAGCTTTCAGTTTTGGGGAATATATGCTCGTCTAAAGAACTTCCTGACTGGGCTGAAAAATTAAATGTTACTGTCCAGGTCCACCATGAGGCTGATCTTCTATAGTTCTCATTGCCCCGTGGGAATAAAAAAGGTTAAATTAAAAAAATAACTGTAGATGTGCTGGAAAGAACATAGTTGCATTTTTCTCTTGGGAGGGTACAGGTGGTAGGTGGAGGGAAAGGGCTTTCCTGGATGTGGCAAATCTCTAAAGTCATAAGGGAAAAATTTAATCAATTTGATTACATAAATATTCATGTTCTAAGTGACTAAAATTCTGGCTAGAGCTGGTTCATAGATCCTTATTAGCACTGAGTCCTGAACATCTCAACCATGGAAAAATACTTAGAAAAGAACAGAAGGAAATAGAAAAAATAAGATCACATGGCTGCCTCTTGCTGGTGAGTATGGGTGTTCTTTTGTTCATTTATATTTAAACTCAGCAAAAACTACTGAAATGAAAGCGTTAATAGGGTAATAAAGTTTTTGCTTCCTGGGTAGGTTTGATTGGCATATGCTTAAAAACAAAGTGTTTCCACAGCTAATAATTCTTTTCACAATCTTAAAGGTGACTTGGCAGCAAAAAATAAAAAATAAAATAAAAAAAAAATGGTGACATAAGGCACCAGCCCATAATTAGGCCATTATTTCTGACAGACCATTTCTATATCATTAAAATACTGAGCTAAACAAAGATGTTCATGAAATTTGTTCAAACAAACCAGCACAATGTTTGGGAGGTATACAAATATCCCACTAAAACTGATACTGCTATAAAAGCAAAACTGATGGCTTTTTCTTTATGATTCCTGTTGTTTGGGAGAAATTAAACTTCAAGTCACTTGGAAATAATGTTTACTTTCTGGTATTAAAGGAATGAAAATTAAAAATAAGGTGAGGCCTTTGCTTATCAACTTGTCATAGGTTTAAAATAAAAGATAATTCTTTCGCTGTTGGGAGATGTGTGAATGGGTCCTCTCATCCTCTGATCACAGAGATATAAATTAGATCTACCTTTTGGGAAAACAATTTGGCATTACAAACCAATATTTATACAATAGAATCCCACCTGTACAAAAAATTATATAGCAAGTTCTTCAAAGAACACTGACCAAAATGTTAGCAGTAATCATCTAAGTGGTGGGAGTAAATATATTTTAATATATATTTTTAATTTTTAAAATTTATTTTCATAGCAAACAACTGTAATCAGCCCAAGGCCCTCCAATAGGAGGAAGGATGAATAATGTATAGAATATTCATAGAGTGGTAGTCAAAATAAACTACTATAAAGACATTAATAACATGGTTAAATAGTCAATGGTACTGTATTACAAACTTCAAAATTGCTAAGAGACTTGATCTGCATTGTTGTCATCACTAAAAAATGATAGTTATATGACACGTTAGAAGTGTTAGGTAGCACTACGGAGACAATCATATTGCAACACATAAATGCATCAACTGAATATACTGTATACCTTAAACTTACACATTGTTATATGCAATTATATTTCAGTTAAAACAAAACAAAACAAAACAAAATACATGGGCTTTGGAGTCAGACAGACCTGGGTCAAGTTAGTGAATTCCTAGGCCTTGACTTGCTCATCTATAAACCTGGATTAATCATAGTTCCCTCTTTAAGGAATGGTGAGAATTCACAAGGTGATTGCCAAATGGTTAATAACTTTTTAAAAAATATTTATTATCTTTCCCAAGTTGACAAAAATTCATGGGTCAATAATAAAAATGGGAGTTACTGGGGTTAGGGTGGCAGCTACAGCAACATAATCATCACTTTGATTATGTCTCTTTTGTCACTGCTTATCTTTACCATTTGCTTTGCACTCAGAATTTAAACACTTTCTCTGATTTGGTTATGATTTCTCCTAATACTAAAACTCATAGAGCTTGGATTCTATGTTGATGCGTGTACTTCATTGATTATTGATATTACTCTATTCGTCCTTTGTGTGTTTGCTGATCCCGGAATATCTGTTTTAGATTTTAAATTAGCGCTAAGATGTGCATGCTTAATTAATTTTGTTTACTTATGGTTATCACATTCCTTGTGCTGGGCTTTATTTTTCTGTGGTCCTGAGTCACTCTTTCTTTAACCAGACTTTCTGCAGGAGTATAGAGTTGTAACCTCTAATAAAATGAAATTTAAAGAATGATTCATTCACTCATTCATTCAATTAAAAAGTTGCTATTGAACTCTTACTATGTTAGACAGAGAGCAGCAAGTCAAACAAGGCAGATTCCTTTTCCTGAAGATGCTTGGTGCTTGGTAGAAGAAAGGAATAAGGGACCAGGCAAAAACAGCTTCCTGATTTGATCAAATAAAAACTACAGGAAGATTAACATGATTAATTTCTGTCCTTTTCCAAGTGAAATCTTAGCTGTTTGATTTGATATAATTTAATTTAAAAAGTACATCTTGAAGACCTACTAGGGTGAGTCCTTGGGGATGAATAGACAATGTGCCAGTCCTCAAGGCGTGGGGGGGGCTGGTGACGTGGACTTAGATTTCCCTGTATACCCAGCCCTGCCACATTGCTAATTGACAGGGTTCTTGAGTAAATCAAATTTGAGGAATTTAAGATAGCATACACAGGATCATTAAATTCTCAAGGTTTATTTTGTCTTTCCATATGTATAAACTTTTTTCTATTGCCCCAAATTATTTTTGTGATGGCTTAAAACATTTAATTGAACTGCCAGGACCTGTGATTACTGGTTTCTTGGCGAGGTTTCTAAGTGGAATTCCCCTTGTGTTATCTTCGATAAAACAAAATATTCAAGGGTTGCCTGGCTTTGTGTCTTGATGAATAATCATTGCGATAAGATGTATTTCTCCAAAATGGGAAGCATTGTTTATACTTTCTGCTGGACTTGGCTGATAGTTTCGGTAGTTGCTGAAATTCTTGCTGATTTTTCTTGAATGGATCCTTTTGTTTTGATGACTCTCCTTATGTAAACCGTCTTTATTTTCTTTGGAGAGTCTATTATAAGCAAAATTACTTGTTAATATGAGAATAATTTCTTATTCTAGTTGGAAGGGAAATAATTGCTGATCCCTTTCCTTTTCGACACCCAAGTATTAAGAAGGCCCCAGAATCGCAGACTTCGTTTTTGGAAAATTGTAAGACACCAAATATTTCTATTGACTCGTGGGAATTCAGCATGCTCCTCAAAACACTATTTTTGTTACGGGGAATTTCCTGTTATTTTCTAAATTAAAGCGTGGGTTTTCCTCTTACACCAATAACTTGTTCCAATTTTTATTTAATAATTTAATTATAAAATATAGCATTGCTTTAGTTATGTTGCTAGATGATTCAATATTTATTTTAACTTCTTTTTATATGAAGTCAAAACAACTCTTTTGATTCATTCACATGAATGGCGATTTTTGAATAAGAGATGGCAAATTAGAAAACACAAACCAAAAGAAAAAAATACAAGATTATTGTTTTGGTAGTTTATGGTATCATCCCCTAAACCTGATTTCTCGAAATTTCTACTTTCCAAACAATACTGAGTTTTCCTAGGTGGGACATAAAGAAGTTTCTGCACCCCATTCCAATAAGGGGATTTTCCCCACCACCAACAATTTTGGGACACCAATCGCGTGTCCTACAAGTCAACTCAATTCTGGCACTATCTACCTGAAGATAGCATCAGACCTCACAGGTTAAGGGCTCAGTTCTACAAGTTGCTAGTCACAACTTTGGGTCGTCACTTGTGCTTCTGACTGGCGATAAATTGGGGGTTCCAACAACCTCCTCCTTGGGTTCGATTAATTTGCTAGAGTGGCCCACATAACTCAGAGAAACATTTTATTTACTGCATCACCAATGTTTTCTAAAAGGGCATAACTCAGGAGCAGCCAGATGGAAGAGATGCGTAGGACAAGGTATGTGGGAGGGGAGAGCTTCCGCACTCTCTCCGGGGTGACTCTCTCCGGGGTGACACTCTTCCAGCACCTCCACGGGTTCACCAACCCAGAAGTTCTCTGAATCCCCTCCTAGTTTAATGAGGTTTCAATCGATGTCCCCTTTATTAGTCTGCTAAGGCTTCCATAACAAAATATCCCAGACAGGAGGGCTTAAACAACAGAAATTTATTTTCTCACGTTTCTAGAGGCTGGAAGTCCAAGGTCGAGGTGCCAGCAGAGTTGAGTCCACTGAGTCCTCTCTTTTTTGGCTTGTAGATGGGCCCCCTCTTGCTGCCTCTTCACATGGTTGTCCCTCTGTGCGTGGGACCCTCTGGTGTCTCACTTATACTGTAGTCTCTTCTAATGTGGCCGCCTGTTAGATTAAATTGGGGCCCACCTTAACTGCCTCGTTTTAACTTAGTTACCTCTGGTAAGGCCCTATCTCCAAATACAGTCTTATTTTGAGGTACTGGGGGTTAGAGCTTCAACAGACAAATTTTGGACTTATGTGAATTTAACAAGGTTACTGGATACAAGTTCAGAATATTACTACCAGTTGCATGTCTACATGCTAGAAATAAATAAGAAAATAAAACTTAAAAAACGAAATTCATAATCACACCAGAAATAGACAGGAATATATCTTAAAAATGTACAGGATGTCTGTAATGAAAACTATAAAGTATTGCTGAGAGAAATTAAAGACGACAAAAGTCATCCCAAATTGATCCATAGGTGCAATGCAACCCAATTAAAATCTGAGCAGAGTTTGTTCGTTTTTGGTGGAAACTGACAGGCTGATTCTAAAATTTACATAGGAATGCAAAGAACCTAGAATAGCCGAGCCAGTCTTTAAAATTAAGTATATAAATGATCACTTATACCACCCAAAACTAATTATTATAAGGTTATGGTTCTAAGATGGGGTGAGAGGATGATACTGGCACAGAAAAAGTTAAGCAGTTGAGTGGACTAGAATAGAGAATCCAGAAACAGACCTAACCACACAGTTACCTGATTTATGACAGAATCTCTAACAAAACCCAGAAGGAAAAAGACAATCTTTTGAAAAAATGATGCTCGATCAAGTGGATATCAATATGGGGAAAATAAAGCATCGCTATTTCTTACCATATCCCAAAATCAACTCAGTAGGATGGCATACCTAAATATGACAGGTTAAAAATAAACTTTAAGATAAAAACATAAAAATATCTTCATGACCTTCAAATAAGAAACAATTTCTTAAACAGAAAATTGGACTCCATTGAAATTAAGAACTTTTGTTTACCAGAAGAAGAAACCACTTAGAGGCCTAAAAGGCAACCTAAGAGTAGTATACAATATTTACAACACATATAAGTAATTAGTAGCTTATTTATCAAATATATTAAGAACTACTAAAAATCAATGTAAAAAAATACACATACACACACAACCCAATAGACAAATGGGCTTGAGTGGGCACCAAAAATAAAAAGGACATCCAAATGGTCAATAAATATATGTTCATCTTATTAAGCAGATAAAGTAAAATTCAAACCACAATGTGGTATCACTATATATACACAAAAGTGGTCAAAATTAAAAAGACATATGGTGTCAAATGTTGAAGAGGAAGTGGAATAATCTAACTCCGACATACTGTCAGTTGGGATGTGAATTCCTGTAATCACTCTGGAAACTTCTAAAGTGGAACATGGTCCCTCCCTATGACTAGGTGGGCCATGTCCTGGTTTTCCCCGGCCTGTTTTGTCTTATGCATGTTTTCTCAGAATCCTTTTTAGTTTAGCACTTGTCCTAGATTTTTTCATTTTGAAACAAAATTTAGTCATTAAATTAAGTCTGGAAAGGTCTGGTGGACTTCTACTTTATTCTTCCAGCTCCTGCCATACCTTGTCTAGATTTACATGCGATAGAGTTCATACTTCAACACATTGTTAAATCTTAAAGGCAACCAGAGATAACACTCTTTTCTTTCTCCATCTCTCTCCTGATGCCACTTAACTAAAATTTCTCCTTGTTGGAGAGGATGCAGAATGCTTTAAAAATAAATATTCTTGGACACAAAAGTCTAGGAAGCGCTGTCTTTTTTCAGTCTTGAATTGTAGTGAAAGATCTTGACACTGCTGCCCCTGCTGGCCATTTGGTGTAAGACCAGCCAACTGTGCCATGACCCCTATGCATTGGCCTGCAAGAATCATGAAGCCAATAGCTGCCAGTTGGTGTGGTTAGTGGGGACGTTGGTAAACCATAGGTTAGATGTATTCGAAATATGTGCAGAAAATAGAGTGAATCGAGAGTAGTCTAAATGCTCTTATTTTGGATGGTTTTGTTATCTATTGCATGGTGTGAATCCATAATCATTCATTTATTTATGTCATTATTCGGGAATGCTTTTTTTATTTCACAATAAATTCTCTCAGGAGCAATGACATCTAATAAATGAAAGTAAATATTTAATAAAAAATTAAGTGTTTTTTCGGTTTCTCAAGGAAGGTGACGATAAATTATTTTCACAAAATATTTGTTGACATTAACTATCCATCATGGAGTGACATCACTGACTACGTGAAAACCAGAAGACACAAATGGATTGAAGAAATGTCTGCATGTATGTTAAAGTAGGAGCTATTTTAGGAAGGCTGTAAGCATTCACAAAAGGTGAGTCTTCATATTACCCCATGAAGTGTGACTTTACATTAAGATGCAGTGACCATTGCAAACTAATTCTGTTCATTTTTAAGTTTCAAATTTTCTGGATTAATATCCAGATTATATAAAGAATCCTTGCAATTTAACAACAAAACAACAACCTAATTCAAAAATAGGCAAAAGACTTATATAGCTATTTCCCCAAGAAAGATAGATAAATGGCCAATTAGCAAATGAAAAATGTTCAATATCACCAGTAATTAGAGAAATAATAAATAAAATAAAAACCACAGATCCATTTCACACCTGCTAGGAAGGCTGTCATAAAAACTGAAATGAGTCTATAGCCACGCCACCCTCAACATGCCTGATCCTGTCTGATCTCGAAAGCTAAGCAGGGTCAGGCCTGGTTAGTACTTGGATGGGAGACCCCTTAGGAAGACCAGGTGCTGTAGGCATAAAAAATTTTAAAAAATAAAGGATTGTAAACTGACAAGGTCCTTGCAATCTGTGAGGTCAACTGAAGGTTGCCTTGCTTAAAAAAAAAAAAGAAAAAAAATTGAAATGGAAAAAAGCGGGTGTTGGTGAGGAGAGGTAAAACAGTTGGAACTCTGGATTGTTCATGGGAATGAAAAACGGTGCAGCCACTGTGGAAAACAGAATGGCGTTTCCTTGAAGGTTAAGTACAGAATTACCATATGACCCAGCAAATTCCACTTTTAGGTATATACCCCAAGGAAGAGAAGGCAGGGACTCAGAGATACTGTGCATAGATGTTCACAGCAGCATTATTCATAATAATTAAAAGGTGGAAAGAACCCAAATGTTCATCAGTGGATAAATGAATGAATAAAGTGTGACATATACATACAATGGAATATTATTATTCGGTCTTAAAAAGGAATGAAATTCTGATACTGGCTGCAACATGGATGAACCACTGAAAAAACATTAGTGTATTAAACTAATAAACTAGTAAACCAAAGACAAAAGGAAAAATATTATAGGATTCCACTAATATGAGGTACATATAGTAGGCAAATTCATAAGGACAGAAAATAGAATGGAGGTTACCAGGTACAAGGAGGAAGGGAGATTGGTGAGTTATTGTTTAACAGGTACTGAGTTTCTGTTTGGGTTGATGAAAAAGTCCTGAAAAGAGTGTTGATGTTTGCACAACATCATGACTGTGCCTAATGCCACTGAATTGTGTATTTAAAATGGTAATCTTTAAGCTATGTGTATTTTACCACAATAAAAAATGTGCTATTTTACCAATCTAAGTAGAAGTTACATTTGTCTAAATTATATATATATGTATATACACATATATGTGTGTATATATTCTCTATTAGCAATCTATTATTCATCAAGTTTTAGAAATATTTGAACATTTAAATATTACTTTATTAATATATCCTATATCCTGCAACTAGTATTGGAAAGGGAGCCTCTATATTTTGGATAAACTTTGTTCAGAATTTATTGGCAATCTTAATCAAAATGTTCAAAAATTGAGCACCAAAAAAAAAAAATGCAGCTTTTGGAACTTTTAGCTATTTGAATTATTGAAAACCAAGCACATATCAGAAATGCATTGAAATTTGTCCTTATGAAAGCAAGCAGGGTTTGGGGATTGAACAAATTAAATGATGAGAACTTAAACGTTGCACCAGATCTAATTTTAAAATTGTACTGTGAACCATATTGATGCACTTAATACAATTCTTAATTTTAATTGGATATATTATATTCTGACCAGAAATGAATGAAATTGAGAAGGCTTATAATCTTTGCTGTACATACATGTGACAAAACAGTTGACACACTTTTGGTCAATTTATTTTGTAACTTTTGCTTATAAAAATATTTGCTGGAGAAAAGTATTCTGAATAGAGACAAAAAGATAGTATCTGTGGAAAATATTGGGTATACATATTTACACATTTCAAAATGTAGAAAACTAGAATTGAGATGTGGCTAAAACTCTAATTTAGATATGTGATTATGTACCAAGAATAATTATTCTGGTTTTAAAAAGATATATTCAGATTAAAAATGTGAGTATTTTTCAAAATTTTACTTTGATGTCCATGGATATGTGCTATTTTAATATTTTAGAAGGAATTTTATTTTTGAAAATCAATATCGAATCAAAATCTTTTTATAAGTCGACCAATTTATTAAGCTGATATGGTGGTCAACAAACAAATTTTAATTATTTTTAATATAACCCTCTACTCTCAAAAGGGTCCCAGCTTGGATGACTAAAATACATGGTCACTCTACCTGACTCAGAAATTCTAGGCCCAGGCAAAAGGTGTACATATGAGCAACATGAGATGCGAGGAAGAATGTTCATAGCAGATCAGCTGTAATAATTCCAAACTGGACACAACCAAATCGTCAAAAGCAGAATGAGTAAGCAGATTATGGTTTCACTTCTGACTCCTTTTGTGAGTGGTAGTGTAGCAGTTTGCAAAAAACGTAAAACCTCACCATTTGGAATGCTTGTACAGTACTGCTGTGTTACCTGTTCCACTTTAATACTTTAATTAGTGCTAAAGAATAAAATAAATCCGTCAATTATAAAAGTTCTTCTGGGACATTGCACTTATATTTCGTGGTTGACGACGACCAACTTTTTTCTTTTGTGACATTTCCCAAGTTTCTGTGTCAAATTATCGAGGGCTCAGTAGATGGCGCTGTTACACTCTTTTTTCGGCAGGATTTCAGAATTGTTGCTTTCTGAGACATTAACAGGAAACTTGTGATACACTTAGAACAAAAGTTAAGAGGGAAATAACCACATCTCTTAACCCATTTCTAGGCAAGTACCAACTGAGATTCTAAATGTCCTTTTGTCCAAATCCTTTAAAATTCTGTGCCTTGAGTAAATAGAGATATCGTGAAAACATCCACTCTTTGGGCATTTATCTTTAATACTTCTCATCTGAGATGCTAAAGGTGTTCTGTTAATATTTTCTCTCCAGGTTTTACAAGTTAGATGGGTAGATGAATCCCCTTTAAAAAAAATCCTTTACTATTTTTTTTACACATAAAGCAATGAAGTCCAGAGAAGTCGTGTTACTCCGAAAATTGAATTTCAACGTCCAGAAAACCACTTTTCGATTTTCACAATATCACTGACACTATACAAAATAAAATCAAGTCCACTTGATGCGTGAATGCATGTGTGACAAGCCAGCTGGCTGCAGCGTCTTTCCGGCCACCCCTAGGCCCATCACTGTAGCTGCCATCGACCAGTTCGATTTCTTCTTCTGTCTTATTGTTAAATTTTCAGGGATATGAAATAGGTTCAATATTAACATCACAAACATACATGCACCTACCACTCAGCTGAAGAAAGAAAAGGTCACGGGTGTCCTTGAACACCCTATGTCTTATTCTCACTTGCATTCATTGCCCTTCCTTGCTAGTATTTAGAGTTCAGTTTTTCAGTTTGTGTCTTTGTCATCGATCCTATGGCTTTGTTCTTCTGTAACGTGTCTTTTCTCACTCAACGTTATGTTTTTGGAAACTCTCCGCGTTGATATCCAGTTTATTTATTTTTACCTTTGCACGTTGAGTGAATCCCCACACTTTGTTTAAATCATTCTTCCGTTGATGCATATCATTTCAATTTCCCAGTATTACAGACAATACATATTCTTGTTTATGTCTGAGATATTCCTATAAGCCTATGTATTCTATGTGCTTTACCTATTTCATAAGAACAACAAAACCTAAAAAGTGACACCTATAATCATTGCAGCCAGTTTATCTTTACATTTCCTCATTAAATGAAGCTTGTCATTTCTTACAAGAGTCACTAGTTTTAAAGTACTAGAAAGCAATAGACTGGGAGTTAAAAAGCCTTTCAGGGTATAATTTAACCTCTTAAAACTTCAGTTTTCTAAACACTGAGGAATGAAATGGTAGGGTCATAGGCGTGTACATATTCCACTTGACTTCAAATGCGAAATCTCTGTGTTTGAGAATTTCAGCTGCTTCTTATTCTCCCAACACTGTCAGTCAATCCCCTTGGTTTTTTTTTTTTTTTTAACTTTATGTTATTGAAAATTTCAAACACACACAAAAATAGAGAGAATAAAATAATAAACTTTTATGTTATCATTCAGTTTTAACAATTACTAATTCATGGCCCATCTGGAATTCTCCATACCCATCTACCTACACACTATTCCTTGAAGTATATCTTGTCATTCCAGGATATTAATCTGAAAGATACAGATTCTTTCTTTTAAATAATGGCAATACCATGATCACACTTAAAAATGATAGACAGTCATTCCTTAATAACAGGAAATAATCAGGGTTCACATTTTCGCAATTATAACATTTTTATGATTTATTTGATTCACGCTCCAGAACAAGACACGCAAATTGCAATCGTTGGTATGTATCTTAAGTGTCTTTCAAAATATGGATTTCTTCCCCCAGTTTTTTTTTCCTTCCTCTTGGTACGATTTACTAAGAAACTGGATCACTTGTCCAACAGTCTTGATTTTGCTTGATTGTGTCTCAGGTTGTGTAACTCGCTCCTCTGTCTCTGTACTTTCCGAAAACTGACGTCGGATCTCGATCAGATTTATGTCCAGATTTTTGAGTCCCATGCTTTGCAAAGTGCGCCTATGGGTCCTTTTAGGATCTCTCTCCGGTCAAGGCCTACCCTGCGAGGATGAAGGTCATGTTTCAAACAATGAGAGGCAACATTCCCAGTTATTCATGTACATGTTTGACGTGAACTTTCCCTTCTCTCTTTATCAAAATTCGATGATAATCTTGGAGGGGAGTTGTTCAATGGAAGTATTTCCTGCATCAAAATAATAATTTCTAAGCCAAAAACAACTCCTCATGTGCTAGGGACTCTACAAGTCCCCATTCCTTCTGCAATTGGTAATCTAATTTATTTTTCATCCATCCAGGGCATTCAGAATCGGAGTCCAGAAAACTTAAAAATTCTTTTGTATTGTTCTATTTAATTACTCAAAAATAAACCAGATCTCTTTTCATGTTTCCAGACGATCTGGCTGAGTTAGCAGAAGACAAATAGAGTGAAAGCTAATTGCGTCTTCCCAAAAAACCCAGAGAAAAGTAAGCGATAGGAAACTTTCTCTACGATTCACAGCCTTGATGAACAATATGACAAAGGAAAAAAAATGAGGTCTGCAATATTGTTGAAATCTAATGTCTTATTTATTTCTTTTTCTCTTTAAATTCTGGATGAACAAACCTGAGAATCCGAATGAACCATAAAGGAAAAGAGGAGCGCTTGGTTTAATCCGATAGAAAGATCATAAACCTAGAGTGGATTTCCATGCTTAGACTAAGTATCTAAGGGATTTTGAATTATTATTGCAAACATAAAGAGAAAATGAGAAAAGCTTTCTATTGTGTTTCTAAGCCTTGGGCTGGAGTTTGGGGAAAAATAACGCACGTGTACTGCAAATACCCTTTATAAAGGCAGGAGAGTTTGAATAGGGGAGGTGTGTGTTAATACCAGCATTCTTTTTGCTTTTTACCAGGTTATAGCAAATTTTCTTATACAGGCACATCTCAGAGATATTGCATGTTGAGTCCCAGACCACCACAATAAGAATATTGCGCTAAAATGAGTCCCATGGATTTTTTGGTTTCCCACTGCATATAAAAGTTATGTTTATACTATAATGTAGTTTATTACATGTGTGATAGCATTATGTTAAAAAATAATTTTAAAAGACTTTATTCCTAAAAACGCTCATCACGATCTGAACCTATTGAAAAATGTGCCAATAGACTTGGTTGATGCAGGGTTGCCAGAAACCTTCAATTTGCTAAGAAAAAAAAAAAGTAATATCTATCAAGAGAAAAAAGTGAAGTGTAATAAAATGAGGCATGCCTGTATATAAATACATTTTGGGGGGTGGGGAGTATTATTTGAGTCATCACTTCTTATAGTCATTTAAAAAATGATCACCTTTGATTGTCTTTATTGTTCATGTTCAAATTCAGTTCAGTGAAATATCCTTTAAAAACAATACCTAAATATTGATCAGTAAATAATTAGATGGCTGATGAAAATAAATGGTATTTTACCTTGAGACTGATAACAGCATGTGTGGACCCACATAGAAAGTGTTTTGCAGGATGGAGATATTAACTAACTTTTTTATGATTAAACTTTGCGTTTTCTCGAGCTATAGTTGCTAAATTATTAAAGAGTTTCTTGGATAGTAATTATTAACCATCTTTGAACACAAAGAGTTCACTAGTGGTGAGGAATCAATCATAAACACAACTGATAGATGTAGGGAAGTGAGCAGACAAAGGGCACACACACATAAGGGGCTCCTTTCGAACAGGCGAAGCAAAAGAAAGGCTCCTTGAATGTACCAGATGACACATGGCACGTTAGAACTGGGAGGGACCCTAGAATCCATTCACGGATAAGAAAACAAGGGTGTCGAGGAGATAACTGAGCAGTTTAACATCTCATATCTCATTAGAGGCAGAGCAGGAAGCAGAACCAAGAAACCTTGATACTGAGATCCCTTTCAATCCATTCTGATGACACAGTTTGTACCTCAAGGAGCCCAATGTGTCAGTGAGTGCTTCTCAAACTTCTATACCCGAGTACCTGCAAATGACTGAATATTCCCTACAGAGACCCAAGGACCTGGAGAAGCCTGTGCATTTGCCGAAAGTGAGAAATTTCGCAGAAGTCTGCACTTTTAGCTTACAATTCACGTGAATTGAGTGAGTTATTCCATAGATCCCACATATATATGTGTATATGTACACATATATATGTATATGTATATATACACACATATATACACATATATATGTATATGTATATATACACACATATATACACATATATATGTATATGTATATATATACACATATATATACACATGAATATGTATATGTATATATATACTTATATATGTATATGTATATGTATATTTTCTTTTAACATAATCTTTTAATAATAAAATATATAATATTTTATGTGATATTTTAATAATAAAAGGCTGTGTTGTCCTCATATTTTAGGGAAGATAGGCCATTCCAAGCAGATGCTTTTGAAAGCATCTTCTAAGAAAGCATCTTCTGCTTAGCTCTGGCCCAGAGGGGACACATAGCCGCTGCTGGGAAATAAGAGGCAGTGAACGTGTTGTTACTCTGAAAAACTAAGAGTGTGGTAAAGAGGCTGTGGAGAAGACACTTGCCCAGGGTCACAGAGTCTGTTAGCAGCCTGCTTGTCCTCTAGCTCCCGCTGCCAAATTACTCTTGCTGTGAGCTGGACCACCAAGAGGCTCACTGGCAGCCATGAGAAGCCCAACACATCTGGTCGGAGACCCGAAGCATATGAGACACATCTGATCTTTCCATCACTCCACCCAAGTCACCCTCTGACCTTCACAACGCCTCCCTGGAGTGGTAGGGGCGGTGGCGGGGGGTTGGGCGGGGTTCCAGGATCACAATTCACCATTGTCTCTTCTAATTGCAAAAATCCAGGGGCACCGTCCTGAGGCCTCAGCCTCTTCCTGCCTTCTGAATCTGAAGTCAGACTTCTGGACAGGAGCAGACATCTCCCCCTCCCTCACATTTCTGCTTGGTCTGGTCATGGTGGTCCTTTTATACTCATTTAAAATTGAGATGACTGAAGCTCGGACAAGTGATCACCCAGCTAAGAAACAACAGAGTCAGAATTCAGACCCACAGCTGTCAGAAGTCTCCATAAACTGAGCTCTTTCCACCTCTTTAAGACTGTCATTTTGGCTTGTTTCTCCAAAAGGATGGACGTGCGCATAGGACAATGGAAGGGTGGACTAACACGTCCCTGGTCCGCTGTCTGTGGTGGCCCTGAATTTAGCATGAGGATACAGAGAGGAAGGAGACATAGTTTGTACCTCAAGTAGCCCAATGTGTCAGTGAGTGCTCCTCAAACTTCTGTACCCAAGTACCCGCAAATGACTGAACATTCCCTACAGAGCCCCAAGGTGCTGGGGAAGCCAGTGCTTTTGCCGCATGTGAGAAATTTCTTGGAAGTCTCCAGTTTTTTATTACAATTTATATGAATCGAGTGTGTTATTCCAAAGCTCATATATATATATATATATATATATATATATATATATATATATATATAGTGGTTTGAAAAAAAAAGGGTGGCTTGCCCCCTAGATCTTTTAGGGAAGACTGGACATTCCAAGCTGAAGCTTTCAAAGCATCTTCCAAGAAGTTCTGCTTAGGTCTGGCCCAGGGGGGACTCATAGCCCCTGTTGGGAAGCAGGAGGCAGTGAATGTGTTGTTATTCTGCAAAACTAAGAGTGTGGCAAAGAGGCTATG
>CM053513.1:6689671-6749910 GCA_028627145.1 Eidolon dupreanum
TCAGCTGGGTGACCTGGGCAAGTTATTCAACCCCTCTGTGCATCAGCTTTTTTATCTGGGGAATGGAGCTAACGAAGGTCCCTCTGCCACAGGGTCGCTGTCAGGAAAACTGAACTAATAGATTTGTCGGGTCCTTGGACAGTGCCTGGTACATAAGAAATTCTGTATCAGTGTTGGCTGCCATTAACATACTGCCCTCCTTAGGGGCCCAGACTTCTTCCCACACCCCGACTCAAAGGCTTGATTAAGGAGCCGTGACAATAGGGTCATTATTTTGCCCTGTTGAAGCCAGTGTCTTCGGGCCTGCCTGGGTTCCTGCAGGGTTCCTTACCGAACCTGAACGTGACAGGGCTGATTATTTCTCCTCTCGGCCAATGCAGCAGACGCCTGGTCTCCTGGCAGGCTTTCCTGCCTCCTGGAGAGGCCGTCTTCCGAGGGGTGTGTGCAACTTCCTGGCCTCTTTCTCCCCAGAGCTGAGGAAAAAGAATTTACAAATTGAATCTTCCTTTGGAAACCTAGCTACACTAAGCACCTGTGTCTTTAAGCCCATACACGGAAAACTAAGTATTTAATAACTTATCAGAGAATGTGCAAAAGAAAGAGAGAAAAATGCCCATTTGGTCACGTGGCTCCTCTGCTTTAGACATTTTAATATGAAAATTGGCCCACTGCCTCCTGGACAGAGTGCAGACTCTGGCTTGACAACTTCCCCGCTCTGCCCTAACTGCCCTGCCCAGCCTCGTTGCTCCAGGGCCCAGGGGCCTCTCCTGCCAACTCCAGCCTCACAGAAGCTCTTCGAGTTTCCGCAGTTGGCCAAGTGCTTTCTGGCCTCCAGGTTTGCTGGGTGCTGTTCCTCAGCCTCCAGTCCCCAGCCCCCACTGTCCTTTACCTGACCGACTCTACTTCATCCTTAAAGTCTCAGTTTCCTCATTCCTTCCTCAGGGAGGCCCTCCTGGGTCTTCCAAGTCTGAGTTAAAGGCCTCTCTTAGGTGCTGCCTCAGCAGCTGTCTCTTCCTCCATCGCTGACGGTACTTGATCGTTACTTAGAGAGGCCTGAGCACCTCGTCCCATGGTTTTTCCTTGTCCCGTTGCACCTTCAACAGCAGTAAAGAGTACCGGATGAGTGTATTTATTCCTGAAGGCATGTTTTTTGCTTTCGAGGGGTTTACAGTCTGTTGGAGGGGAGGGCTGAAGATCACACTGCACACGCACAGAACTGCGAAGCCGTCATCAGTTCAGTGAGCCCCTCCGGTGAGTGGAATTCTAGGAAGGGTTTTGTCCAGATTTAGCCAGAGCAGAGGACGTGGCAAGGAGTGCTGAGAGATAAAGCTGGACAGAAAGCGGAGGTCCTATCGGGAAGGCCTTTGTAAGCGAGATGAAAGCATTTAGATGTCATCGGAGCACGATAGGGAACCAGGAACTGTTTTAAGCAAGGGAAACTGGCTATCTGCTAAGCTAACCATGACAAGACAATTTCACACATGTCATCTGCAGAGGCCAACCTTCACCCGCTTCTCTTCCCGCAAGGCACAGGGAAGCCTCAGTGTTTAGATTCAGATTTCTCTTCTCCCATCTCTGCCCCTTATCAGCCAAGTGGCCTTATTCAGTCTTCCAAATGCCCATATCATCATATGAATAATAGGAATAATAACAGAATCTACTTATTCAGAATTATGAGAACCAGAGGAGATAATATAAGAACAGTACGTGGCACAGTGGCTGGAACAGAATAGGAAAAGGAGTTATAATGACAGTCATCCTTAGTAGCAGTCATGACAGCAGCAGTAATAATAGTGGTACAGACACCATTTTAATATATAACGTGAAGGAGCTGCCTCCAGAAATGACACTCTGGGAATTGATGGAAAGCCTCTTATTTTGCAGATGCCACCTCGGAAGGCAGACCACTGTGAAGTCTCCTTCCCCTTGTCCCTCCTTGACTTGTCCAGGGTTGATGTGCCTTCGGCAGCGAGCTTGTGCAGCTGGAAGACCCGCTTCACCAGCACAAAAAGAATGGGCTCTGGAGGAGCAGGCAAGAGAAAAGGCCAGAGGGGCTGGGGGAGGGTAAGAAGAGACTGGAAGCCCAAGGAGAAAAGAAAAAGGCTTTTCTACTGATGCGCAGAAGTTAGCCATGCTTCTCCCCAGCACACAACACGCACGCACACACAGGAGCACACACACCAGTGAAAACGAAGAAGTAGTCTGTGGAAAGGGTCAAAAATGTATTCCCTACCAGTAATAGGATGAAACACACTTTAAATTGGAGTTAAAAGACTGTTTTATGCATTTTGCTCCACCCCATTTGCAAACGAGCCCTGGGCAAGTGCTACACCTTTGTATTCTTGCTCTTTCTTGCTCTTTCCGGCCCTAGCGGGGATGGTGCCAAGATCCGTTATTATTACCAGCGTGGTCATTATTTCGAGGTGAATGCACTGAGCACTCCCCTGAAGTCTGTGGGGGATCTGGATTTCCTTGGGGGATCAAAGAGTAGATGCAAAGTGTGAAAAATGGAGGTCAACGTGGGGTCAATCCTCCCTGGAAATATGTCTCTATATTGGAAATCAATCTTATCTAAATAACTATTAGAAAAGGCAGTCATTCTTATATACCAGTTTGTACACCCCCAAAGTTCTATTTCCTGGTAAGCCTCCCTCATCTTCCCTTCACCCTTTCCCCTACAAAGCCATTAATCTCTTACCTCCGCTACTTAGACGTGAATCCTTTTAAAAAAGAGATTGGCACAGAGACAGATGATTGAAATGATTTCTGCCTCCTCCCACCCCCCAGGAAGAAGAGAACAAAGTGTTTAGGCTTTTGACCGTTTCAGCTTGATGTGATTATGTGGAGTCCTGGCTTGACAACTCCTGGCTTGACACATCCCGTTCAAAATCAGCCGCACATACTGAGAGCAAACGCGAAGTCACTTGCAGATACCAGAGTGGCAAGTGGCTCCTCACTCGGCTTTCAGTAACAGCTCTGCCTTGAGTGTGTGGGAAGGGAATTTCTAGGAAGAAAAGATAGATTGAGTCTTATGCAAGATTTAAACATCTCTTTCCAAATTTCTTACATTTTGATATTATCACTCAGCTGACTGTGGTATATTCTCCCAGCAACCAAATTGCTTATCTACTTGTGTCCCAACTGGTTATTGAATAAACAGTGGATTCCTGCCCTTTCTCTATTTCTCTATTAAAAAATATTCCAGCATTCCTCACTGGGAGTCTTTGTGAGTCCTAAAGAGTTAGTGGTTTTCCTGTTTAATTCTTCTCTGTTCTGGAAAATATGTGAGATTTAAATTTCAGTGATAGAGTTGTGACAGATGTCCGAAGAGGTGACAGTAGCTCAATTTATAAAGGGCAGTCTGCAAGATTTTTGTTATTCTTATTCCAAGTGTTTGACAGTAGTGCTCTGCCTGTGTTAATATCCTAGACCAGCAAATGACAGTTGAAGAGAATTGTCTTGGTATGAATGAAATCTTTTTGCTTGGAGCCATCTGCAAGCTGAGGTATGTTGATAAGCACTCCATAAATTGTAACGTTAACAACTCATCCTCCCGTTTAAGAGAGAAGCCAGCATACACCAACTCTGCAGATGACAGTCTCAGGTTCTCCAGCTGGAGAAGAAAAGGTTATAAACAACTCTCCTTTCTCCCTGAGCTAGCTGCTGAGCAAAGGGAATTGGCAAAAAAAAAAAAAAAAAAAAAAAAGACAATAGTCACCACCAGTTTCTGCTAATCACTCTCCTTAAGAGTGGAAGCCGACTGTGCAAAGCCTTTCTAAGCCACTCAGCCATGTCACGTTTAGGTCATTCATCACCATTCCTAGCACCACTGAAGGATGGTTTGGTTAATGGCATTACTTCCTGAGTCAGGCTTCTCACTATCAGCAGGCACGATTTATGCCTCATTATTCTTTTGGCTAAAGAGTTCCTCAAATTTCATGAGGGCTTCCTTTTCCCACGGGATGAGGAGGAAGAGGACAACTCCCATTCTGGTCACGCTTTGTTTTCCCTTTTGAATTGGGACTGATCTATGTTCGTCTTCCTTTGACCATCTCCATAATTGATGGGCCTCTAGATTTATTGCAATTAAGGGTCTGTCCACACGACACTCACTGATGGGTTTGGTCTGGTCTCTGACAAAAGTAGTGAATTGGGTGGTGAAAACCTTGATCCAATTACTGATTGATTGAATAGAACCTGTCAGAGTAGCCCCTGAACTGTGAGTAAATAACCCAGAGAAAGGGAATCTGGAAACTTTTCAAAACGTCATCTGAATATGGTGCCTTCTTCACTACAGCTTGTTATGGCATGGCAATTGTAGTCTTCTTTCGGCCACGTTGATGTTTTTGTATAGCCGTCTACTATTTTCTGCTCACCAGCTATCAGGGTAAGTAAAATGTGAGTTTTCTAAGTTCAGTCATAACACTCCCTTTTAGTAAATGTCTGGTCAACCAAGTTACTCAGATCTGATGTCCTAGACTATGCAACCTCAGGGAACCATTCAGATGATCAGGTTAGAAAAGTAATCGATTGAAACCAACACAAATATCATAGCAGACATGGTAGGTAGCCTATTGATTTATCATTTCCCGAGCCTTTCTCACTAACAGAACCCCAGTGTGTGGAGGTATTTGATGGTGAAGTGTTTGGAGGGTCCTCCCCAGGCCCAAGAGTGAATCCTTGCCACTCCAGGTTTAGTTTTGAGCTCGTAGCATAACTTTAGTCAATGAAGCATAAAACGGAATCTCCTTGAAAGATTTTGAGAAAGTTTTTCTGCCCTAAGAAACATCAATACAAAAGGAACAACTGTCCTTTTCTATCTCTGGATGAGCTTCTGTAGGGTGCAGGGTGACCTTGGGAGATGTTGCTGCCATCTTGCTACCACTGGTGGGAGGAGAAGGGTGGGGTGGAAGTTCCAGAAAGTTGAAAGGAACTCATATATTGAAGAGCTGCATTATTCTGGAACCACTTGTCTTTGGAATTTTTTGTTATATGGGATAATAAACCCCTTACTGCTTAATGTATCATTGGTGGAGTTTTCTGCAACTTGCAGCTGGAAAGCCTCATTATATAAACATGAAACGAGTGAAATATCACCAACGAAAGCATAAAGTAATATACTCTGAAACCTTGACCAAACCAATATTTATGGCTCTGGGATGAGTTGAATGGCATGTCAAAAAAGTTTTTAATTGCTAGATTAAATATCAGGAATCAGGGGACAGACTCTCTAATGCATAGAGGAAATCAAATTTAGAATTTTAATATGAGGGAAAAAATGATATTGATGTTCATTGTCAAGACTAAAATTGCACATAATGCTAAAGGAAAGAGGCCAGACAAAAATGCTACATACTTTACGATTTCATTTATATAAAATGTCCAGAATAAGCAAGTCCACAGAGATGGAAAGCAAACCAATGTTTGTTAGGATGTGGGGGTGGGGGTGGGATGGGTAGGAGGATTGGGGGATGACCATGAAGTGGGTACAGGGTTCCTTTTGGGGTGATGAAATGTTCTAGAACTAGACAGTGGTGATAGTTGCCCAACAGTGTAAATGAACTAAATGTCACTGAATTGTATACTTAAAATAAATGGATAGTAAATTTTATGTTATTATAACAAAAAAAAATTAAAGAAACATGTAACAAGCACAGTGTGGCAATGACAGGAGACGCATTCCCGTTCATGAACTAAATTCATCATAAAGTCTTTGAAAAAATTTTAATTTTAAAATTGTTGGTTCTTCCCACATCTTAAGATGAATTAAATGGAAGTTATTTATAAAACATGTTGTCAGTTAACTGATCGTTTTTAATTAAAAATTGTTGAAGTTTTTTAAAAAGACAACAAATATACCACTTGTTTTTGCAAAATGTCTATTATGTCCTATGATGCAGTTATGAAACATTTATTAGTTCCCTATGCACACCAGGACTGACCTAGATGCTGAAAATATGAAGCCCTTGAGTTGCTTAAGAAAAACCTTGTCTGAAAACAAAAATTTTGATTCTGTAGGCTAAGCCTGTTTCTTGGACATAAGCCATTCCTATACAAATAGAAATCTCATGATCAAACAGGGTAAAATATTTCGCTCTAATTAGAAATTAGAAAAAGCCTACTAATATGAAATTTTGATTGATATGTTCAAGCTCTAGGGAAAGTGGGAATCGATGCTGCCAATATTTTATGTGGTGTGTTAGGGTAAAGCATTATTTTCATTTCACTTCAATATAGTTGTTCAATATAGAAAAGGTCTGAGCTATTGAGCTGAAAATATACTACTTTTTCACACACAGAAACAGAAACAGCAGCATTAGCAATATCCCTGATATGCTGAATATTACAATTGTCAAACACTTGAGAAGACTAAGGAAGATATCATTATTTAACTAAGAAGAACTTACATATTTGAAACAGTTACTGTTACTTATTTTTCAATGAGGATTAATAATTTTATTTCCTCAAAATATTTCTTTAGGAACACAGTTGACAGCCGACTGAAGTAAGTGGATGAGGGATGGAAAGATTGCTTGGAGAAGCTGCTCTCCCAAAGTGGGCTGGAAGCAGGAGTGAGTTTTGTTTCATACCCTCAAGTGTGTTCTTGCTTTTAATATCTCTCTCAGAAGGTGTGTGTTATGATTTCCTAAGTGTGGGTCATTTTGCGTGGAAATGGCCATCTTTGTTCAATTTTTCAGTGTACTGATTCAGTCTCTCCCCTCTCTCTCCCCCCTACCCCCACCCTGTTTTGTGTGTGTGTGTGTGTGTGTGTGTGTGTGTGTGTGTGTGTGTGTGTGTGTGTGAAGGTTCTTAAACTGAAGAAGCCTGAAGGGAAATCACTGTTTTGGCTTAGATGTAGAGCAGAGAAAACTATTCTGATGTAAATATGCCTGTCATGGGCTTGGGTCTCCCGGCTCCTAAAGTTAAGGCACAAGTGATTCAGAAGAGATCTCGGGGTGAGGTCCTTTTATAGAGACTGGCACTTTTGTGGATAAGCAAACATTTTCTAGGCTTTCCCAAAAGACACTGGAATCTCAGTGGCTTTGGGAAAGACTATTTTGAAGTGGTTTCATTTTTTTGTTTGTTTGTTTTGCTACAGAGGTGCTATGAGCGGATCCTGAGTGGTTGAATTTTCGAGTTTTTGTTTATCAAAAAGGAACACAGAAATCTCTGAGAGTGAGATTCACACCCAGTCTTGTAGTAATTTTCCAACAGGCTAATTAGACTCCGGTCATAAATCTCAATGGTTTCCTTCCCTCTGTTGGCAGCTAGCCTCATGTACTTAGACCGTTAAGAAGTGGGCTGCATCCCCAAACTTTTGCTCCCCCTCTTTTTCTGAATCAAATGGTCCTATCCAGCAGAAGAGAGTACAGCTGACAATCTCTGTTTTCTCTTGCGTAGGAGCAAACTTCCTTTGATCTCAACCCTTGACTTTATGGCAGTCAGCCACATCCCGGAAGGAAGCAGGACAGAGTTAGGGCAAGTCATATTTATTTTAGAGGAACCCGAAGGGGCAGGGAGAACATTCAGACATGAGCAGGTATGCCGCAGAGCAGAGCGGAGCAGAAATCTGGAAAATGTAAGAGAGAAAGAGAGAGAGAGAGAGAGAGAGAGAGAGAGAGAGAGAGAGAGAGAGAGAGAGAGAGAGAAAACTCTTTTGGAAAGTTTGAAAACCCCCAAAGTATCAGCTTTCAGAGGGACCAGATACACTATCAGGAAGGATGCACAACCCAAGATGAATTACTTTTATGAGGTTTTGTGACAGCCAGGGGAAGGGTGGACAGAAATCAAAGGGTTCGCCTTGCTCGCTGGCGTGGTTTCCAGTCCCCGATTCTCTGCTTGTTGTGATAAGTGGACTGGACCGGCGTTCAGTCCTCACGGTGCCAACACCAACACCGTGCATCACAGATGGACTTTAAACAGGGCTTTCTCCCCAACAGCTGCCTCGCGTCCTGTTTTGAGAGCACAACCTCATATAAGTCAACAGGAGCATCTCTCCGCCTGTCTCCTGGAGCGCGGGGTAGCCCTATAACCTCCTTGGGGAAGCGAGACTGAAGTCATCTGCACGTGCAGTAAAGGACCCCGCCCCTGGCCCTCAGCGAGCCATCTGTTCTCTAGAGAATGGTACTGTCTTCTTTGGAGGACACATATGGGTGGACATTTTGCTTTTAGACAAAGTCAGGTGCTCAAGTTTGTTTTCTCTGTGACAGTAATCAAACTACAAATACGCAAATTCTAGTCACAGAAGTCTTTATTGGGAAAATACTTGCTATCAGGGGCAGGTGCTCGGCAGGCTTTATGTATGCCATCGCTCATCTCCGATTTAAAATTTGGAGACCCTTCAAAAATCTTTGAAAGTGTATCCTGCTCTCTTTTGTGACCTAATTTGATTGGACCACCTTTTCCTGTGTCTGGACCAGTTGACGCTGCAAATATAGCTAAATGATTTTTCCCCCTGTGGTTCTCTGTCTTGAATGAAGAAGATGCAAACTGCTGAATGAGTAGGCTGGCTTGAGTTAGAATCGAAGGAATCCTTTAATTATAAGTGAATGATTCCCATGAGTGAAATTTCTTTAAGAGTTCTGGAGGACTATCGGTGAAATTGTCACGTTGTTAAATAGTTTCAAATACTCATTATTTAAATTATCCCAACATTGCATTTTTGTTTGAGTAATATATAAAAATAAATCTCTAGAATAACATACTATTTAGTTTAATAAAATAACATTTAGGCGAAGTCACTAGATGTCCCTCTTCCTTTATTCTTGGTAACCATAAAGAAAAAGTGTTCCCAATTCAGTACTCATTGCATCCTCACTATAGACAATTTCTCTGCTTTAAGTAAAGGTATCTGGACATGAAGCCAAAGTCTCAACTCACTACACACAAGCACTAGAAAACTTGGTAGGTTCCACAAAAAAGATTGTTAGCTTTATCAATGTATTGACTGTGGGGTTGTTACATGGTAAGAACCCACAATGATTTTTTCCTTTTTTTATGATGTTAATTGCATGTTTTATTATAATATCATGTACTTAACTGTAGAATGTTTAAAAATTTCAGAAAATAACAAGAATAAATATCACCAGTGATTCTAATTTCCAGGGCAAGCGCTACTAAACTTTTGGCATATTCCCTTTCTATTTTCATATATATGTATACATATATATATATATATGTGTATATATATTTATAAAATTTAATACACACTTCATATATAACTTTGTGTCCTATTGTTTTCATAACCCTGTAATGCTTTTAAATTATTTAATTTTCAAGAAAACTTTTGGGAATTATCTGTCTATTCATGTTCTTTTCCCATTTAACATTGCATTATTCATCTTTTTATTGTTTTAATCGTTCTTTACATATTCTGAATACTAGACTCATATCAGATATATGACTTGCAAATATTTTGTCACATTTCGTGGGCTGTCTTTTCACTCCCTTCATAATGTCCTTTGATGCACAAAATTTTAAATTTTGAAGAAGTCCAGTTTACCTGTTATTTTTTTCTTTGGTCTCTGCATGTTTGGTGTTATATTTAAGAAGCTATTGTCTGGTGAAAATTTTCTGGAACTAGACTAGTGGGATGGTGGCAGAACATTAGAAATGTACCAAGTGCCACTGAATGTACCCCTTAAAATACTGAAAATGATCAATGTTATGTTATGTCTATTTTACCACCATAAAAAGGGAAACCATCACCTTACCCAAGGTCGCAAAGGTTTATGACTATGTTTTCTTCTAGAGTTTGGATCTTTTATTCACTGTGAGTCCATCTGTGTGTGCGGGGTGATGTGGGAGTCCAGCCTCATTCTCTTGCATGTGCGTATCCAGCCGTGTCAGCACCAATCATTGAAAATCTCATAGCATTCTTTTCTATGACATTACAGCTATTACATCATTTACCACAGGGCTCTGCATCTCGAGTTATTTGTGTGTCTGTGCCCCCATAGATGATAGGTTTATTGCTTATCTCTTTATAATTCTCCTCTTTACCACACAACAAACAGCTCCTTTACATTCAGGATGCTGTATATAGTAGATGGTCAATGACTTGTTGATCTAAATTTACATTATGAAGAAACAATGATTATCCTTGGTGAGTTTTACTATGAAAACTTTTGGGGCCTTATTGCTGCAAGACCTGCTTTCCTTCTCGACAGCTGTCAATTAATATTTATGTAATAAAAATGTGTGTACGACCTGTGCATTGGGACTTTTGGGGGTCCATAATTAGCACTTATCTCTTCCCTGATTTTTAGAAGCACTTGAAAGATAGGCTCAAGCGTCAGGTGGGTGTGTAAAAAATTATTTTCCTTTGTTGTGGGGGTGAGTTATTGGGAGAAGGTGGCTTGGATCTGAAGCCAAACAGGTTTGCTAAGGCTTTGTCTGGAATGAGGTGTAGTTTTTACAAAGCTATGGGCACAACTCCACAACCATAGACTTCCTGCACAGGGCAGACTGCTTCCCCTTAATGGAGAACAGGTCAGGAGCTGGGGTGGATGCTCAGTTCCTCTTCCCAGATTCATTGATTAGATACCTCATTCAAGGGAGAAGTGAGTGAGGGACAGAGAAGAAAAGAGGTGGAATCCTCTGTGCTATCATCCTTAGTAGATGAATTCTTCCCATTTGGGAAACCTAAGCAAATATCTGTCACACATAAGGATGCACCATGGAGGAGAATGAAAAAAGGATGGGCAATATACCAGGAGTGTCCTCTGATGGAGATTCCTCTGTATGGAAACATGTAGAGTAGAGGAGAAAAGTTCCATTTAACAGAGGGTTCAGTTGGTGCCTCATACCAAAGCGATGCTTTAGGATACTCCTCCGATTATAATCCCAGACTCAGCATCGAGCTACCACAGGGCCACATGCCATGAGGCCAGAAGGACATTTTGAAATTAACTGTAAGTCTTTCCTTAGCTACTTTTCACTTCTGCTAAATTGCACGATAAAGTTTGTGATTGACCTCATGAAGGAAAACATTTCTCTATTCATTTAGCTAAGAAGAATTTTTGTTATTTTTTTTAACACACATCTTTTTTATGTCACTTTCTATGTTAGCATTTAACGATCCTTCCCTCTGTGAGAGATCCTAAAGTCCACTGAGTGAGTCATGTGAGACCAGATGACAGAGTATGTCTGGAGTCTGCGAGGCTATTCAGTTTACACATGTGAAAGTTAAGGAAGTTCATAATTCTGAGTTTTATGAAGGAAGCCTCCCTTGCTGTAATTTCCTTAATCAAACAATAGTTATGTGGAGATCCAATGCCTTTTCTGTGATTTTCCAAAAGCCACTTAACATAACCTTTTAACTTGACGTTTTTAAGGTACACTCACTGGTTTCATATGAACTCGTTCCTTTTCCGAAAAATGCATTATTCGAAATGGAGTTTATGAAATTAAACTGATGTATGAAGATTACACACAGTGGCCAGACCCAAACTCTGCCATCCAGGCCACCTCCTTGCTGGAGGGAGACCTCTACAAGGGCCCTGGGAACTCATCTAAGTTTTTCAAATGAAGGGCCCTGTTTATTATTTGGCTCATCATAGGATCAAAAGGAATGTGCGTGGAATGACTGAATAGCTTGTTTGGCTTATGGAAGTTAAAGGAATCCTTTGCTCTGGAGGAAAGGAAGAGAGGGGGAAAGGAACAGAAAAATCAGAGAATAAGGCGTAGGAAGAAGAAACTAAACAGAAAGAAGTTGAGGCAGTCCTGAAACACACCTGTGTGTTCTTTGACACCCCTTCCCATCCGGGAGCTGTTAAAGACACTGCCTTTCTTGCAGGTTCATAGCTTTTTCTACTTCTTGCTTGATGGTTATTCTCTGATGTCTCTTTATTTTTTTCTGCAGAGGTCGCCAGACTCATCTTTCTATAACTCAGCTTTGATTGTACTATTCTCTGGCTCAAAAACAATTACTATCTCCTGTTACTTCCTAGGCCCAGCAAGGGTGGCGTCATGTCAGCCCAAGTTTTTTGGCACCCAATGTCCCATCCCGTCCCACCAATGACCGGGATCCTTCTCCACATGGGCTCTGTTCTTACCTCCATGACTTTATTTATGCTGGGCCTTTAGACCATAGTGGGGGGAGCATCCGCCCCACTTTACTTCCTGCCAAAGTCGTAGGTATCTTTCAACTTCCTGTGTGATTCCCCCATATCAACTTCCTGACCTCCTCCAATATGCTCTTTCCTTTCCTCTTGAGCCCTTTAACACTTAAACATGTGTCATTTGTGATCCTGTCATATCCTAACTCGTACTTTGTTTATTTTGTATACTTCTCACCTTTTTCTGACAATATGTAAGGTCTCTGAGTGCATGAAGAGAGCTTTACTCCTATTTCCATCCCAGGAAAACTCTGGCAGAATGCTTAGCACCCAGAGGTTCTCAAGATTCATTCCTTGAATGAAATTCCTCCTTTCTTATTTGATACTTTATGAAAATGCCGATATTTTTGGAGAGGCTTTATTCTTTCCTTTCTTCACTTGTAAAAATGATTTTCACAAAGCATGTTGTTTTATCTTTAAAAACAGGAATTTTAATTTACCACTGAATTTATCATTAATAGATACACTATATGCCTAGTTTGAAAACTAGAACACTCCATAGAAGTAAACGCTTCCAACTTTTAGCTCCTTTGTGTGGTTTTTAACAAGAGGTGCTACTGAACTCCCGCCCCTTTTGATATAGCCATATTCACATCATCCTAAAACACTGGAACTTTAAGAAATGACTTCAAAAGTAACAAAATCTGATATTAAAAGCAGAACATTCGAAAAATATAGGAAAGTGACTTGTGAGTTTCAGATGTCAGAAGTTTTCGCTGGGATAAGCTGGAGCCTTGAACAGTAGACTCCAGCAAATGTCTAGGTACAAGGATAGTATGCAACAGATTCTTGCTATATATCTCTAGACTGCTTTTCAGAGAATTTACACCAAAGAAGACCAAAGGAATGACTCTAGTGGTGGAAAATTTTGGCTCCTAGATAGGAAGGTAATTTTGAAGTATGTGTTAGGAACTATTCATCATTCTCAAACATCCTGAGACTGTAACCAGTGAGCTTTATGTCACCTCTGTGTCAGATTTTCAAGTGGATTATTTAATAAATAACTTGTGACTCCTCCATTAAGGATTACTGTTCACCAGCCTTGGTTCCCCAGGAATAAATTGGTCGTGGAGGATGAAATCCACCATGTACCTAGGATGGCACCTGTCGAACCAACTTATTTGAGCAGCAGAGTCTGTGGACTTGCAGCTCAGGAATCACACAGTGTTTTTAGATTTTAACAAGGCATCTGATGAGATTGCTCATAATGTTCTCATGGGTGAAATGGAGCGACATGGCGTCATATGACCCGAATAAGAGAGAGATGGTTTCTACACGGCAGAACTTAGTCAAGTGGAAATCGCAGAGGAATCATTCTCAGTTTCATATGAGGACTCCTTAAACAGAAGTAACTGTCCCAAAAGGAAAAGGCCTGCCTGTGACCCTGGAGATATTTGAGCAGAAGTCAAATGGACACTTGCCAGGGATGGTACAGAGGGGACTTGAGTACTGAAGATGTGTTGGAATTCAGTGTCTTTTAAGGTTTTTATTTATTTATTTTTTAAAATACAGTCTTTGATTCTTGCTGTAGCTAAAGGCATGGCTAGATGAGATATGTCCTCAGTTTGCAGACATAGTTTGTGCCATCCAACCCAGCTGGGTTCTCGCGGCCAGATTGTTTTGGGTATCAAACAGAGAGTGTCAATGGATGAGAGCAAAAGAGTGTCAACCACAGGAAGAGGCTAATGAAACGTGTCCTGCCGACTGTGACTGGATATCTCGTCACCCTAAGAAACAGGATAGCTTGGGTGTATCAGGCAGTTTCCTGGGTGAGTCACCAGCTGGTCAGCAGGAAGTGATAAGGAGGCCATTATGTCCTAATCAAGGTGCTCATACCTGAGGGCGAGGGGTGGACTCAGAGACTTCATAAGGTTCCTGTCTGGCTAGTGAGTCTAAGACACAGTGACTCAGTGACCTAGAAGAAATGAGGATTTCCTGTTAAGTCAGGACCCGGAGCCAAAGCTGGCCACCCACTGTCATCAAACTCCTCTGGGGAGAAAAGCAACGTCAGCCATAGCCCCTTGGCCTCAGAGCTTCTGCCTGCCGCTGTCAGACACTCCAGGAGGAGAGAGTTGCCCTGAACTCTGGCTGTGGCTAATAGCATTCTCATGACTTTCTCACTTGAGGCCTGCCCCATCACCCCTCTGATTAGGACTGGAAGTTTGGAGTCTGGATGGCTGGCTTCCTGCAGACGAGGCTGGGAGGCTGAGCTGCAGCCAGCAATTCATGGAGGTCACTGGGTCGGTGTTCTCCTCTCTTTTCCTGTTCCCCGAGGCAGCATTTTGAATAAACAACTCCTTCCTCTCACAAACCGAGAGGTAAAAATACTTCTGGGGTCCCACTCGCTGCCTCCCAGGTCCTCTCGTTCTCCCCGATTTCCGTCCTTTTGGGGTGTATCATCACGACTAGTAGGAGTGGGGCAGACAGGCTCCAACATTAACACTTTTCCATTTGGGAAATGGTCTTATTTACAGGAATTTCTTCTGTGTTTGGAAAGATTCTATGTTTTCTTAAAGGTCTTTTCCTTGCAGCAATCAAGATTTGAAAAATTCCACAAAGAAATATTTCCATTCCTGGTCATGCATGATATCATGCATCACTTAGAATTGGATGAACGTAATTAAAACAAGCAGGAGGTTCAAATACACGTAGAAATATCAAGATCTCTGAATGCCGGCATAGGAATACAAAGTTGGTGTCTGTCATTAACCACCTCTGCTCTGTTTTCCCAGTTTTATTCACTCCATCAATGGCTACATACCTCTGCACAACCAGGAGACAATTGCTAACTACAGACAGACGCCCAGATTTTTGATGATGATGCTTTCTTTAGGACAAACAAACATAAGATGCCTGGAGAAAAAAATGCTCTAAAAATGTAAATAACATTTTGAATACCAGTCTGGCTGCCGCATGATTAGAAATCATTCTGTTTTCTTGTTTACTCTAAGTTCATTACTTAGAAACCACTGAATTTGGAAATTCAGGGTAAGACATCTATTCTTTCAAGCTTCTCTTTGGGAGTCATCTATGTGCCTTTTTCTTTTTACTAGATGTGTATGTCCAGAGATGAGAAAATGAGATATTTTCATCATCTGGTTTCCTGGTTCATTTACCTGAACTAAATGGTAATGATTCCATTCTTACTTGCCAGAAGTAAGAATCCTTATAACTGGTCTCATTGTTTTTACTCTCTTTTGCTTATTGTCCATTCTGCACATCATAGCATGAGAAATTACAAAACAAAGCATGCAACTCCCCCCCCCCCCCGACACCGCTGGAAATTAGATTATGTGGTTCTTTTTCTTAAAACTGCTCATGGCTCTCCACCACTTAAATCAGAATTTCTTACCATGGCTTATAGGGTCTGACCTGGCCTGGTCTCTGCTTCTCCCTCTGACTTCACCTTTTAAACAAAATTCAATGTTTTGAGTTTTAATAAATTTATTATCTTTGCAACCATCACCACAATCAGTTTCAGAATATTTTTAAACACCCCCCAGCCCCAAATTATCATGAGACCATTTGCTGTCAACCGCTGTTCCTCCCTCCAGGCACCAGTCAAGTATAGATCTGCTTTCTCTAAGGTCTATAAATTCACCTTTTCTGAACATTTCTTATAAATGGAGTAATACAATATGCAGTCTTGTGCACCTGGCATGTTTTTGAGATTCATCCATATTGTAACATATATGAGTGTTCGTTCCTTTTTATTGTTGAGTAATATCCCATTGTGTGGATATACCACATAGGTTTATCCATTAACCTCTCAGTGGACAGATGGGTGGTTTCTAGTTTGGGGTTATTATGAGTCATGCTGCTGTGGACACTCACATAAAAGCTTTTGTGTGGACATATGTTTTCATTTTTCTTGGGTACATTCCTAAGAGTGGTTCTATGGGGAGCTGACATTAACTTTCTAGGAAACTGTCCAATTGATTTCCAAAGTGGCTGTACTATTTCACATTTCCATCAGCAACGTATCAGTACTCCAGTTTCTCCACATCCTTACCAAACTTGGTATTTTCTCTCCGATTATAATCATGATCGTGTTTTTTTTTTCTGCATCTATTGAAATGACTGTGAATTTTGTCTTTTATTCATATGATACATTACATTAATTGATTTTGGGATGTTAAAACAACCCCGCATTCCTTGGATGCATCTCACTTGGTCGTGGTGTATAATCCTTCCTATATGTAGTTGAATTCACTTTGCTAATATTTCATTAAGGATTTTTGTGTGTGTATGCATTAGGGATGTTTGTTTCTTTTTCTTGCTCTGCCTTTTTGTGGCTTTGGTATCAGGGTCATGTTGAGCTCGTGAAATGAGGTGGCAGTTTTCTCTCCTCCTCTAATTTTTGAAAGAGATTATGAAGGATAGGCATTATTTTTTTCCCTTAAATATTTGAGAGAATTTACGGGCAAAGCCATCTGGTCCTGGTCTTTTCTTTGTGGGAAGATTTAAAATGATTAATTCAAATTCTTTACTTGTTACACACCTATTCAGATCTTCTATTTTTCTTGAGTCAGTTTGCGTTTTTCTAGAAATTTGTCTGTTTTATCTAAATTATCTAATTTGTTGGCATGAAGTTATTACAATATTCTCTTCTAATCCTCTCATTTTTGTTAGTTGACAGTGACATCTTCCTTTTCCCTCCTGAGTCTGCTAATTTGTGTCTTCTCTCTTATTTTCTTGGTTAACATAACTAAGTTTTTGTCATCTTGGTTAATCTTCTTAAACAGCCTACTTTTGGTTTATTTTGCCTATTCTTTTGATGTTTTAAATTTTATTTCTTATCTTTAGCTTAGTTTGGATCGTTTGCTCTCCTTTTTCTAGTTTTGTAAAGTAAAAGCTTATGTTATTGATTTCGGATCTTTCTTCTTCTCTGATATAGGCATTAAAGTTATGAATTTCTTTTAAATTATTTCTTTAGCTGCTTCCTATAAATTTTGAGATATTTATTTTCATTCAGTTTAAAATATTTAAAAAGTTTCTTCAGGTTTTCTTACTGACTTGTGGGTTATTTAGAAGCATGCTGTTTAATTTCCAAATACTTAGGAAGTTCTAAAATTTATATCTATTGTGGTTCTCTCATTCTGTTGTGGTTAAAAAGAGTATTTTGTATGATTTCAATATTTTTAATTCTCTCGAGACTTGTTTTACAGCCCAGCATAGGTCTATCCCAGAAAATGTTTCAAGCGCTTTTAATAAAATTGGTGATTTTTGCAATCGTTGGATTGGAGAGTGTTTTATATGCATCAGTTTTGTTGATAGTGTTGTTCACTTCTCTTATATTCTTATTCATTTTTTGTCTAGTGGTTCTATCAATTATCAAAAGTGAGGTATTGAAATCTCCAGATATTGTTGAACTGTGTCTCTTTTAATTTATATTAGTTTATGCTTCATGTATTTGGGAGCACTATTGTTAGGTGCATACACATCAACAATTGTTATAGCATTCTGATGAATTGACCCTTTTATTATCATAAAGCTTTTTTGTTTCTATAAATACGTATCTTCTTAAAATCATTTTTTCTGTTATTAACATATCCAGTAGCTACTCTAGCTCTCTTATGATAATTTTTTGCATGGTATATATATATTTTCTATCTTTTATTTTGAATTTCCTTATGTCAATGAACATAAGTGTGTCTCCTGTAGATAGCTCATAGTTTGGTCCTGCTCTTTTATCTAATTTGGCAATTGGATAAAATTTGTCTTTTGAGTTGAGCATCTAGTCCCTTTACATTTAATGCAATTATTGATATGAGTGCATTTCTAAGTGCATTGTGGTGTTTGTTTTCTATTTGTCTCATATCTTTTTATTCTTCTATTCCTCCTTTACTGCATTTTTTTTATGTAAGTAAATATTTTTAGCATACCATTTCAAATCACTTGTTGATTTTTTTACCATAGAATTTTTAGTTATATTCTTAGTGGTTGCTTCAGGGTTTATCATATGCTTCTTAATGTATTGCAATCTATTTCAGAATACTACTAACTTAACTCCAGTAAAATATAGACATTGCTTCAATATAATTTCATTCTCTTTTTTGTGCCATTATTATCATATATCTTTGTTATAAGCCCAACAGAAAGCATCATAATTATTGTTTTATAGAATTTATGCCTTTTAAATGAAGAAAAATATATTTATAGAGTTTTTAGATTTAAACACATATTTATTTCAGCACAATTTATTTCTTCTTGTGAATTTAATCTATCATTTGGTGTCATCCCCTCACCCTCTAACCCTCCCCCCGCCAAAGTATCTCCTTTAGTACTTCTTGCAAGACATAACTGCTAACAACGAATTCTCTCCGTCTTTATCTGGGATTTTCTTTATTTCACCTGTATTTTTGAATAGTAGTTTTTGCTGTTTAGAAAATTTTATGTTGACAGTTCTTTTATTTCAACAGTTTGAACATGTTATTTCACTGTCTTCTGGCTGTCAGAAGACAATGCTGCATGGATAATTTCACAGCTCTGTATGACCAGGGCTTTCTAAATAAAGAGCGTTGGAAGTTGAGTTAAAAGATGATTCATGACGAGCATGCTTTGGAAGTTCAAGATAGAAGCTTCTGGAGAGATTAGGAGACATCTCCCCTGAAGACAACTATTGTTTAGTCCAAAGGGCAACACAAGCTTTTCATCCTCTTGGAGAGGAGTGGTTTACTTTCCAGAGCGAAGGCTACTCCCTCAATTCTCTCAGGAGCAGATATGCCAGAAGTCCCTAGGCGAGCTCTGTTTTCATAATTTTAGGAATGGCTATCCTATGGTATAAATCATATTGCAAGTGCGGGTAATATTGGTCTTTGTCTCATTGTCATGTGGGGAATTGGAAAACTCATGTAAGCTGCTCTGTAAACAAAGGCCTTTACCTGAATCTAGAGGTCTCCTGTTTCTCCTTATATACGTATACAATGAGAAATCAGCCATTAATAATTGTTCCCCAGGATAAGTTGTTTTTCTCTTTTGTTTTCAAGATTTCCTCTTTGTTTTTGTCTTTCTACAGTTTAACTATGATAGGTATAGGTGTGGATCTCTTTGTGTTTATGCTACTTGGGTTTGTTGAGATTCTTGGACCTGTAGGTAAATATTTTTCATCAAATTTGTGAAGTTTTTGGACAATATTTCTTCAAAAAATTTTTCTGCCCCTTTCTCTCTCTCTCTTTTTCTTGAACTCTCATTACATGTATGCTGATATACTTGCTATCGTCTCCCAAGTCTCTGGGCCTCTGTATACTTTTCTTCAATCTTTTTTTCTCTCTGTCTTCAGATGGGATCATTTTTATTGCTCTCTTTTAAAGTTCATTAATTCTTTCTTTTGCCATCTCAAATGGTGATTTTTTTTGCATTTTAGTTATTCTACTTTTCTTTTTTTTTCTTTTTCTTTTTTTTTAGGCAAGGCAACCCGTAGTTGACCTCATAGATTGCAAAGACCTTGTCAGCTTACAATCCCTTATATTCTTATTTTTTACACCTATAGCACCTGGTCTTCCTAGGTGGTCTCCCATCCAAGTACTAACGAGGCCCGACCCTGCTTAGCTTCTGAGATCAGATGGGATCGGGTTTATTCAGGGTGGCATGGCCGTAGACTTAGTTATTCTACTTTTCAACTTCACAATTTCCTTTTGATTCTCTCCTATAACTTCTATATCTTTATTGAGATTTCCTATGCACTGAGTCATTGTCATACTTTCTTTTAATTTTATAATCACAGTTTTCTATAGTTCTTTGAAGCTTCATAAGCAAACTTCATGAGAGCAGGGTTTTGTCATGGGTACTTTTGTATCTCCAGCACCCAGAATAACACCCAGCATCTAATACATCTCAATAAGTATTTGCTGAATGGATGAGTTGACCATGATGTTTAACTACATCCTCTACATATATATCTCTTCCCTATGCATGCCTGAAACTCATTTTTATTTTTCTTGCTCTGAAAATGTTTGCTTCACATGTCTGGTCTTAAAATGGAAGCTCTTTTGGGAGATCACCAATGTCTTAATAAACAATGGGAGCCTTTTTCTCAGGCATGAGGCCATAGCAGATGCATGAAGGGACAGGGAACTCACACTGCATTAACGATTGATAACAAGCTGCAGGAGTCCATTAATCCACTTGAACATATTTACATATAATATTTATTGCAGAAATGGTAGAAAAACCACCCTCCTCTGAGCTGATTGTCCTATTTCTTCCACTTCATCTTTCCCTCCCCTACTCCCCAGTGCTGGCATATAAGCAAATCCACACCTCACCAATCTAGGTTGCAATGCAGGTTTGCTAAGACAGATAACATGGTGTGGAGATACTATTAGGATGATTAATAGAACAATCGGAGAGACAAAAGAGAAATTTAAAGGGCATGGTTAAGAGGTAGGGAACTTAGATGACTGTCAAGATTCCTTGCAAAAGGTAGGACCTTATATGTTTTCTGAATGAGGGAGGTAAGGGCAGAATAGGAAAGATCCAGGAAAAGTTGCTGTCATGGGAGTGGACAGAAAAGTCTACAAAGGGCCACAGGGGAGAGGCCTAATGTGCTTTCGTTGGTGGAAAGAGTGGAATGAAAGCAAGAAAAGTGTTTCCAAGGAAGTCAAGTCCGATGTAAATGCTGGAGGATACGCAGGGTTTGCTATTCTTGGTGAACAGTGAGTGGACAGACATTCCAGGCAGAAGGAGCAGAGATGTAGCAAGGAACTAACAGTCCACTATATAACTGCTTTTCAACATTGATCTTCACAATTATGTTTATTTAATTCAATCTGATAATTAATTATGTTGGCCTTGAACACAGCAACTGAGCATGAAAAAAAGTGGCCCCCAGAAGGGCTACAGGGTGAGATAAATAAGACTAAAGTTAAAATGTCCATAGGTAATACTCTAAAAGAACAATGTACAGAAATAATTGAATAATCGAATGATGCTTGCATTGACATATTATAAAATCTCTATTAAGCACACCTTTGCAGAGGTGATTTTTCTCACATTTCTACACAAATGCCATTTATACTGTTTTTGTTTCATTTTGTTTGCATTACCAAATTGTTATATGTCTACTCTATTCATTTAGATGAGATTTTTAACGGCCCTTTTGACTATTAAAATAAGTAATATAAATGAGGAGTGTGGGAAGTGTGTTCAGAACAGTCTGGTGAACTTTGATTAAATGAGAAATTATACTCTAAGACACCTTCGAAGTCACTGCAAAACCAGCCTGGTCTCAAGCAGGGGCTAAGAGTCTGGAAAAATCTGTTCTGCCATTGTCTTCTGGTAATTGCTTCTTCTCTGTCTCTATTAGTCATCTGACTGCAGTTAAAATAACATTTACTGCTTTCTGCTTAATGTTCTAGAACAGACGACCAGGAAGCCTTGAAGCAGAGACTGCAGGTAATCTTAAAGTCAGTGAGCTGTCCTAACTAGCCTTCCCTCCCAGCTTGCCGTAATTGATCACAGGCAGACGAGATAGAGCATTAAGCTTCTCCTCCTTCACCCTGAATTTATGAGTGGAGATGAAGCCTAAGATAGAGAGTTAAGACTCTCAAAGGGTCTCCTGTGTAGAAAGGCTTGGGAGTGGTATAGACAGAGACTATGTGAGTGCAGTTATACATCCCAGAGCCTAAGACTCCAGTGAATTTGGGGGTGGGGGCTGGGTTGGGGAAGGGTAGGATAGTACCAGCCATCTTTCTTCCCTATGCAACATTTTTTTCCCCTTCAGAAAGGGACACTCTCGCCCATTGGTCCCATTGCTTTTTCCATAGTTACCAGTGGTGTTGCTGACCAGGGGACCCCAGGGTGCATATATGGGGGAGTTCTGGCTCATGTGACAAGCTATGTTGCACTCTATTGATTTTCTTTCTAATGTGTGGTCTCCAGGTTTAACCAACAGTTGTTTCCTTCTTTGCAACATAGACTGTGGTCTTCGAACACTCAAACATTACTTTCTGAGTTGACAGAGTATAGATTCTACTTTACATCTACCCCCTGCAAAGAGTACTTTGGGAAAATGAGTTACACACGGTGTCCTGCTCACAGATCTCAGCTGATTCCTGGTGGCAGGCAGTCGGGGGCAGCCTCCCCAGAGATTTGGGTTAGATAGTTACCAAGTCCTCTGGACTGTGCCTTTGAAACGCCTTTCTCATCTTTTCTTTGGAATGTTTCTCTTCTCTTCCTCTCTCTGTTGCCATAACCACCACTTTTTAATTTGAGCTTCATTACCCATGCTTGAATTTTGGCACTAGCCTTACCAGCTAGTTGGCCTGACTTTCTGCTTAGAAACAAAGTGGCTCCTTATTTTCATATTATGAAGTGCCTCACTCTAATGTCCTTCCACATCTGACCCCATAATAGCCCTACAAGAATGTGTCATGTCAGTGTTTCCCATCACCGACCCTCTGATCGGATTGGGCTGGTGTACTCACTATCCCCAGGACAGGTCCTCTGAAGCCTTGTTTGCTATATTTTTATTTTATTTGTTTTATTTTTATTTTATTTTTATTTTATTTTATTTTATTTTATTTTTATTTTATTTTATTTTATTTTATTTATTTTATTTTATTTTATTTTATTTTATTTTATTTTATTTTATTTTATATTTTATGCAATGTCATTTCCCCCATTTTTCTGTCTATTCACATCTTTCTTAGCCTTCGGGGCCCCATCTTCCAGGAAGCCTCTGTGGCCCTTTCTGCTCTCACCCTCCTGTGAATTTCTCTTGGGCTTCATGACGATCCCAGTAATTCAGTGCAGTTTTGCACTGACTTTTCTTGCCGTGACTTCTATTTCCCACTAATTGGTTTCAAATCTTGGTTTCCCAATAAAAAAAAAAGTGTTTTAATGATGATTAAATTCTATTACACACTCCTTTAGTGTGTTTTAATATCCCCACCAGTCCTAGATCTATAATAATTATCCATAAATACTTTTAGCTTGATTAATTCTGCATTTTCCAGCACTGAATTGTTGGAAATGTAGCACTGGTTTTCTGCTTCGCAGTTACTCTGAGACATTTCTGACATTTGTGGGGACTGTCTGTTTTGGCATTAAAGGGGCAGGTTAAAATAGAAGTCCATTTTCATAATACTTTTCTGAGCAGGGTTCTTTTGCTCCCTCCAAATGCCACTGAAATGTTCTTCCTCACTCTGTCTCCTGTCTTCTAGGCATATGCTCAGACCTCTCACTGAAAGAATTTCCACCTGAGTTATGGTATTGCTTTCACTCCGTTCTTCCCCACTGCCATTTCAGTCAAAACGTGTACATTGAGTTCTTAAAAAATTTTTCATAAGTCATTGTCACTATGCATGGCTTTTAAAAAACAAGTAAATATACAAATAGGATGAACTCTGAGACATAACTACAGCCTGCTGGTATCACATGGGGTATCTTTCCCATGGTGAGTAAGAATTTCAGTCCCAATACCCATCATACTAAATACAACCCCAAATGCTATTTTCCTCAGGTCACTGGAATTTATTTTCTTTTATAGAACTGGACGTGAAATCAATTGACCTGTAGTGAGTAGGCAAATCATCTTTTTGTGAGAAACGCAGTTTCATTAATCTCTAAAGAACACAGGTCTTTTGTTTCCCTGTTACTCGCATGAATTCAGTCAATGTTTTTTACATCCTCCCCAGTTTTATAACTCTATTCCAATCTCACCCATACTCTCAGAGGTCTGTGTTTTGGATAATTTTCTGTGGAAGTAGAATTTTTCCTGGGTTAAAACGTCATACCTCTAATTCCATTTTCTTTCTTTCTGTGTTTCCTTCTAATTTTGCTTCCTTTCTCCACTTTTCATCTTCCAGGACATAAATAAAGATGCCCATGCTCAGGTCTAAACACAACCCAACTGGGTTGTATCACCAATCCAAGTTCTTAAGAAAATTACACGATTTATTTTCTTACCCATTTAGCATTTAACTTCAGTTGAGATTTTTTAAAAAGATTGAGATATTGATAGAATAATGTCACACTAACTTTTATCAGTGGACCATCTAATTTCATTGTGTAGTTCAGGTTAAAGAATTTAGCTTAACATTAATTTCTCAGGGATGGGTCATGCTTTTAGTTCACCTGTAAAGCAGCAAAGCATTTCTAAACTATTCTCTGGATATGTATATGAATGAGGTACATGTATATAAAGAGAGTTCTTTTGGAAGGACCATTCATAGTATAGGATGTATCTAAAATCTCCAAACTTGGTTAGGAGCGTCTTCTTTCTCCTTTATCATTCTTTCGCTAAATTCATAACATAGTCATAGTTCTAAAAGCCTCGGTCTGTGTCATCATCTTTTAAGTTACTAAATCTATTAGTTCTCCTCTCCTGACATCCACCACTTGATTTCTTCCATTTTAGGAGATTTGCAATAGAGTTTAGATTTAGAAAGGATACTTTTGGAAGGAAGGGAATTGCACCCATACCAGAGGGGATAAAATTCCTTACTTCTTGGCGAGGCTATTTGTAACCTGGGATTAAACTTGACTAACAAACAAGTGTTGAAGTTTCAGTCTAAGTTTACTAAGAAAACCCCAAATCTTGTGTGAATGGTGTATGAGGCATGTGGGTATTAGCAAGAGAATTACATTTGGAAATTGGAGTTTCTCTGTTGCAAAGGGGTCTCCTCTTAGCAGAAAAGAGAGAGGGAGCCCTGTGTCTTGTTAGTGCATTCACAGGTGACAGGAGAAACTTGACAGAGCTCATCAGATTGAAGAGATGGGCTTCTCGGTTGGCCAGGCAGGCACCCTTCCTTCTGCCTGAAACCTGTAAGCCTGTGTCCCCAAGCTTCTCTGTCCAAGACCATATTTTGGTCGTCCGGTTGTTTGTTTTGGAAATGTCATAATAAATAACTGAAGAAAGGATATTAGAGAAAGGCTACGAATTCTTTGGGGACATAATGCCTCATGCATGTGGCCTCGGTAAAAAGGAAGTCGCTATAGATAATATTTGCTTTTCTATTTTCCCTGAGGACAATAAACTAGAAACGGGAACAAGAGGTGGAAAAAAATCTGTTATTTGTTCACTGAGTAAAGCCTCCTATTTCAGTCATTTTGGCCAAAGAAGGGAATGGGGAAACTTGATCCCAAGCTGACTCTGTGCCCTGGGACCCAGGAGTTAGATGCTTGTATCTGGTGGGGTGAGACGCACCCCATACTTCCAAGACTGGACCAGCTGTTTCTCTAGGGAACTTGGCGGGTCTCTCCTTGCAGCATCTTGGTCTCCATCCATCTCATCTGATGTAACTGAGGCTTTCTGGGATAGAGTGAGTTTGGAGACAGCTTTGTAGTCTTGGCTAAGGGTGAGAAAGGGTCAAAATCAAAGCACCTTTCCTTGCAAAGGCATGATCTCAGCTGTACACCTGCAGGGGGTTCTCTCCTCCTTCATCTCTTTGAGCATCGCTCTGTAAGAGTTTTGGCACAGGCGCAAGAATCGCCACAAGAATCCGTGAACCAAAGCCAAATCTGACATCACCAGCAAGATGAAACGCTCCATGTGCAAGGCCTTCAGATGCAGAACCTACTGCTCAGGGGACAGAAGAGGACACTGGCTGCTTCCTAGGTGGTGACCCTCTCCAGACCCACTGCCCCTTACCTAGAGGAGAAACGTCTGCCAAGGAGTTTCTGAATTACTCAGAGCTCATCAAAGAAAGGACTCTACTTCCCTGGGGAGATGCTTATTTTTCCTCTTAATTACCAAAGCCTAAGGGATATCTTTCTGAAATGTTGATTTGGAGATTCAGAATTTAAATTTGTGAGACTGCCTCATTTAGCTTGCAAAGGAGATTCTAAGCAGCACAGCAGGAAGGACTTTGGATTCCAATATCCTCAGCCTGGGAGAGGTGGGCAGAAGAGCCAGGGAATGCTGAATTGCTGACATTTTCAAAGGAGTTGTTAAGATGGACAAAGACAATCATGAAAGGCAGAAGGAAGCTGCTGTATTAAAAACAGAGGATTTTAGTAAGAAACGACCCCTTAGCCATCCAAAGCGGGTCACACTGGAATGAAAGTGATTAACTGCTTTAAATCTCAGAGGAAGATTCCTCTACTGTTGTAGATGACAGAAATGAAGAATGAACTTGATTATCTGGTCTGAAGTAGGGAGTCAGAAGCTGCTGAAGAGATGCATATGGCTGATAAGGAGGAACAACCAAGAGCAAGTTTAAAATAAGCCCAGGAAAGGCTTACTGAAAAAAAAAATTTTTTCCCCCAGTCTACAAGCAATAAAATACTTTTTTGGGGACTGTGATTGACATTTGTTTTAAGAAGGAAGAAAACAACAATAACTGGAAATGTCCAAGGTCACCACAAGGTTTAAGCAAGGCTCAGCGAGGCCGCTGGGGAGTCCTCGAGACAAAGCCAGGTTCCATGTCTGAGCAGAGTCACACGGCTCCCAGATGTGCCCTGTGGTTGCTCAGTCATGGGCTGGGAGCAGCCTGTAGAAAGTGTGACCTGGATGCAAATGTGATGATGGATTTCAGAGCATGTGTCTGGACCTCTTGATCAATTATACTTCCTGTAGTTGGAAGTCTGCATGTCAAATTCTCATGGTCACCACTGTTACTCAGTGGACTATCATAATAGAAGCCCTATCTTTTGTGGGATTGAAAGGAACCTTGAAGATTACTGTTCCAACTCTCTCATTTTGCACAAGAAGCTTGGGCATGTGGGGCTGGATGACTTTCGGTATTGGGCAGCCCTGAGCGATGGAGGTCATTGTCTCCTTAGAACATTCGAGTGTCCTGACTCTAGTGCTCTTTATTGAGCTTATAACCTAATTGAAGGGTGTGGGGAAATAAAGTTTATATTTCTGATCATGAAAATGTACACATTCTAGAAAATTTGGAAAATAAAGAGAAGTATAAGAAGGAAAAGTATTAGTCATAACTTGTCTAACCAAACCCTCAAATTCTTACCCTTTCGGTATATTTCCTTACAGTTTTTTTCTATGCACTTTTTTATATATCGAAGTTTACACTGTATAAAATTTTATCTTTTTTTTTTTTTTGTTTGCTTGCTTTTTTAAATATGGTGTCACAATACAGGCATTTCCCATGCTGCAATTATTTTATGAACTTAGTTTAAGTGACTGCGTAACACACTTGCCTTTGATTCAGTTATTATGAACTATGTAAGAAAACAAAGGAAAATTTAAGTTCTGCATAATCTTTTAAAGTTTCTGAAATTTACTGTTTTAATCTGGGATATACGACCATGTCTCCTTACCTTCTTATCACTTACTACCCCATTGCTTTATGGAAATTCTGTCTGATTTCTGAATGGACGGAGAAATTTGGGGGCTATCCATTAGGGAGAGAGTGCATGGGAATGAAGAGGAAGGGAGAATTTATTATGACTCATCCCCCAAAGCAGAATCTACATGGATAAGGAATGACTACCCTGGATGTCACAGACCCCAAATCTCTGTCTGGAGGCAAACAGGATGAGTTGACACTCCTTTCCTTAGTCAGCTGTCAGAGATATGTGTGTTTTCTCAGGGAAACACTGTGAGCAGCTCATTCTTTTTCTTGATCCAGCTATGTGTGACTTCTGGTTAGTGTAAATTATTCCCAGTTTCTGGCATTTGGCTAGTCTCTGTCTCAGTTTTTATCACTTACCTTTCTCCTTCCTTCCTTCCTTCCTTCCTTCCTTCCTTCCTTCCTTCCTTCCTTCTTTCCTTCCTTCCTTCCTTCCTCCTACTCCCTCCCTCCATCCTCCTTTCCCTTCCCTTCCCTTCCCTTCCCTTCCCTTCCCTTCCCTTCCCTTCCCTTCCCTTCCTTCCTTCCTCTCTTTCTCTGTCCCCTTTCTTTAGTTTTCTTTCTTTTAGAGGCAGGTTGGGAGTGGTTAAAGTTTGACTCACAGTGGTATTGTTGTTAAGCTCATTTATTTATCAAATACTCATTCAACACTAGAAATATTCATACAATCATTTACTTGCTGGGTTCTGGATACAAAGATATAAAGATATAGTCTCTGCCTGCAAGGAGATCAGAGTCTGCCGGGGAAGATGTGTATTAAAAACAGATGATTACAAAAACAAGTAGAAACAGAGCATTAGGTATTATAGGATGACCTGGGAAAGAATAGCTGTCTCAACTGTGTGTGTGAGTGTGTGCATGTGTGTGCACGTGTGCACATGTGGGCACAAGCACACTTAGCCTTGTTTTAGGTCATATTTCCTAGAAAAGAGGGCTTAGGTAAAATATTTTATGCTAATGCTTTACTTGGAGTTTAATCCCAGGAAAGCAGGAGTGAGGCACAAGGAAGATAAATCAGGGAAGAATTGAGAGCATTGAGAGGGGTGTATTGCCAAGCTGGACACTGCTTGGTATTAAGCATAAAGGATTGCTTAATTTTGCAGGTCCATCTTTAGACAGGCCATGTGAAGAACGACACGTCAGAGGGGAGAAGAGTTTATCTACCATTTCCCATTAATCACAAGTTCTCCACGTGGGGTGACCCCCCAAATCTGGATGGTGCACATGTGGGCATTCAGAGTATCCTGTGACATCTTACGCCAGAACCAACCGGGAAGTCCCTGGTCAGGAGGCGAGAGGCCCAGGTACAGGAGGGGCTGCTGGGTTGTGCCCATGGGAACATTGTTGCCATGGCAGCTGGTATGCATGGAGTGCCCAAGGGACCTTGAGTCAGGCACCTCAGCGAGGATCTTAGGTGGTGCTATGCAGGTCAAGGTGTGGCCCCTGCCGCTGATGAAGCAGCAATTGTGAGTTGTGTCTTCAAGAGTAAGGAGAAAGTTAGATAGTCATACATTGTCTGACAATGGAATATGCCTGATAAACATATTGTTAGGTTAATCCGTCATTGTGGGAACAGCATAGAGTGCACTCACACAAACCTGCTGCACACCTGGGCGCCATGGTACAGCCTACCGCTCCTCAGCTACACACCTGTGCAGCATGTCACCGTACCGAATACTGTGGGCAATTTTAACACAATGGCCAATATTCGTGCATCTAAACATATCTAAACATAGAAAAGGTACAGTAAACATACAGTATAAAAGATAAAAAATGGTACACGTGTATAGGGCACTTACCATGCATGGCGTTTGCAGGACTGGAAGCTGCTGTCGGCGAGTCAGCGAGAGAGCCGTGAGTGATGTGAAGGCCTAGGACGTACTGTCCACTGCCGTAGACTTGATACACACTGTACACTTGGGCTACGCTGAATTTCTGAAAATGATTTTTCTTTCTTCACTAATAAATTAACCTTTCTTAACTGTAACATTTTACTTTATAAACTTTTAAATTTTTTAAAACCTTTTTGACACTTTCGTAATAACACGTAGCTTAAAACACAAACACAGCTGCACAAAAACATTTCTTTCTTTATATCCTTATTCTATGTCGATAGCTGTGAGTGATGCATCGTGCTCTGCACATGCGCAGAGCTATGGCTTTATGCCAGCTGCAACTTTAAGACATCGCGAGAGCTAGACTTTAAGACATCGCGAGAGCTACAATCTTACCACAGCTGTGACTTTAAGACATTGGCATAGCTATGATGTCAGGACCACCTCCAGGTTACCACGGCTATGACGTCACTAGGCGATAGGAACTTTTCGGCCCCGTTATAATCGTAAGGGACCGCGCTGAAGTTCGGTCTGCCTGACTGAAGACAGCCTCTCAGTGGGAAGGTCATTCCAAGCAAAGGGAACGAAGAGCAGAGGCTCAGAGGTAAGACACGGCCTGCAGCAGGTGTTCCAAATCAAGGCGAACTTATTTTCACAGATAAGTGTTCCCCGAGACAGGCAGTCCTTTGCGTCCCCTCTGGGCTGCTCACGCCACGATGGCAGAGGTGAGTCGTAGTGACAGAGTGTGCGTGAACTGCAAAGCTCAAACTATTTACCGTTTGGACCTTTACAGGTGGCGTTTGCTGACCCCTGGCCTAGAGTGTGCAAGGAACTGCGAACCGTTTGCAGTTTCCAGAACGAGGAGTGAGGGGCGGTGAGCACAGGCCAGAGACGGAGGTGGAGCCAGCTCATCGTGTTTGCCACGCAAGGAGCGCTTGGATGGCTTCAGACGACCTCCCCAGGTAAGGAACCGCGGTGTGAGACCACTTTCTTTGGTGTCTACTCTATTGCCTCTGTGGAATTTTCCAGCATTAAGTGTAAATTAGGCAATTCAGAATCACGTGAATATGACTTACTCGGGCACTACACAGTGGGACACGTGAAAAGTCATCTTGCGGGAAGTGAGTTTTCTTTTCTGTACTTCATTTCGCTGGTTCCAGCACCCTGGCCAGGCGCCTGTCCCATCCACACGCGGCCCCTGGGGGTGAGGACCTGCCGCTTTCTCTCAGTGATCCGAAGGCTGTCAGCCTCCATGGCCCTCAGCACTGGGAGATTTGGAGCGAGAGGTGCACTGCCCCTTCTTCCCCTGATGAGGGCCCCTTACATTTGGGGCATGAGAGGGGCGGGTCTTTTCAGCCATTTCAGAAGCGAGAAGGGCTGGTGCTCAGAATTTGGGTAAAATGCCTCTGATGAGGGGCTGGTGGTGTCAGTAGTCATTAGAGGCGAGTGAAGGATGGAAAGTGAGACTCTCTCACACCTCTCAGATGGTGTCCTTTCCCAAATGCCGTCCCTTCCTTTGCTCCTTAAAACCTTGTGACACTGAGCGATAACTGACCTGGGACAGCAGAGCCAGGTGTCAGGAGGGGAGGATGGTGTGGAAGGAGAGCTGGGCCTTAGCAGACCTTGAGTAGCAACCGAGAGTCTGGGGTCCCACCAGCCCCTTCCAGCCCTTTTACACATTTCACACACGTCAATAGAAAATATTATGTGTAATGACCTGTGTGAAGCGGCTGAGAAGAGGATGAGGCCCAGTGAAATTGAAGCTGGGGAATCATCCGCTTCATACCGCTGCTGATCAGCAGACACTGAGGGACCGAGTCTCCTTGTCCACTGCGATGTTTCCTAGAACGAGTTAATAACACGGCCCTGTGGGAGGTAATGCTCCTGACTCAGAAGCTCCCCTGGAGTTTCTAACTGAGCCTGAGAAACACCAGGTATAAGATTTGGGGCATTGTGGGTAGATAGCCCACCTCTACAGAAAGATGTCATACCTCTCTACAGGGTGCTTGAATAATTGCAATTAGTATTAAAAAAAAATAATAAAAAGCAGATGGTGGTTTTGGGAGAATGCATTCAATATCTGTGAAGCACTGAGAACATTAATGGGAGGTGTCTGTGTGGTTTTTAAACTTATGAAGATTACCTTACAGACTGAAGAATTCCAAAGTCTTGATAATTATTAACTGTTTATCCCAAATTATTAACTGAGAGAAGACTGAAAAGCCATTCAGTGGGAGAAATTCAGAGTTAAAAATTAAGCCCACTTCCTGTTGAGGACAGTTGGAGTTGTCAAGGCTTTAAGCAACAATAGGAATGGTATCTCCAAATTATGTTTGCAGTTGAGGATACTGCTTTGGGTTAAATGCCAATAGGCTACTGCCCAAGTGATGCGTGAACTATTTAAGTTATCTAGACATGGCTTTAGTTTCTTGTCAAACCATAAAAAATCTACAGAGTGTTTCTTTCAGCTTTAATAAAGTGGGAAGAGGATCAATGAATTATTGTCACAGTTATACTAAGAACTTGCAATAGTGTTGATTTTCCCTCTGGAGAGTAGTGTCAAATAGCTTCTGCCTGAACAGTTTTCATTATTTAAGACTAAAATTAGAATAAGTCACTTCTGAAAAGTAAGATCAGATCTGAGAAAAACAAAATATCCTTAGCTGTTTAACTCATTATCATCATCACCGCTCTAACTTCGTCGTCTTTAAGTGTGAGAGGTAAAGCAAGTTAAATGCAAATTAGAAGTATTTGCTACAAAATGTGAGAAGATGTTATACTATATCGGAAGACCTTAGATGTGCATGTTCACTTAGTTAGACAATGTATCTTGCACCTGTTACGTGCCAGACAGCCTACACAGGTGTTCATGTTTCTGACATCCAGCACAGGTGTTCAGCATTGTGTCGGAGATGCAACAGGAGCATGTGTCTAAGTTTCCGCCCTTCTAAAACTCACATGTAATCTCACTAACAAAAGACTCATGTAATAGTAAATGTCACCAAGACTGGTATGGGTTGGTGAAGACAGCCTTGGATGGGACATTAAGAAACATATGCTTTAAAAGGAGCTGTGCCACCACCATGATAGCTATGTGTCCTCAGGAAAGTCACCCATAATTTCTTCCCACTGCTCTGCTCTGTAACCTTGGGACTGATTGTCCAAATATCCTAAATGGTCTAACAGATTCCTGCGTCTAATAGATGCTCCACAAGTATTTGCTGAATGAACGAACCTCATATTCTTTTATACTTCTAGCATTCTATTAAAAAAAAATTATGGTATTACTTTTGTCACCGAGAGTCAAGTTTGGTGTCTCTTTTAGACAAACCCCTTAAAAAACATAGACAGGAGAGATGTCCCCTCTTCCCTACTCCACACACATGCTAAAGAGGCCAAAGGATCTTTCGCCGTGGCCCAGACACTCCCTGACCAGGCATTCCCCCACCTCTTCTATTAGTGCCGCTACTTAGATGACCTTGACTGGTTGTTCAGCTCCTCTTCTTATCGGTCCACTGACTAGGGTCATCCATCACCCTAGTCTAATCCCAGCAGCCCTGGGGCAAATGGTCCCTGTGAACAATGAGTGGGTCCACTGCAAAGGTAAAATCTCATATTAGAAGTAAGAAGAAATTTTCAAGTGTGGCAGTAAGGTGAAAGAGGTAAGTGATCAGTATATCTTTAGCCAATGAGGGATTCCCATTACATGGTACCTGTGTCTCCTCACTACTAACTCCTCCTCTATTGACTGAGCTGACCCCCAAGATACAGGGATAGTGTTTGTCTTGCACATCATTGATAATATTCTTAGTGGTGATTCTGTAGGAAAATGCCTTTATTTTTAGGAGATGCATGATTACATATACATATGTATATATATTTCTATTTAGGGCATGATATCTGTAATTTACTTTTAAGTGACTTGCAATATCTATTCATTATCTATTTATCTACCTGTCTATATAAAATGAATGTGGCAAAATGTTAACAATTTTGGATTCTAGATGAAGGGTCCATATATGATCGTTATCTTGTTCTTTGGTATATTGGAGGATTTTTGTCAAATGCATTGGAAAAAGTTTATGTGTGTGTGTGTGTGTGTGTGTGTGTGTGTACACACACACATACATACATATACACACACACATATGTATATAGCAGATGTTTGTGATCTTGGGGATAAATGTGACCCCAAAGTGTCATCTGTTTTAGGCTTGCCTCCCACCAGAATCACACTTGAACCATGAGTTTTGGAGAATAGTCTTTCCTTCAAGAAAGCATTCCTCTGCCTCCTTTGGCAGCCTGCTCTGTGACTGTCTTTGCTGTTAAGGAGTTCCTTCTTATGTCCGTTTCAAATGGTGAGTGAAATCATCGAGGCTCTTGGCTGTTTTATGATCTTCGGATTTCCAAACTTCGCTGGAGGTTGAGAGCAGGTGCTAGATTTTTACTTTTCTTCAGGAGTCAAGGCATTTTGGGGCTGGTGAGACCAGAGTCTCTCCAGTGTGGTCTGATGTGTATCTGGAAAGTCTGAAGGGAAACAGAATGCAGCACTATGGTGCCGAGCCAGCTCAGCACATGTCCCAGCCGCCCACTTCATTCCCTGCTCAGAAGGGAGGCCTGGCCTTCTCTGACTGCCCTATCTGAAGCAGCACCCCCCTTCCTATCTCCCTGTTTTTTTAATTTACTCTAAAAAAAAAAAAAGCATTGATCATTACCTGACATCGTATTATACATTATCTATGTATTTATTGCCTTTCTTGTCCACAAGAAGAAGGTAGGGCCTTGGTCTATGCCAGCGGTTCTCTCACTAGAATGTGCATCAGAATTTCCCTGAGGGCTTATTGAAAAACAGATTTCTGGGGCCCCGCCCCCAGAGTTTGTAGTCCAGTAGGTCCAAGGTGGAGCCCAAGAATTTGCATTTCTAACAAGTTCCCGGGTGATGTCTATGTTCCTGGTGCCAGCACCACATTTTGACAACCACAGTTCTATTATTCTCCAGCCTATTATTTGTCTAGCACATGGAGTAGAAATGCTCTACAAGCATTGGTTGAATGGATGAATGAATGAGTGAGTAAATGAGTGGAAGCTGGCTTGTCGATATGGTCATTGGACTGTGGAAATGGGAGAACTTTGAAAACCAAATAATAACTAGCTGAGGAAACTAATGTGGTCCGCATGCCGGAGGCCTCTGATGTGGGGCCCGTGTCGAGGCACGCTTTGCTAAGAGCATGGGCGCACAAAATCCTTGCTTTAAATCATTCTTACTCATCAATTCTCAACAAGGAATTTAGGGACGATGTCATGGAGGTTAAATTCTATCTAATTCCCCTCAGGGCCCTTATCAGAAAGAGAATATAGCTGATTCAGTGTCTGAAATCGTAGGCTCTTTCTTCTTTTTTAGCAGTGGGGACTTCGTAGGATGCTTTGCCTTCATTAGAGAGATCCCCTTCTAGTAGGTTCCATTCTAAAGGACATACCATTATATGAGATAATTCGTTGGGAGTTGCATGCTTATGGGTACCTGTGTGACCACCAAGGAGCCATTCTCCAATGGTATTTGATCTCTAGAATCTCAAACAGAATAGCTTTAGCTAAATACCCCAAACCCTATTCTTCAAGGTACGTTTGATTGTTCTCTACCGATATAAACAAAACATGCTGTCAGCCATGCAGACGGCCGAGTGAGTGAATCGAGTGCTGGAGAGTCAGAACAGAACAATCTTAGGTGTTATTATTAGCAATGTGTTATATTTGTGTAAAACGATAGTTTCCAAATGACACAAATGATCTCATCTTTCTTGGAATGATTCCATAGTGGACAGTGTGGTGTTTAAGGAACTCTGGGTGAGTGGAGCAATTTGTGTTTCCAGATGTGCATTTGGTGGTCAGGATTGTACACACAGGCTCTGTCATGAAGATAAACCGAGTCTGAAAACGCGTAAGAGCACACATACACGTGCATGAGCGTGTGTACACACATGCGCCTAATGCGTACATGAGTTCGCACCCTGGAATCTGGCCCGAAAGAAGTGTACTGCCCTCGGTGAGCTTGGACGGTCAGAGGAGTGGGGGTCTGGTCTGTTTTCAGGGTTCTGTTTTGGTGTCAGATTGAGTGGAGATAGAGCATCCATTAATGGAGCGGAGCATCTGGGATCTTTAAAGCCCGAAGAGTCATACAATTTATCAACCTTAATTTGCTCATGCTGGAGTTAGACAGAGACGATCTCTGGGAAACTCTGACAGAACCCAGATGTTCCCCATTCAGCTGCGCTCACACACACCAGCAAAGCTGCGCAGCTCCACCCCCCGACTTCCTCAGCCCCCGTGAAGCCGGGTCCCTTGCACTTTGGCCTACTGCGCCAGTGCCTACACTGTATTTAGTACCAGAAACACACCACGTCAGTTAGGTGTCCTGCGATGTCCCTTCTTGCAACAGTAAGTACCCTATTGTCAGCCACTGGCACTGTGGGCCAGGGTGAAACTATGTAACAAACATGCATGTTCTTAATTAGTGGATCAAGAGGGAATTGGCCAACCTACACAGTATTGGGGACACTGTCAGGTCTCAGAGATGCTGTCTTGCATCAGCCATGTCTGAAGGCTGGTGGAAGAGTTAGGACTTTCACTCAGTTATTTTCCGTTCCTTAAAGGTAGGGACTAAATCTTAGTCTTTCATTTTCCCACAGTTTCTTCTGTAATGCCTTATCTAGTGATGCTCAGTTAACGTGCATGGCTGAACGAGACCATTTGATTCTCACCAACTTATTTGCTTTTTATATTCACCGACTTTTAAATTCCTTCTTGAAAATGGGGTTATTAGTACCATAGGAGTAAAAACAAACAAATTCCTCTGTTCTTCAGGTTATGGATCTCCTACTACATTGTACCCTGGTCTGGGCGTTCAGAAGTAGATAAGACAGACGGAATCTGCATCTCCACATACTTTAAGTCCTGGTGGTTGAGACAGAGAAGCAAGCAACTATTGTATACAGTGATAAATGCTACAGGGTCAGGGAAGCGGATGGACTGGGTTTGTGAAAGTGAATTAGAACATTTTTTATTCTACTCTAGGGGTCAGGGAGGAGGACGTAATTCTGATCTTGGTTCCTAACACATGAAAGGGAGTGAACCAAGTAAAGGTGAGGGGTGGAGCTTGGCACAGTTTACAGAGGAGCCAAGCATGGTATTTTGTCATTGTTCCAGTTGCTTCAATGGCAGAGAGAGAAGGAATACTCTCCCTTCACTCTCCTAGTGGTGATCCTACACATGGAAAGAGAAGGTAGCTTTTCTTCTGTGACATCTAGGCACGAGATTCTTGGCATTTGGCATTTCCTTTGAATTTAGCTGTTGTATTCCAGCAGGCTTCAGTAAAAATGTGAATGCTCCTTGGGAGAGATAAAAAAAATCATCCATTAGCAACTTGAAATGAATTCAATGCCCTCTTCATGTGTTCTAGTCATGTATCTGGGCTCTGAGGAAGTGAGCAACAGGGCTGTTGAATTTTGAAGGGACAAGATGAGGTTCAGAAGAAGGAAGGAGACTCAGAGAGCATAATGTCTTTAGGTTCCCCATAGGATTTTGGGGAACAGTGTTTCAATGCTGTTTCAAAAGTAGGTCTTACTTTTACTCCTCTCAGAGGTCCCATGACCAAATCAGTTGGGGAAAAAATATAATGACAGTAAAAGTTAATTTATAATAGGACTTTCAGAGCTGTCATGATGCCAAGATACATAGTGATCCTTTGAGATGTTAGAACATTAAACATTTCTTAAATGTATCTGACCATAACACCCCCTTGGTAGAAAACTTCCTGGGCTTAGTGTTCTAGGCATTGCACCTTGAGAAATTCTGGCTTGGTGAATGGAGCGGTTGAAAAGAAAGACAACTCCAGGAGCACCCCCATCATGTCACTGCCATGGCCAAAGCATTATATGGTAGCGGGTGTTGGGATCAGCCTTCTATCTTGCATGAATATCTGTCTGTACTTGACCTACTACAGAGTTTGGAATATTTTAGCTTTTGTAAATAATCCTCCCCATATTTGTTTACTTATAATTTGTTTTTTTGAGATTAGAGTTACGTATTGTGCTCCCTTTAGATGAGGCAGACCCATAGAATGCCTGAGCTCTCCTGCACTTGCTTTCCAGCTAACTGCTCTGTGTCTATAAAAGTCCCATGCAATCCATCTTGTCCACTTGATCTCTTTTATCTTGCGTAGTTTATCAGTTCATCTTGGAAACACACACTTTCACCAAGCTGACCATGACTATTTATATACATTTGGAAGACATTCCACTGGAAATTACTCCCAAAATGTTCTGTTCAGTAAAGCAAGAAAGTTGTAATAGGACCCTCCCGTTTCATCCCTGTGTTTTCCTTAAGATGGTTTCCTGCAGTGTTATCAGCCAGTTAAGGATTAAGAAAATCTGCAGGCATTCGGAAACTTCCTTCCAACTCTTTTGGTTTCTTCTGGAGCAAGGCATGTTTAAGCTAGTTCTTTGCTAAAAGCTGAGAAGGCAAAATCTAATTGAGGAAAGAGGGGGAGAACTATTTGTTTTCTTTATTTCAACTTTTTAAATGTCAGCTGTACCCAAGAGACTCTGCTGCATGCTGCAAAAAAAAAAAAAAAAAAAATATGGAAAGGAGTATGATGTGGCCATGTGGCCCTTGCCATCAGGAGGCTGACAAGAGAGGAATCTGCATAACTGATTAACTAGCAGGCGGATAAAAGCAAAGTGCCCAGGACTCGCACTCTGGTGGGGTGAAGGAAGAGTTTTCTGGGACAACTTCATGAAAGAGGTGGCACTGGAGGTAGCTTTGAAGGATGGATGGATGGGGTTTTACCGCAGAGACTATGTGCAGTGATGTTTCATGGGAAGGGAAGAGTGAAAGCAAAGGTGTGGACATCAGAGATGTGCTCAGGAAGCAGTAGGCACTTGTTTGGATGTCGGCTCTCGCTCTTCCTGTCATGTCAGCTAGAAATCGAGTCATTCTCCATCCGTCCTCTGCCTCCCACCCCCTTTCACTCAACGTGTCTGTCTCCAAGTAGTGTGAATTTTATCTTTCAAATCCCCCAATGCTCCATTCCTGTTTCTCCTTTCTTAGCTTTCCTTCTTGTGATTAGCCCCCCTAATGGGTTTTCCTTTCTTCCTGGGCTGCTTCTCCACAGCACCACCAGAGGAAATTTCCAGAAAGGCGAACCTAACTCCGCCACAGGCCTTCCACAGTGGCCCGTGACCACCAAGGCAGAGTCCAGATTCCTGGCTGTGGCCTGAGCGCCACAGGCAGAGGGACCTGGGCTCCAGGGCCAGCTCTGTCTTTACAAGTTTCGTGACCAGCCGTGTGAAGCTGAGCTGTGCCACGGCTTCCGTTTCCTCATCCCCAAAGCGGTCCTCGCCAGCAGCCATCATTCGTATTCCTGTTACTGTCCCTGCCCTGTTCCCACATCCATCGCAGCCACGTCCTCAGGGCACTGCTCCGGTCTTCACCTGCACAATGTTCTCTGGGCGGTACCTCTGTCCTCCCGTCCTCTTTTGCTCCGCCTGCCTCCTGTCTTTCCAGGCTGCCCCACCCCCAGCCCCTCCTTTCGGAAATCTGCCAGATCCTCTTCTCTGACCCCCCCTGGTCCCCAAGGCCTGTTTTTGCCCCCTTTCTGTGTTCCCACCCCCCCATACTCCCCAGTAAATACCTCCTGCTGTCGTGTGCTGCTGCTTTCCCGTACCTGGCTGACTGTTTCTCCAGACAGATTCCCAGAATTGTTGGTCAAATGATATGTGTATTTTGAATTCAGATACCCAGTGCCAGAATGCACATTTGAAAGGGGTATCAATTTCCACTCCCGCAAGCTGCAGATCAAAGGGCTTTATTTCCCGCTGCCTACCTAATCCTGGGTAGGATCCCTCTTTTTAGCCTTTGCCAATCTGATAGGTGAACTATGGTGTATCATTGTTGTTTAATAGGACTTTCTTTGATCTCTAACCGTAGTATTTCATGGTATCTGTATTTCTACCTTTGTGAATTGCCTCTTTATTTTTTGCCCATTTTTTTCTACTGGAGAATTCCTCTTTATCTTATTGATTTATGAAATGACTTTCTATAAGCACCTTTAAAGAGATGCATTGCAAATATTTCCCTTAACTTGTTATTTACCTATAAACTTGTCATATGTCTTTTTTTTTTTTCTTTTAACACCAGGGAAGTTTAAAATCCATCACTGTTTTCCTTTGCAGTTTCTAAGTTTTTTTCATACTTAGACATTTCTCATGGTAGGATTATAAAAAATATTCTACCTAATTTTCTTAGAATGTTTTTATAGGATTTTTTTTATTTTTTACATTCAAACCTGAATCTATTCAAAATTTATCTGGATATACAATGTAAGATAAGCATCAGTCTTCATTCCTTCCCCTCCCCTCAAACTGATAGTCCATTATTTTAACAATATTGGGTAACAGTCTTTTCTCCATGAATACCAATTTAAAATATTTGCATCATGTAATAATTCGTGTGTGTGTGTATGTGTGTGTGTGTGTGTGTGTGTGTGTGTGTGTGTGTTTGCATATGTGTCTAGTTCCTGGACTCTTTATTCTTTTCCATTGGTTTATCTTTCTATTCTTGTATGTGTTCTATACTGTTTTAGTTGATGTGACATGATAGCATGTTTTGATATATGGCAAGTCAATACTCAAGTCTTATTTGCTGTAATTTCCTTATGGCCCTGACCTTGTCACCATGGAATGAGGAAAGAAATCATAACCATCTTCAGTCCCAGGAGGGGGCAGGAATGCTGGTGACCTGAGCAGATCTGAATGTTCTGGATTGGTTTGTTCTTTTAGAAATCCTCAGCTTGGGAGATGGCTTTAGATAGGAGGATGCTTGCAGAGCCTGGGGGTCTCAGTGCTGGCCTGAACCCTTAGGAGTGCCTGGGCTCTTTCTGTAACAGTGGAGGTTCTATAAATTAGGCATATGCTTTCTAGAGGTTAATGATAGTGGAAAACAAAAAGAGTGGTGAGGGAGGCCCAGAAAAAGAGTGGTGTGATTTTGAACTCCGTTGTCATTCTGATTTATACTCAGTACCAACGTGATCCCTGCAAAAGGAAACGTCCACATTTGTGAAATTGGGATACCTAAGCTGATCTATTACTCTTAAAATTAGAATGTGGGAAATGAAGGATTGCAAACATGAACACTGGTGACTAGAACACTGTGTGAAATGTTGATCTACAGAAGGAATGAGGTATTGTTTATTCATACCATGAAATTCTTTTAATATTTTTAAGGCCAAGAGGAGAAGGATTTTACCCCAGTACCTTATATGGGCCTCATTCCTATCCTTCATTGAAATGAGAGCGCTTGAGTGCACCATGCTTTTATTCATACATTCGTGTTTCTAGCCACTGAAACTGTCTAGCTATCTTAACTCAATCCAGTCCCACAAAACAGCATCTGCCAGAAACGGATCAGGAAAAGCAGCGAGCAAGGTTTGCATTAGGCCCGTGGAAGAAGCTCTGCTGTGGGACTGTTATGGGAGGAAGGGAAATCATTACACACGTTGTTCACTGAAACAAATCCCACTGGGTTCAACCTTCTGTGGTCCGTGCTTTCCTAGTGATCAATGGTTTTCCTTTAAGTAGGTTATCCCCTTGGGGTGCAACAATCTTTTGTTATTGGACATTTTTGTGGTGACTCGATTTAACCTATAAATAGAAATGGCATGAATGTGTCCTACTGGGAATTAGGAGCAAATCAGACCCAGACTCCGCTTTCAGAGGTGACTTGTTGGATCATGGACAGTTTTTCTCATTAGAAAATGACGCATTTCTGAGTGGTGGTGTCATCAGAAAATGTGCAAAACATGGAATTCCTCTAAAATGCCTCTAGAGTATCAGGATATCTTTAGGCACCTTATTTCTGTTCTGAGTTTACGAAATGAAACCCAGATTTTCCTTCTCGAGATGTAAACAAAATTGCTCCCATGTAGAAACATGACCAGGGCGAGTAAAAATGAGTACTTCATTAGCTTTCAATTGTGTTTTATTATTTTCTGTGTCTAAATTCTTGAATACAATCAGCCCTCAGGAATGGAAAAAAAAATTATATTTTCAGTTTAACTCTTCTAGTAGCGGCAAATGTCTTGCATATTTTGCAGTAGTCCAAAAAACCCAACCTTCCCAGATTGAAATGAGATTGACTATTCAATGAACACATCAGTGTATATCTGGTGTTTGGTCGTTGTTGATGTTGTTGTTTTTAATGGCAGCTCGTCTTTGTTACATGTCCCAGAAAGTAATGAGTGCCACCTTAGTGGTGGCCACAAGGCATCTGTTGACCATCTAGATGTGCCAGACATAGAGATGAGCTCTGGTGACCCAGAGGCAAGGGCAGGGTCCTTGATCTAAAGGCTGACAACTGAGTAGATGAAGACATGGACATAGAATGACCATCTGTGAGGAAACACAGGAGGGCTAACTGTCTGGATGAGGAATGGGGATGAGGAGTCACAAAAGGCTTTCAGGAGGTGGTGATGCACCAGCTGACTCAACAGAGAAGCTTAAGTAGGACAAGTGAACGAGGGGGATGAGAAAGGTGCTCCAGGCGGGAGGAAGAGCATTGCAAAGTCATGGAGGCATGACAGGAAAGCAGTGTCGGGAGAAAGCTGGGTGCTTGTGGGAAAGGGGATACACAAGAGGAAAACAGTTGGTGTTGGTGTGAAAAACTTCATAGGCCATCACCTGGAGCTGAGAAGCAGGCAAAGAAGTTGGGGCGGAGGGCAGGCAACACATGATCATACGGGTACTTTAGAACAAGCAGTTCGGCAAAAGGGTGGAAAGAGGATAAGAGATTGATGGTAGTGAAAGTGATTAACAAGTTGTTGTAATCTGAAAAATAAAGCGGATGTGGACCAGAACAGCGAAACAGAGACAGATAAGTTGCTTCTGATTTAACAGGTGGAATGGAGAGAGAGGAGTCTAGTATGACTCCTTGGATGTTTGGGCAACTGAAGCTGGAACTACTATTGGCTGAGAGAGAGAATAGAGAAGGAGGAGCAAGGAAGAGTGGGTTCTGGAGAGGGGAGGCTTCGTATCGGATGTGCGGGGCCTAAGCATGAAAAGTGTGTTTGTATGCATGTCTGTAGCTCGGGAACAAACTCTGGCCTAGAGACGTTTCTCTCCCCCTCTGTTGCCAGTAACTGCTATTCCAATTTCTAGCTCTAAGAATTCGACTACTGTAGAAATTTCATCTTAATATACTCTATAGTGTTTGTCCTTTTGTAATGTGGTAGCATGTATCAGAATGTCCTTCCTCTTGGAGGCAGAATAATATTCCATTGTATGAATATACTATATTTTATTTATCCAGTCATCTGTTGATGGACATTTGGGTTGTTTTCACCTTTTGGCTCTTGCAAATAATGCTGTTATGAACATGAGCGTGCAAGTATCTGACTTCCTGCTTTCAGTTCCTTTCCATAGTGGCTGCACCATTTTACATGAGCACCAGCAATTTATAAATGTTCCAATTTCTCCACTTCCTGATCAATACTTTTTTACTTTTTTTTTTTTTTTGTTGGTATGTTTTTTGATAGTAGCTTGTCAATTGTTCTCTTACTTTCTTTCTCTTGTGGCAGAGACTGCTGTGTGTTCACCAAACTCCATTTCCCTTTTTTTTTTGGCAGGGAGGAGGGCATGTTACATAGCTAGACTACATTTCATAGCATTCCTTGTAGTTTGGCAGGGTTGTGTGGTTGTCTTATGGCCAGTAAAGCGTATTTGCTGCTCCCAGGCATGGCCCATAAAAACTTCCTATACATTTCTTATCTCATCCACTGGCTAAATGGAAAAGGCTCCAAGGAGCTGTGGGAGGCAGGGAGGAGCCTGGTGTTGGGCACACAGTGACCAAGAATTCCCATGATAGACTGCTACGTGAGCAAGAAATAAAATTCTATTGTGTTAAGCCACTGAAATTTGCGGATGTTTGTTACAGCAGTTACTGTACCCTAATGCAGGAGTGCATGGCCTCTCAATCTTATTTTCTCAGGACCATTGCTTTGTTTCCTTAATGGATTAGCTTTCTTTGCTCCTGCATACATGAGGCAGAAGATAGTCCCTCCTAAATTTGCATGTCCCACCCCTGCTTTCTTCTAGTCAGTTTATTAGTAGAGCTTATTAGCATCACTGAATTCCAAGTCCTCAGGACAGAATCTGACAGGCCCAACTGGAGACAGATGTCCTGCTGTGGCCAGATGGCAGGGCCACTCTGTAGAAATTGGTGGCTGCTGTGGGCCCACATGTGGAGAAGAAAGTAGTGGGTTTAATGGGTAACCCTAAAGGCATCCACCACAATATTGATTCTTGAAATGTGGTCTAAGACTTCCTTGATTTAGTTTCACCTAATGAATCAGAATCTCAGAAATGGATTCTGTGAAGAACTCATACACCACTGTCTTGGGGGTGAGGCCTCTAAGAAGTGGGCAGAGTTGGGATGGAGGGGAGGCAATGCATCATTAGACCGGTACTTTGGCTCCAGAAATCTGAACTTTTGATAAGCTCTCCAGGTTATGTTGCTACTTGGTGACCTTGGAGAACCACTATATTCTGGGACTCTCAATGGTATTTTAATGCCTTGTCTTGACAAACATTTATGCAAAAATAATTTGAGACAGATAGTTAAAAATCCTATGTTCAAGGTCACAAGAAATGGGCCTGCGAACATTCTCTTTGGTTTAAAACTGTATAGTACTTCTTTTTAAATTTTTTTTTTAATTTTAAAAATTTATTTTTTGTTACCTAATTTAAAAATTTTTTGATTATTAGTTTTTCATATTTAATAAAAGTCTCTCGAGGTGCTTTTGGTTCCTTTTTCGTTACGTACTAAGGGGTTAACTGGGCATTGCAAGCTCAAACACTTGTAGGGGCTAAGCAGGGATCACAAATACAAGCTGCAAAGGGTTTATTTCAGATGGAAGTTATGGAACCTATATGAAAACAGAGTGCATGTGCCCAGGTAAAGGCTTCCATATTCACAACTGAGTTGACTATGTGGTCAAACAGTACACGTCTCCAGGCTCTCCTGAACCAGAGAGGCTGTGCGTTCGGGCCTTTGCTAAGTAAGCTCTTCCTCCTTCCGAATCAGATGATTCTAAATCCTTCATCTTTATTCACATGATCTTTACCAGGAGTCCTTTTCACGAGTTGTTTTCAGTCACTAATGCCTTTTTTTTTTTTTTCAAAAAAGTAGAGTAGGAAATCCTGCCTAAATTAATATTATAATGTGAAAACTATCAGAGCTGAGAAAGGTCTTTGTTTGCAAATGTCAACATTTCCATTAATACATGGTATCAATGTGTTTGTCTGAAACCATGGTTGTTTAAATATTGTTATTAAGGTAATAGATAAGCCTGAAGGAACACTCGGAAAAGAAGAAGAAAAAATAAGCGAAATGATCTCATTATTTCTCCATCCAGAAGCAATCACTGTGAACATTTTTCACATTCTCCCAGTCTTTTTTAACTTCACTTTGTTCCGAAGAGATATAAAGACAACTACAAAAGTCATTTTTAAGTGGTTGCTTTTGATTGTCCACATTTATGCAGACATATATGTGTCTATATATATTATACATATATGTTATATATAATATATATATTATATACACACACAATTATAACTGTGTTGTGTGTGAGCCTGAGTGTGTTTTTTAAACCACATGTCTTGGAGATCTTTTCATGTCATTACTCATAGCAAGAACAGCTACTCTTTATTGAGCACTTTGTACCTGTCAGATGCCGTACTGAGAACGTCACACGTATGGCCTTATGCAATGCCCACAATGATGGTGGGTACTGTTGTTAAGTCCTGCTTTCAGATGAAGACTTTGAGGGCACAGAGGGGTCCAGAGCTCACTGTCCACCTGAACAGGAAGTGACGTGACCGGGACATGATCCCCACCAGTCTGACGCTAGGTTTGTGAGCTTCATCACAAGGGATTACGCTGCTCAGGCTTCTCAGTTGCGGGGTCCTGTCTCCTAGTCTGTGTGACAGTTTTTAAAACTACCAATACTCGCTGACATTTAGGTACTGTTCAAAATTTTACTTCTTACAGATAACATTACAGTCATACCTTAGTCCACATGTGTACATATTCCCCTAGAACAGATGTTCAGCAGTGGGCCATGCAGAGTCTTCTGTTAAGGGGTATTTCATAAATTATTACATTCTGCCACAGAATCTCTACCAGCTTATATTCAATCCCAGCTTATGAGAATAGTGTTTCCTTGTCAATGCATGATAATGATCTTTTAATTTTTGCTAATGTAACGAGTGAAAAAAGGACATTAAAAATTTTGTATTTCCTTTATTACCAGTGAAGATTTGTGTGTTTACCAATCATTTTAATTTCTCTTCTGTGAATTGCCTATTAAGAGCCTTTGTTTTTCTATGGGTTTCTTTATTTTTTCTTATTGATCTTGGGATTTCTTTATATATGTTGGATAAAAATTCAGTGTTATTTCAGGTAGCGTTAGAAAGAATGAGCTAGGGCATGGATTTAGAGCATGGCCCCCAAAGCCAGGCTGTCTGGATTCAAATCTTGGATGTGCCACTTACTAGTTCTGTGACCTTGGCCAAGTTCATAACCTCTCTGTACCTTTGTTTCCTTGTCTGAAAAATGGGAAGGATAATAACAGTACCTGTCTCACATTATTATAGGATTCAATGAATTAGGACACAGTAGAACAGTAGTATTGGGCTCCTAAGAATAAGCACCATTTGAATCACTTGTTATTACTGCTACTTGCTGCAAATATTTTCCTACCTGCTGCTCATTTTCAGCTTTGTAATGGGCACGTTTAACATTTTTGAACAAAATGCATCCATCCTTTCAGAGCTTCTGCATTTCATGTCTTTTCTGAAGGAGGCCTTCCTCATCCTAAGGTTATTAACAAATTCTGTTTATTTTAATGCCGATGTGGCATTTATTTCTTCTTTAATACATTCAGAGTTTATTTTTGTGTGTAGTGTGGGACAGAAATCTACCCACTGCATGAAAGAGGCAGCTGATGTAAATGATCTACCATCGAGGTGGTTGGGCCCCCTGGGGAATGTCGCTATGTCAGGGACTCAGCTCGGTCTTTGCTATTGGCTGGGTGGGCACCCCGAGGGGTGAGGAGGGATAGCTGATTTTGAGGGGCCATGATGGCATCTACCTTGTGGCCCACAGTCCAGGCACATGCTCTGCCTGTGCCCCCAGAGGCTGACTGCTAAGGCATGCAATGCCCAGGTTGCCTGCCCTCTGACATTCGTCCGGGGGTGGCCGATGACAGGTATGGGTGGGAGGTCAGAAGATGAGATGAAAGAGAGGTCGGAGTATTTATTCCTTTTACTCTTTCCCTGTCTAGCCACAGATATGCCCCCTGTAAATAATTCTTCTTTTAGTGCTCTTTGGTTCAATCCTTTGAATGTTTTGAAAGTGTCCTGCTGGGACTTTGATTAATGTAGCAATGGAATAAATCAATGAAAATGAAAAGAATGAAAATATAAAACAACAGAGTTTTAGACGGGAGGAAGACATTTCAAGCTGACACATACGATGGAATTTGTTAGCAATCCAGTAAAAAAAATCTGTAGATAATAAGAAAATGTATTGGAAAAAATCTGTAGTTGATGGCCACTCTTATTGTATTGTTCATTTGGGGTGAAAGTTAACTAATTCTTTCAGCATTATGAGGTGCTTAGTTGAGATTTAAAGTTTTGTGGTTATGTGTCGTAGCATAAAACTATCTTCCGGGGTGTAATTTGTGTTATTTTTTGGGTGGAAGGGAAATGAACTGGAAAAGGAGGGAGTAGACAGCACTACTGTCAACACATAATTAAAAGGATTTTTTCAAGGTCATGTTTTTAAGTGACCTATGATTCTTGTGAGATTACAAGGATAAAATGTGGTTTAAACTCCAGCATTGAAAGAATTTTTAGTGACTGTATACAAAACCCTTTGACTTATTTATACTAAGACTTGCCCCGTGCTTTCAATTTCTTTAAAAATAACCTTATTATAGCTTTGTGAAGGATTGCTACATTTTTACCCACCTCCTATGAACAAGAACACTGTGGCATAGACTTGGTCAAGATGATATAGCAGAAAGATTGAATGAAAACTTAAAGTTCCTTGTGTAATGGTGTATTAATTCTAGACAGGTGATACTTAAAGGCTGGAATCATTTTTACGTAATTGTGATTATCTCCTTTCCTCTCATTCAGGTGACTCATAGAAACGGTTCCTTTTCTCTACTTTGTTCTGAGTAGTCTTCTGTTTCCTACTAATTAATTTTAACTCGAAGTGATGGCAGTGTAAATACCCGTGAACTGCTGCTCTGGCAGAGTGAGCAAGCATGGATCTGGGAGGTGTTGTCATTTAAGATGTATATGGAGAGTCGTGGTCACCCTGTCTCTGTGCTGTGGGTATCTGTTTCATCTAGGACTCCCAGCAAAAAGTGACATTTCCTACCCACCATGTTCTGGGCAAAGCTGTTTCATCTCTTCAGTGTCCTGAACACCTAGAGGGAGTGTAGACACAGTTCAGCTAGAAAAACAAAGATCAGTGGAACCTCCAAGATGCAGCCAGTACTTTTCAAACCAATTCGGAGAACAATTAAGCCTCTGTAGAAATAGATCGATTATCATTAAGTATTTAAACATTACTGATGGGTCATCTGATTTATGGTCTGTCCATTCATGAGACTGTAACCCCCACTGTGTATTCAGTGACTGTGGTAGCTGCTCAATGCCTATTTGTTAAATGAAATGAGTGAATAAATTTATGAGCGAGGACTTAGCAGAAAGGACTCTGAAGAATGCAGAAATCCTGAGTAGACAGTGTAGAGTTAGATCAGCTTGAAATGACAGAAGATAATTTAATTTGGACTTCATGGCGGATAAAAATAATAGCATCCCTTTCCTCCCCTGCGGAAATATCCTTGTATGAATCCATGGAAACTGTGAATATGCTACATTACATGTCAAGGGGAAATTAGGATTCAGATGGAACTAAAGATGCTAATCCCGTGAATTTAAAGTAAGGAGATTATCCTGGATTATCTGGATGGGCCTAATGTAATCACAAGGATCCTTTAAAGTGACAGAGTGAGGCAGAAGAGGAGGTCAAAGTCAGAGAGAGCTCTGAAGATGCCGTGCTACTGGCTTTGAAGATGAAGGAAGGGGCCACCAGCCACGGAATACAGGTGGCCTCTAGAAGCTGGAAAAGGCAAGGTAACAGAGTCCTCTGTGGAGTTTCCAGGGGGAGCAGAATCCTCTTTACACTGATTTCAGCCCAGTTAAAACCATTTCAGACTTCCTCCCGCAGAACTGGAAGATTCCCTCCTTCATATCTGATGTGAGTATGGATTCAGACCTGGCCAACTGGAACACTGCATTTGCCTGGTCATAATTATTGGTTAAGAGGTGGACATATCTGAGTCAATTAAAACTTCCTTCTGGGATTTTGAAAGAGGGGCTTATGGGTTTGAACCCCGGAGATATGGGGAACCATCTTACCACTAAAGAGAGCCAAAAACTCAAGGTGACATGAGGAGCTCAGAGCCAAGAGAGGGTGACAGCTTGGGTCCTTGGGTTAAGCTGCTCTTGAATTTGTCTAGCATATGAGCCAATAAATTCCTTTTTTTACATAAGCCAGTTTAAATTGTGTTTTCCATCTCTGTCACCAAGTTTTCAGTGGAAAGGCACAAGAAAGAGGTAGAAACAACTCCATTTTTTATAGTTCGTATATATGTGAACTAAATACAGCTCACTGCATATATTCTCATCATAGAGTGTATGTGTGTTCAGCCATTTTCAACCATCCCCTTTTTCATCTTTATAAAGATCTGAGTTAAAGCATCCCCCTACTCAACACTATCAGTTATAGCTCTGTGTATGGTCTACCTGAATCTATCTGAACATTAATGTCAAGATTATATCTGGAAGACAGTACCCAATGATAGAAATGTGCCGTAACGAGTCTTTTCTCTGTCTTTGTGTGCTCTGCATTATGATATTGGCTAGCATAATGAAATTCATCTCTTCATCATTTAAAAACACTAGTTACTGAAACTTCTAAATGTTTCCAAGAGGTCATTTTTAAAGTACAATAAAATTCTATTTTAAATGGTTTGCCTTCACTAAATGATTTCATTTGGTTTTCTTGTGGTTTAGCCATATTTAACGTATCTGTTTCTTAAAAACGCAGCAACCTGATTTTATACACATCAGCAGTTTTATTGAGGCATATTTGTCGCTCAGTTATTCACCATAGAAGAGCAAACTTTTCTCTCCATGTGGAAAACTCTCCTACGACGCTTCATTTTAGATGTAAGGCTGCCCTCCACATGGGAGGGCTCACCCATTCAAGCGCCTGCCAGGGCCAGGTGGGTCACGAGGAAAGTGGGCCGTGTGGGGGTCGTAGTTGGCTAGAGAGCCCCTGCTGGCCAGTTAGGGCCAGCTGCTCACTGCTGCAGAATGTGGACCCAGTGCTGTTCTTCTAGTTTTTTTAAAGAGGCTATAAATCTAGATTTTTATGTGTAGCTTCAGAGCTTTGCATACAGGAATCAAATTAAAATTTTAAAGTACTTTATGGGTCAAAAAAATCCCACGCAAACAACAAAAGTCAGGTCCACAGGCTGTGTTGTGGCCCCCAGTTTTCCCATCTGGAATACACTGATTGGTCAAGAGATGGCATTAGACTTACTTTGATTATTTGGCCAGTTGTGTGTACTATGCTCATGCTTCTTTTTCAGGTGTTTTGGGATATTATTAACCCCAACATGGCCAGTAAGTGTAAAAGGTATAACACTGTTAAAAACTCTAGCAAGGAAAGGCATACAGTTATGATGGGAGGATATTAGAGAAGATGAAACACAAGAAAATGTTGAAAAAAAGACAGAGTTTGCACATACATACGGGATGCATTATTTGGGAGTAGGGATAATTCTGAAATAGCATCATATGTGTGAAAAGTCCATGGTATGCAACCTTTGAAATTAGCAAGAAAAGAAGAAAAGTAATTGACAACATAGAGAAAATTCTTAGTGTTGGCTGTAGGATTCAGCATACAGAATAGATGTTTATTAGCCTAACACTTTTCAGGAGAAGGCTAGCAATTTGTTGAAGAAGTCAAAGATTATACACGGTGAAAGCTCACAGATATAACTTCTGTGTTGATCCATGGGTCTGTTCATTGGATCAAGTTCTATTTTGTTAATGAGGTGGCAAAAGTGTGATTGTTGTAGCTGTTAAGGGGTTTGCTGTGACACTTGTAAGTGTCCTCCGTGAAGAGATCTATTTGCCTTAATTGACTTTCAATATTGATGGAGCTGCAGTTTTTTTTTTTTTTACTGTGCTAAAACATATGTAACATGAAATTTACCATTTTAACCACTTTTAAGTGTATAGTTCAGTACATTCACCTTGTACAACAACCATCACCAGTAATCATCTCCAGAACTTTCTCATCATCCGCAACCAAAACACTAGACTCCTCATTTCCCCTCCTCCAGCCCCTGGCAACAACCATTCCATATTCCATCAATTTGGCTATTCTAGGTACCTCATGTAAGTGGCATCAGTCATTATTTATCTTTTTGAAGCTGTTTTTTTTTTTTTTTTTTTTTTGCAAGAGGATTTACTCATTAAGTTAACAAATACTTGTTGAACCCGTAGTGTGTGAGAAACACTGACCTACGTGCTGAGGATGACAGCACTGAGAACAACAGACCCAGGCCTTCCTGTTGGGGAGGGTGGCAGACAATAAAGAAATAAGCATAACACAAACAAGATAGTGGACTTTGAATACACTAATGTTGAGATTCCCATTAGATGTCAAAGTAGAGATGTTGAGTGGGCAGTTGGATGATTGATGAGTCTGCTGGGTATGATCAAAGGTTAAGGATTGACGTTGTTACCATAGAGATGGTGTCTAAATACACCAGTTTTCTAGAGAAAATGTGAATATGTCAAATTGGAGAACCTAGAATAGAGGGCTGCGAAGTGCTGAGATTTAGAAGCTGACCAGTGGAGGAAGAAAGCACAAATGAGATCAAAGAGGAACAAACAGTGAGAAAGAATGTGGGCGGAAAGAATATGTGGTAACTCAAAAGCCAGAAGAAGAGAACATGTCCAAAGAATGAAGTGATCAGCTGGACTGAACACTGCTGAGAGCTCAAGGTGAAAGACAAGAGGTGGCCATTGGGTTTGGTTTGGCCTCCAGGAGATTAGGTAGGGGACCGGGCAGCTCCGGGAAAGTGAGAGAAATGGAGATGGCAGCTGTGGACCACTCTTTTGGGAGATCATGTCATGAAAGAAAGTCATGGAATGAAAGATGGTTTCTAAGAGAGGATTTCTCAGTAAGCGGGAGAAGTTTATGCCTGGCTTTCAAGATTCGAAGAGCCCATTCACTCTCTATTTTAAAAGAAATGTCTCAGGAATGCCTCCTTTGAAATTGTTAAAAAAATCCGCTTATGAACCACTTCTTGGAACCAAACTTATTTGTAAACAAAAGAACTTCTCTAAGTGATTCTCTGTCAGCAAATCTAAAGAAGAGTTTAAAGCATTTTGGCAAGTTTTCATTTTCCTCTAAGCGTCTTGGGGCAGCAATTTGATTAGTAGGTCATGTTTTAGCATAGATAAAATACCGTTTTACACTCAGATGGAAACGTTCCATTTCAGAACGATCTACGTGCCATAGTTATTATTTATCATTAACCAAATGGTGTAGGTAGACAGATATGAAGAGAAGGGATGACAAATTTTTGGATGATTCCAGCAAAGGTATAGTGGTTGGGGGCCATTCTTGCGGGCAACACTCCAGGTCATTAGTCACCAACCCTCGATGACTTCAGCTTAGATTATCAGGTTGCTAGTCCAGAAGAAAGTAAAGTAACAGCAGGACAGGCATCAAAGAGAAAGAGATAAATGAAGACCCTAAGTTTTCGAACTATTCAAAAAAAGCACTCCACAAAATCTTACCAAAAGCTCCAATAGCGCTCAATTTTAGTTAATGGTATTCTTCCTGATGAATAAACTTAGGGCTAAATGTGGTTTAAGAACATGAATAAATTTAAATTTCCTTTCTGAAAATATACTGTATTGTTTCCAAATAAAACCCACACCTTTTGAAAGCCCACGCATTTTCAAGCACGAGCAAAATGGCCGCACGAGGGAAGCTGCCCCATTTCATTGTCCCAGCTGCTTCTTCAGCCACAGAACTTAACTCTCTCCAGATGTAACCTTTCACTCCTCCTCCCTCCTCATAATTTTTGTCTTGAGTAAAACACAGCTCGAGGAGGGTTGTTTTTTTTTTTTTTCCCCTCACATGAACTCAAAAGCTAAAGAATCGCAGAGCATTGGAACTTCAGGGATAAATCCTTGGTAGAACATGGTTTTTGTCCTGCCTGTTGGAGGGACATGTAAGGGTATGGTATTATAAGAAAAAAAAGAAAAATTGAGTCAAAAGGACTGGATCAAAAACATATAACTTGTATAAAAAGAAAATCTTGGTACTAAACTGAAAAGGACAATTTACTTATAATAACTTTATCACAGACGTAGTATTAAGGATGGAGAGGTGTACGTGTGTGTGTGTGTGTGTGTGTTGGAGTGGGGAGAGAGAAGTGGGGGACAGTTTCTGGTTAGGCAGCTATGACGATAATTTATGGAAGAGCTCATTCAGGTGATGATTACTTCAAGAAAGAGAACTCTTGATAGTACATAACCTGATTAAACATGAGGAAAAATAGAATTCTGCAATGACACAAAAGACTGACCCTGGTCAAGTATAGAATAAGGGAGGAAATGATGACAAGGCTGTAAGTCCTTTTCTCTGATATTCAACATCTGATACTCAGCGTTGATGACTATAGTGACTGAGAGGGGACAAGGCTGTGGTGGGCAGCGTCCAGGGCATGACTCAATAGAAGTAAGTGCCTTGGTCATCACTGATGGAAATGTTGAATTAGACTTCACTTCCTAAATCTGCATGTTTACAAATTACCGAGCACAAAATGGATTCTTAATTTTTTACATTGAACACTATTTGTGGGCGCGGTATAAATAGAAGGACCCTGTATTCTACTTAGAGTGAGGAGTCCAATAGCATATCTGTGTCAGATCAAGAGAAGGTTATTTTAATTAACTGATATGTGCTTGTTTTAGATGGGAGAGGTAAAAACACAATGTCACGTGCCTGTGAGTGGCATATATCTTATAAGTATATATGTTTATTTGGAGAAGGCTCTGAAGGAGGAATTTTTAACCATTCATTGAGCAATGTCAGCCATGTACTACACTGTTGTTATTGTAACAGTTTTGAAAGAAGGCTCCTTTGAAGAGGACAGGAGGACACCTTGCTTCTCAGGATGTGAAGGGTTGCTAGTATATACTCACCTTGTTTACAGCCCCTCCCATATATACCTGTTATACTTTCCCATACAAATGCTCAAGGCATATATAATATGTATACATACACATATAGTATGTATCTATTATCACAGATGTAATACTTCATTACACTTAAATCATGACATGTAGTCCAAGAGGTATTTTTCCCTTTTCTGCATGGAGACCCTCCTCTACTGTGTATCAGGGACAACTATCCTGTGATTATCTCCAGACCTGGCATATGACTGAGTGGAGAGTAGAGGGTTGGGGAGGAAGATCTTTCCTGCTCTCAGGCCACCACGTGCCCCTCCTACCCTCGGGAACACCTCACCATGGTCCCCCCAATGCGATGCTGCTCCCTCTGTACACACTATGCTGGAGGCGAGATTTCAGGGCACGTCACACTTCCCTTTGTTTGCCCTGCTCCTTCATCCTCCGCTGTGAGTTAGGAGAGACGAACTGCACAGCGGAGTGGCTGAGGTCGGACTCTGGATTCAGGTGTCTGCGAGCTTGTCTTGCTCTCGAGCTACTTATATTATTATATGTGTTATTTCTGTCTAGCGTACGGGTAGGCAGAGGAGGTCAGCGAATCTGCACTGGGTATGGGTGGGGTGGTTCTGCTCCGTCCTCCTCCTGCGCCAGGGATTAACCCCGGCATGTCCTTCCATGCTAATGGTGGAGTTAATGGAGGGTAAGTTTTATTAGGTATGTGTGTTTTCCAGCCTCTGCTAATATCCCACTGTCCGGACTCAGGACCAAGGATGAGGAAGGACAGGTGGGCTTCAGTGGGAGGACCAGCAAAGCCACATGGCAAAGGGCATAGATGGAAGGAAGAGCGAGTAACTGGGGTCATTCATGCAGTGGGCCATTAAAGGGTGGATCAAATTCTGCTGAAATGGGGTCACTGAGAGACACGGCAGTGTAGGAGGAGAAGTAATAAACTTCACGCTGAACCTTACTTTTCCGTTGTCTGTGGGACGAGCACCCAGGAAATTAAATCCCTTACAGGGATTCCTGTTTCCTTCCTTGTGTTCCAGTCCTCATTTCTGTCATTATACCAAACTTCTGTCTTCCAGTCTTCATGTCGCATCTGCCGTTTAGGGCCGGGAAGGTTTTACAGGGTTATCAGTAGTCTGGCGCCCCACCTGCAGCTCCATCTGCAGCTTCTCCAGCTGCGGGCACTGCAGACACTCCTCTTTGCACTCACGCATATTCTCCACCTCCCTCCTTCCCTTCTGCGTCCTAGTGCGTGGGAGCTCTCTCTCTCTCCCCCCCCGCCCCTCCCTCCCCCTCTGTACACACACACACACACACACACACACACACACACACACACACACACACACTTTCCAACTCCTAAATATTCTTGAAGACAGCATGATCTCTAAACACTTAAAAAGTTAAACGTCTTCTGTATTTCCCTCTCTGCCTACCCCACCCCAGATGAAATGCTGCCGCCAGCCCGACGACGTTGTATATCACAACAGGTAAAGCGGTGGCATTACCTTTCCTTGACCCAGAGTTCAAGCCAATAAGGACCATGGTCCCCCCTTTCTAACAGGGGAGTGAATTAGGAGGGATTCATTTTCCTTATTGTACAGAGAGCATCTTGATTAAAAAGTCACGTATAGCATTTCAGTGTCATGTAACCTGAGTTACATGTGAACAGACACTGATATTAATACATTTAGCAGTCCTCCTAGGGTGAGGACTAAATCGGAATTCTATTTGCCAGGGGTTAATCCCTCACTACTTCTGGTTTCCAAAATCTGAAAACAAAATATCAGATTAGTCTCATAGGCAGCGAGAGCCGTAGACAGCAATTTTTTGAGGTCTTGGCAGGACATCACATGAGGTTGCAGTTTCCGAAAATGAAACTAAAAATGTCTAGATTTATTGATTTGAAAAATTAAGTTTATTCTGCCATTTAGGCTTCTAGCCAACTTTTTGTTGCGAGGAAAGCTATTTAAAATACACCGTTCTCAAAATCTGAAATCCTTGTAGCTTTGGGAGTCAGCTTTGACCTTGGCAAATGACCCAAGGAATATGAGTTCCTCTATCTACATGTTCTGAAAATTAAAACAGCATATATCTAACTTTTTAGGTGTTGCAGGATGCTGAGAATGTTTCATCATGTGTGAATCTAAATAGAGTTTGGAAAGTAGAAGAGGACAAAAGTTCTAATTCCCAACTTTGTAAACTGTATGAAAGATTCAGCGTTGTATTTCTGTACCTACAGCCCCTGTTATTTTTTATTCTCTAGTTCTGGGAGAATTTAAAAGGGATCAGTCATCAAGGTCATGAAAAACCACTCTGACCCCCTTTTCTTAAATGGGTGCTTCTCTACTTTCAGCATGGAATAGAGTAGATACTTTCAGCCTGTTGAATATGGCAGATTGCAGGGTCCTCGCCTCCGGAGTCAGGCATACGTGATTTTGAGTCTCAGTTCTGCCACCAACTATGGTGTAAATGTCAAGCTGCTTTCTTTCTCTAGACCTCAATTCATCTGTGTAAAATAGGGATAGTCCTAGAATCTGCCTCATATGGTGGTTGTGAGGATCGAATGAAAAATACATATAAGGCACTTAGCAGAGGGCTTGACACGGAGCGGATGCTTAATGCATTTCAGTTTCTGTTGTTGCTCTTATGCCTTTTATTATTCCATCCTCAGCTCCTTCCTACTCTGCTTCCTCCTCCTCATAATATTCCTTCAGATACTATGGTCAACTAATATTTTTCCCCAGGACATTCTCTTCTCCAGGTTAAACAACCTTAGGTCTCTCAAGCATTCCTGACATGCTTGAGGCTTTTTCTATTGTTTTTCTCTGCAGCTGATGCCAGGGGCTTGTTGGCTTGGACAAACTCCTAAAGCTGAATATGGGGTGAAAGGCTCTTGTTGCCCTTCGCTTGGAGCGGGAGGCACCCCCACCTGTAAAAGGAGGCAAACTTCCTGATAAAGACTGGGAAAGATGATGGTGGGAGGAGCAAATAGTGGAGCCGAAGCAAGAGAGGTTTGCTTGGTGGGCTGTGACTCTGGCTTCTTGGCCGACCTGTGAGACCAGAGAGATGCTCATGCTCAGGCACGTCTCCCATCGATGGCACTGAGGGACCTGCCATCTATCTGTATAAATCCCCTCCCACCACCTAGTATGTGGCTCATTGCCACACGCAACATGTGTCCACTGAATGCTAATTATTGTTGTTCTACTTTCGTCATCCATTATGGTAGCTGTTTTTGCAAGCTCTGGGTCATTGCAGAGTTTAGCTATGCCTTCCCTGTGTTGAAGAGTGGGGCTGGGGTTTGAGCCCTATGGCCCCAAGAACGGGACTTCCCTTCAGCTTCCCACTAACTCGGTGACCAGCACACTTCAGTTTCCAACTAGTGAAGAATCTATTCTATCACAAACCTCACTTTTATTCATATCATCCCTGAGAATAAGATGATTATTGCAAGGGACAAAGAAGTAGAGAATAAGAACATGGACGGTGGCAGTAGGAAATTTCAGAGCAGAGCAGATGAGTAAATTATAGGAAGAATGCAGTTGTCTTACTCTTCTAATATGTGCATGAAGGCAGGAAGTGAGGGAAAACATAAATATTTATAAATCTATCACGTACTGGGCAACAGTGGTATATTGCCTGAGTGAGTAGAAATCAAAAGATGGATATAAAGATGCACTCTTTAAACCCTTAAGACTATCCTTAATTCATATGTGCTTTGCCATCTTTGGTTCACTTGTCATATTGTTCTATATGATAGACACCTTTGAAGGAGGATGTTATGAGTTGAATTGTATCCTCCCAAAAAGGTACATTGAAGTCCTAACCTCCAGTATCTCAGAATGTGGCTGTATTTGAGATAGATTCTTTAAATCAAGTTAAAACAGGATCCCAAGGATGAACTCTAATCCAACAAGCCTAGTGTCCTTTTAGAAAGGGGAAATGTGGGTATAGACTCACACAGAGGTTAGACAACATGAGACACGCAAGGAGAACACCACGTCAAGAGCCATTCGTTTATGAGCTAAGGAACGCTCGAGACTACCAGAAGCTACGAGAAAGGCACAGAAACAGTTCCTTCTGTAGAGCCTTCAGAGGAAGCCTGCCCTGGTGACACTTAATTTTGGACTTCTGGCCTTGAGAACTGTGCGACAATAATTTCCTGTTGTTTTAAGACACCTAATCTGTAGTCCTTTGTCGTAGTAGCCCTAGGAAGCTAATGTAGAGGAGAAATATGGAGTTTTTAAAATTTAAAAATTCTTATAGAAATGAAAACTATTACGTATACTGGTATCCTACAATCAATTAAGTGAATGAAAGTTGAAACAAAAATTTAAAGTCAGGGAGGTCTACTTTACTGCTTAAAAATAAGTCTCACCTAAAGGTTGGCTAGCAGGGCAATTTGCTGATCACTTGGCTGTTTGTACAACAGAGCACCCAACCAAAGTAAACAACCGTGCAGAAATTTTAAGAACATTTCTACTGTGTCATATCATGATGTCAATAGAAGTTAAATTCAAGACTTTGTTGTAAGAGGCACTGGTATCAGGCTACATTTTCATGTGGATTTTGTCCAACAATCATCAATAACAGAGACCTTGCTCATAAACAATTCCAAAAAGCAGTGTGTCAGGCAGATGGTGTTTTGGGGCCCAGGGACAGGATAGTTTGAGATGGGAAGCAGTGTTGTGCCTTATGCTCGTCGGCCATTCCGAAGTCACTGTTGACTGAGCATCACTGTGGGGCTTAGGGTTTTACTCTGCTGACAAATGAGTCCCAAGCTTTAATGCTTTCAACTTCTCATGCTAAAGGAACCAAACTTTTACTGTCATCGGAGTTCTGAAGGAGAAAACCTGCTATATTTGGGGAAAAGAACCTTAGATCCCAGGGAGATACTGTCTTAACATTCACGAATGTCAACCAAAGTTTTCGTGTTTTATTTCTTCCTAAAGGTGCCAGGATGATGAGTTTTCAGGGGTAACCTGTGAGTACATTGCAGAATTGTTGAGAAGACTGAGCTCTCATTGCACACTTTCAACTTCCAAGCATTTTACTACCCTAAAAGCATGTCTTTTCTCACTATGAGCATGTGCAGGCTTTAACCAGTGGAGCTGGCCCAGTATGGATAGTTCTAGGTGCTTCATGGGAGTCTTGCATTTTTTCATCTGGGGTACACAGGCACCCTGGGACCACCATCAACCTCTAGATGTGTCTGGGCTTTGACACATCTGCTTGCTTTAGGCTATAGAGAAAGCAGGCAGACACTGGGTTTTTCTCACTGGGATCCATGAATGCTGGCCAGATAAGTGACAAGGATTTAATTTCCTCTGGAGTATGACCAATAACTTGGCATATATTGAATGATTGCTTAAATATTAGAACTCAAAATTAAATGTGTACATTAAATGTACTGAATTCTAGTGGAATACAAATTAACAAAGTAATATTTGAAAACACTAAAATATTTAAAAAATTTTAAAACACTGACAGGATTATGAAGGATATAGTATATATAGCTTAGTACAAAATGATTAGCATTTTCAGGAAACAATATATTATCAAGAACCAAAAATCTTTACATATTTTCACCAAGCAACTCACCCTTATGAAATTCACTCATTGAAATAACTGAAAAGATGCCTCATGTATGAATGTATTCGACTTAATGTTATTCTTTTTTTAATTTTTATTTTTCAATTAGAGTTGACATTCAGTATTATTATATATTAATTTCAGGGGCACACTATAGTGGTTAGACATTTATAATTTATAAAGCGATCCCCTGATTAGTCTAGTACCCACTTGGCATTATAGTTATTACAATATTATTGACTATATTATTTATTTTGTATTTCATATCCCTGTGTATTTTGTAACTACCAATTTGTACTTCTTAATCCCTCCCCCTTTTTTTACCTCTTTTCACCCAGCAATGATCTTAATATAGGAATATCTGAACAACTATTTTCAATAAGACGGGGGTGATTAAACAATGATCTGCAAATTAAACAGGACATCAGGTAATTATTAAAATAACACTGTACAAACACTACAAATAGGAGAACACAAAAATGTGTGTGCTGTGGGGCTTTGTAATGGAAGCAGGTTACAAAAGTTCATGTCATGTCATGTCATGTCATGTCATTCATTCATTCATTCATTCTAGAAATGTTTTTGAGCACTAACCCTATACTAGATGTTGGTGCTAAGTATAGGAGACACAAAGGTGAAAAACAATGGTTGCTGTTCTCTGTGAGGGTCAGTTCAGCTGGAAGATAGTCATGCAAACAAAAGGAAAGGTGTAGTAATTCACACAATGCTGTTTAAGGACAGGCAGAGCCTCTAAGTTGGTCAAGACACGAGGGAGGGCTTCATAAAAAACCTAATATATAAATAAAATTTGAAAGGCAATATAGGGAAGAGCAATCAGTTGTATAAGGGTGACGGTGTTAGAAATGACTTAAATTTTTTAAACATTTTTTTTGAATAATTCACATACCATAAAACTCACCTATTTAAAGCATACAACTCAATGTTTCTTTTTAGTATATTCACAGAGTTGTACAAACATTACCACAATCTACGATGAGAATATTTTTATCATCC
>CM053513.1:6750410-6823279 GCA_028627145.1 Eidolon dupreanum
CTTCTGTGGGGGCCCCGGTAGATCATCATTCACCAATATTTATAAGTGATCTTTCACTGAAACACAGGACTTATTCCAACTGACTTCAGGCTAGAGAATGGATGGATGTATCACACAGCAGAGGTTGATGAAACAAGTTTCTTTCTTTCAGGAACATTGTTTCACAGCGAGAGGGATGCTGGTCTTAAACTCGCAAGTCAGAAAGGCTTGCAGACCAGTTTTCTCAAATGGTATTCCAAAAATGATTTCGAAATACAAAAACAAAGCAGAAACAATACAAAACCCCCAAAATGAAACAAAAAATAATCATAATAAAAAAGAAAAATTATCCAAGAAATGTAAACAACAGTTAAATTTCACTTTCCAGATGAACTTTTGGAGCCTATTTCACAACTGACAGTGAGCCTACTGGTCATGTTTTTCCCTTAACCTGAAATCCTTAGAGGTGAGGGGGGCTGGCCCCTTAGCACCCACGTTCGGCGGACATTCAGAGTAAGACTACCACGTGCTGTGAGAAGCTGGTGGTAAATGCTAAAGTACCTTCTTCAGAACACGTGAAAATTGCTCTTCTCTGCAACGAGGAAACAGTTGTTGGTAAATATGGTTCCTTCCCCCAGCTGCAACTCAGATTTCGACCCCAACAGGAGTTTTCTATTTTCATAACTCTTCACCAAACTGTTCGCTCTGGTATAGGTTTAAATTTATGGGCTGAAGGGTTACTGTGTAGCTGGAATGTGCAATGCAGTTGCAAATGCAGCTGGAGATGCAGCTTGTGGAGAAGAGAGTTGGGGGAAATGCTGTGTGAACCCAAGCAAATGCATCACATGCTACAATCTTTTCCTCGTTTGTAATTTGTTTTTGGATTTCAGGTATTCCTAGTATGCGAGAGATGGTGGACTTCTCTCCTGGAATTCGTTGCCTGTAATTAAATTGAAGTAGAGACAAGCCCAGGGGGTCATTCTACCATGTAATTTTCTTTAAGACCTAAATGTTAAAAGTTTGTTGGGAAAGAAAAAAAAACCCACATTTTTTTTAACATCCTGAAAAGTTCATGCAAAGCATAACTAAAAGAATCAGTTCATTCCACTGGTGATTTTGAAGCTTTTCTTAGTTGTTGGACATGTGTTTTACATTTTAAAATATATACGAGAACCTGAAGACCATCTTACAGAGAAGATAAGGCAAAGAGAAATGGACCCTGGAGAGTGTATTCTCTTTGGTGGCCAAAAGTTGGACCTCTAGGCACTGTTAAAAATAAAAGGTGAATGAAATTCCTCTGTCAGAGGGAGCGTGGTGGGCAGGCGCAGGGAGAGAGAGAGTTGGGGGTTATTAATTGAGGAAGTGACGAATCTCTCTGCATTCTGAATAAAGAAGCAGCAGTAAATAAATGGAGGCAGTTTTGAAGGAAGAAAATCCTCTTAAGGATAAGACAAAAGCATGCAAATTCGTCAAGCCAAGCCACTGATTCCACAAATAAAAAAAAAAAAAAACAAAAAACCATTTGCAGGGCTATAATCTCTGAGGCACAGTTTTCATGTTTCTGCCTTCGTGTTTGTACTATCTGGTTGTAATCTGGACTTCCTGTGGGAACTGTCTTGTTCAAGGGACAAGGTCTCACTCAGTCGTACCCTCCGGCTTTCCGTGGACAGTTCCCCGTACAGCGTTTTCTGTCGCGTGGTGGCTGCCCTCGTCTGCTCTCTGTCAGACCATTTCTACCTTGGCGCTCTTTCTTGAGCTCGGGCCCAGAATGTTGTATTGGGATCTTAACGCAGGTCGCATCTGAGCATCTCATTTGTCTTCCTCTCCTGAGAACTGTCTCACATGCGGTCGCCCTTTCTCCCAGCATCTCGCAATTGGCCGCTCGTTGTGAAGCCTTGCCAACTTAAAAAATCCTTTATTCTCTGTGCACTTTGGTTCCTTAATAGTGTTTACTTTTTCAGCTTCATCTTATCTAGAAATCATAGCCTGTTTGAAGGACTCTCCAAACCTCAGGAACAGACTCCACCAAAATTAGAAAATTGTTAGTTTGAAATCATTATTTTACTGCCTTTCGAATAGTAGAGAAATACTTTACTCAACTCTAAAATTTTATTCCAAGAAGGATCTGGAACACATTAGATTTAATGGATTGGTCTGAATGCTGCAGACAGTTGACTGTTTCAAAATGCTTTAGATGGTAGACTGTAGAGAAACCACCACATGAAAGTCCTCTGCCCCTGACCTGGACCATCAAGCCTGGAGGCAGAAGCTTCATGGCCATCCGCTTATGCTGTTAAGTTTATAGAAGACACGGACATAGCCTTCATGAGGCGAAACCATCACAGACAACCACAGAGGACAACCTTTTCACTGGAAGCAGCAGTGACTGAGCCCAAGGCTGTGCCACACCCTCATGCTGGCTTGATCGAGGCCACTGCCAGGGGCTAGGCAGCCCACTCAGCTCTTCCTGCACCCCACAATCCACTCATGATTCCACTGACCCTCATAGGTGGATGTTTGAACCGTGTCAACAAAGCAGGCTAAGCGAATCCCCATGAAACCTGCTGCGAGGCAAGTAGTTAAATAAAAACTCATCTACTTCTAGTGGCATTTGAGTGTGTCCTTGCTGACCCTCCCCGTCCCTCATGCTAATGTGGTTGTTGATGCTCTGTGTTTGGGCAACAAGTGAGGAGAACGTGAGTGAGATCTTTCGTCCATCATCTCCTGAAATAGCCACAGGGCAGAGTGTTCGTGGTAGTCGCTTTCAGAGGCAGTCAGCGTGGGCTCTTCAAAACTCGCAGACATGAGGGCAGCTTGCTGGGGTAACTGAACTGCACCAAATATTGTTAGGAAAACTGAATCTCGTTGATGCCTTTCTGGACTTTGAGGCTGTGTGAGGAGAGTCACATTTGGAATACATATCCAATTTAGAGACGGGTTGTATTTCAGAAGATTTTAGACTAGATGTTTGGCACTCAGCATTTATTTCTCCTTAGAAATGATGTTTTAAATGGTGGTCCAGTTCTCGAGCCAGACCACAGAGAAATCGACTTTATCCACAATATGGCTTTGAGGCATCAAACTATGTATTTACAATTAAAAATTAAGCCAGGGTAGTTGCTGTATGAGTAATTTAAAAAATAGGAAAAAAAATCATGATGTTAAGTACATTATATTAAATGCTGATGCATTTAATTTGAGGACAATGTTGTGGAGAGTCTGCCGAGGCTATCTGGGGAATTTCAAAAGTTTTAGAGTTGTTGGCACTGGTTCCTTGGAGTGGGTGCCCTAGAAAATGTTTCCGAGGAAATCTGATGATTTCTTTTTCATGAGCAACTTTGCATAGAAATTCGTGAGAGTTGGAAAGAGGCAGAGAAGGAAGAAGCTACTTTCAGTGGTAAGTGGTAAAAATGAGAATATATCTAGGAAGGAGAAGTTGACTAAAAAAGTGTATGTGAACACGAGAAAAAGGAATTTTGCTGAAAGCAAATCAACTGAATGGGTTGAAGAGGAAAACATGGTAGTCGGAGAACTTGGTAAATCCTCCAGAGGAAGCTTCTGAAAATTGAGGCTGTAGTTCTCCTTCTGACAGTTGGGGTGTTTTGGTGCCTAGTTCAATGGGAACTGCAGCATGCTCAGAAAGGGTTTGTTGAAAATGGACTGCTCACAGAGGCAGATGTTTTAAGAGGCACTCACCACCTAGAGCTCCACTTATAAATAAATTGTAGAAACAAATAGTAAGGAATTTTACCTTAGTCTACTCAGTGGGTAATAGTTAATACTGGAATTTAATTCTTGCCTGTACAAATATATTTCTGCATCCTCTGTTCCTTTTACTAAATCTACCCTCTCTCTACTTCTTAATAAAAAAAAAAAAAACTGTAGTTAAAAGGAAAACCATCTATACTCAATTAAAAAAATCTAGCAATTAGCTTTGATGTAAGAATCTGAAATTGATATTAAATTTTAAAATGTCCCTAACATATTCTTTTGAAGTAAGCAAGATATACTAAACAATTATAGACAGAAAATAGACTTTAGCTCTGAGTTATCTAGGAAGAAGAATATTGTCAAGTAAATTAATAATGACTTCACCAGAAATTATTTAATATCTTAAGAGGAAAATAACCTTCAAGTACTCTCAATTGTTTATAGTTGCTGATATAAAATATATTGATAAAAATTTTAAAAATGCATTTATTGATAGACTTTCTGGGTCGTGCTGATAGAATATAGATAAAAAGTATTTTGAGGACCTGAAAGTAATAACATTTCAAGTGGCCCACGAATTCAGAATTTCAAGAATTCATAAATTTTTATAATTAGTTATTTTAGGGAGCTATTACTTCATCTTGTAATTAAGTCTTCTTCTACTGACTCTGCAGGTTGAGAATTTTACAAAAGGAGCCTAATTTTTAAAAAAATTACCTCAGATTTTAAAAGTCTATAAAGAATGACTGGATACTAGGAAATACAGGTGCTTAGTATATAACACCAATCATTTTGCCTGAATCCATCAATGTTTAAGGCAAGTTATCTACTCGTACTGTTTCAGGCACTATAAATGATTGTTAAATTGCAACAAAGAAAAAAAATACAACCATCATGGTGCATGTTAAACAAGTTACATAATATATACAAACATATATAAATAGTGTCAGACATAAACTAAACATTACACTCAAAGAGAGTTAGAGACCTTCTGCACAATCATGAGCTCCAAGAATCTATGACTGAAATACAAATATGTGTTAACTGCAGAACAGGATATGTGAATGTTTTAATTCAGTGTTACACATTACCGTTTGAAGATGTTATTTTATAAAAAGCTACTGTCTATGAAGACATTGAAATCATATTAATGCAAAGCAAAGAAAGAGGAAGTGGGGGGAAAATTCCAGGGAGGGAGTATTTTAAATAATTTTGTGGCATACAAGTGGGCTTTTTTATTATTACCCGGTAAGGAAGGAGACTTGTTGTCCCATAAATCTTTTAATACTGAACCTCCCTTTTAGTCTTCCTCTTTTTGAATAGAAAGCATATTGGGCTGAAAAAAGGAAGCCTTTCATAACAGGCAATATCCTAGTGCCCCGAATTGAGAGTAGAGACCTGTGTCCCGGGTGGTTGAGTGAGTGTTTCATGAAGGCTGCCCTCTGCACCATTTCTCATAGAGACACTGTGTCCCTACAGCCACTAGAGAACTTTCATTCTTAAATGAAGTTCACTTGTGAGGACAGCATCTGATTAACAAGGTTTTTTTTCCCCCCTTCTTCATTCAAATGTGACATTTTCAGGGGCTTATGCTAATTAGTTTTTTTCCTTTCTAGAATGACCCTAATGCCAAATTTGGATCTTAATCTGGATGGGATCAGTTCTGTGGATGCTCAAGCTTCCTCCTCGGCTGAAGTATGACCAGCAAACCAGCCTTGTGGATATCAGGTGGGTGTTTGCAGAGAGGCCGAATTTCAGACCCCACTCCGGAACCTGTATCCTAGAGTCATAGGTGATGCTGATTCGCTTAAGAGTTTGAGAAGCACAGCTGTCAGCTTCTCTATAAACTTTGGTAAAGAAGGGGGTCCTGAAAATTACAGTTTGCGGGTTCTCAAGGCACTGAGATGGCCTTTGGTGAATTATCACATTTCACCACTTGCTATTGGCAAAAAGCCATTTTGGCCAAGATCCTCTTGACTTTTGGCAACATACCAAAAAGGCTTTAAAAATAGCATTCTGTACAAATTTTCCAAAACATGACATATCTATGATTTTGGTCTGGTTGTGCTGCTCATCAAACCATATATAAAAAGTATGTATTGAAACAGGCTAAATAAATAACAGGTCATCGTGAGCAATAACACTACGAGAAATTTAAGTTTTCTGGGAATGATATTGTAAGTTAGGTCTGGCATTTGTAACTATAAAACTGAAACAAAAGTTCTGATCCATTATCATGATGATAACTTATAATTGCTTTGTTTTCTTTTAAAAGCCACTTTTTTTTTTCTCCTAACCATAAAAAGTAAACAAAGCTGCTGGTTAAACCAGGCTCCTACCTTTATATCCTGTGGGTTGATATCAGGATTTGTTTGACATTGTAGAGGTCCCAGAGTTTGAATATGGAAAATATAAAGGAGAAATTCATCCCGGGCAGAGAATGGCCAGCCCACTTCCAGAAGGGTGTCACTGATGGCACTTGGTCCAATATTGTGCAGCTACAAGCAAGGGACACATCACATTATGGCACAGCACAGGCAGCAAGAAGATATCAAACCCCACATACTCCATGTCCATTCTATAAAGCATGTATTTTTAGTGTTGAGTCATCTGGACTGTGACTGTGGAGAGTAGGAAACAGAGTCTCATAAGCAGGAGGAGCTCTGAGAGCAAGATGTGCTTGGAGAAGACTCTTCGATCTCTGCGGTTCTAAGGGCAGATTTCCTCCCCTACGGCCACACTAACCGTGTCCGGTGAGTGCGCGGCTCACCTTAAATTTCTATTAATTTAATTGCAGTGCTAGAAATGCAATTCAAGTTATATGCTTTCAAAACCTAGTTATTCTTTCTCTGCATTGAAATTGCCTCTTTCCTGACTACTGACTTGCCAATTGCAACCATATGCGATGCACTCTCTTTCACCCTCTGGAAAAATGGCTATCCATCAAACGCCAAAGACCCGGGCTCACCACAGTTCACGTCAACTGTGCATTTCAAAGCTGAGCTCCTTCTGTTTTAATCAGTGAATCTCAAGGAAAGAAAGACCACATCTCATAAAGAGATGAACCTTTTAAACACATGAATCTTGTACTCACGGGACACAAAACGGCTTGTGAAAAAAAAACCCACTAAGGATATTTAAACTTACTATGAATTTTTAAAATTCAAAGTTAGCAGTTCTGACCGTAATCATGGTCAATAAAACAATTTATAGTTGGTTTTCCTTGCTAGATGGCCCATTTAATTCACAAAGCAACATAGCATCCATTGATAACAGTATATTTTGAGATGTGAGATTAGCATGTAAGAAGCATCCATTGACTGCTTTTAGCACTGTTGACTATTACCCTAACATTCTGTGATCTATTTGTCCTAAGATTAGAAGCAGGGTAGCCCTGAGAATGATTGAACTTGAATATGTTTTCAAACTGTAAAGTTTCACCATTCTGAAACAGAAACTGATGCACACAGGTTGAATAAATTATTTGACAGCCTTGTTTTTTTTTTATCCCCAGTGTAGTTCTTAATCTAGGTTGCCCTGGGGACTGTGTTATCCTTTTGCTATCAAGAGAGCTTAAGGCAAAGCTTTGATCCAGCTTCGGACAGGGCTCCTGATTCTGAGCGCAGGTTGGGCAGATGACAGAGGTTTCCATGTTGACACTGCCCAGGAGTTGATGTTTCTTCCCTATACACATAAACAGCTCATCGCTTTTAAAATAGCTTTATTGTTAACCGCATAGAATGTTAATTAAGATGAAAGCCCTAGAATTATTAGGTCAGTGGTATGAGTTACATAGAAAAGAGACAGAGGGCATCGATTGAGAAGGTATCTCAGATGGAAAATGGCTTGGAACTATATTTTTAACAAAATTCCACCCCTGGTCCCTTGAAAATGGATGGGAATAACTCTCTCCATGGAGCGTACTGACTTTATTTTAAAAAATAGAAAAAAGAACAAGTACAAAACTAAACTTTTTACTATATCTTGGTCTCTAACTCTAAAAAAATTTAAATGTTTCAGATGACATATTGACAAAGCTATTCTCTATTCACAATTTAACACTTGAAGGGGGAAAAGGTCATCAGGTTTTTATCATAAGCTTTTGTTTGCTTCTGAGAAGTATTTTACTAATCAACAGACTATTTCAAATCTTGGTATTAGTTGTTCACGTCTAATTTGGATCATTTGAATGAACAATAAAGTTATTCTTATCTATCTATCTTCCACCCATCATATATATTATGTAAGCATTTCTTGGTAAAATAGTGAATAATCTATAAAATTTTTCTGGTACTTTTCTGTCGGTAACCCTCAGTTCACAAGGTGGCTGGATTTTAAGGATATCTGAAATAATAGGAAGGAGCGAAATAAAGTCTAGGGAGATAGTCACTTTTATGCTTAGGCTTTCCAAGCATTAAAAAGAGAAAAAATAAAGAACATTTTAAAGAAAAAGAATAACAGTAACAAGGTAAAATGTTTCTCACTGTATAAGGGCTTTCCCCACCAAAAAGCAAATGACCACATGGTGGGTACTTAACAGGACACCCACCAGCACACGACCACACAACTCTAGGCACTATATAAAGCTCAGATCTTGTACTGGTGTCTTCTAAAACGCTATGAAGAGTTTGTTAGTAAAGAGCATAAGAAGAGACCCCTAACACAACTTCAACAGAGACGACGGCTACCTCATAAATGTGTTCCACCAAGGGTCCGACTCCCTCCTCTTTGCGGGGCTCCTCTTCCGGTGCCCAGTTATGGATGGGCAGGACAATCTGCGGAGGGTGGGACACTCTGAAACATGGAATCATACATTAGCTGCTGCTGACGGCACACGGGAAGCGTGTTTCACTAGTGTGCAGTGCGACAGCGGCAGGAAAATGTGGATCTCGATTTATTTGAATAGATATTGCCTATATGGAAAAAAGTACTGTAAGGCGTGTTCAGCAAAATGACTGAAGGAATAGTGAAGGGTCTGAGATGTGCCCTGTAGACTTAGAACTCCTGGTCTCTTGCTCAGATTGACTGTTTTAGAGCATCTCATCTCTTGGGCACTAGGGGGCAGAGCAGAGTGTTCTTGAGTTGAGATGGATGATTTAATATATGCATATATGTTAAATATGCATATATGAATAACATATGCATATATGAATATATGTTTATTTATACATCCTGTTTAAGTATGAGAGAGAGAGAGAGAGAGAGAGAGAGAGAGAGAGAGAGAGAGAGAGAGAGTGTGTGTGTGTGTGTGTGTGTGTGTGTGTGTGTGTGTGTGTACAGAATATATAACTCCTTTAAGCTATATGAAGAAATAGGATATTTTCTTTTTGGTAAGTGAAAATCTAGAATTCTGTGTGGTACGGTAAATGTCCAGTTGTGAAGAAATATAGTTTCCAGTTAAATACTTCATAGTAGAAAAATGTCCATTTGTTTTTTCTTCTTTCTTGGATTTCTTTGACTTCCCATTAATTCAGCCATACCTCTCACAAGGCCAGGCCTGGAGCCAAAACAAAATAAAGCCCGTTTGTGTTCTAGAACTGTCTTATAGATAACTCAAGGGTAAGAGAGAGTTAAATGGTGCTATCGTGTAAGTAGGATTTTAACTTGACATGTAGGTATTTTTCTGGAACTTAACACCTAGAGAGTGAGCATTAGATGAATGCACTATTCTAATATTAAAAGGGGATTACAAACCTAATCATTATTTTTACAAAATTTTAAAAAACATAATTCTCAAACTCACAATGCTTTCTAGCAGTTTTTGGCTAAAAGATATCTTTAAAAGAATTCCTAGACCTTCAGCTAAAAATGACTTCAACAGAAGACATCTCTTTTGGCAATTAGATGTCTTAAATGCCCTTTTACGAGTATCCAGTAATTAACACAGCTTCCAGCACCTTCAAACATTATCTCTTTTTAAAGCAGAAAGTAAACTTTACTGGGTTAAATTTTGACCCAAGGGCGAATATTTTAATGTCTGTATGTCTCCATTTCCTCATCTAGAAAATTATGATAAACTTTTTGGGTCGTATACCACAAATAATTGGAAAATGTCTCAAATGCTTTTGGTTAAAGTTGATATGCCTGCATTGTCTTCGAGGGGTGAAGAGGAAAGGTACATTTTTTAAAACTGAAAACCCACGGAAATGTTACTGAATTGTAAACAATTTACCCATCCTTCGCCTTCATCCTTACTGTGTCGGTATTAAAATAAAAAGTGCAGGGCTCAGCCTTGCTGGGCAGATACTTCAACATTCTCCACCCTTAAAGAGATTTGTTGTTTGCCATGCACCCCTTTCCTACTTGCTTTTAGTAAATCTGTTTAGATCGAACATGGGGGACTTGGTGAGGAGAAGCGTTCAGAACATGGTGTCAGGGTTGCTTTCATCAGACGGATGCCCAGAGGGCTTGGAGTCTTGATGCTCTCACTCCACAAAGCTTCACTTTGCCCTTAGCTCCTTAGCTTGGTGGCAGAGAGCTGACTCCAGTCCTACCTCTATCGTGAGGCTCTAGGAAAGTCTTTTTTAGTTGTTGTTGTTGTTGTTGTTGTTGTTGTTGTTCTTATGCTCATCAATCCTGTCATAAATCCTGTCTTATAGCACTGGTCATAAATCCTCTAGGACCATAGAATCATAAATTGAGACCTTGGTTGGTATTGTGGAGACATTGTGCTGAGAATCTCTCATTTTATAAATGAAAGGAAAACTGATGTCCAGGGAAGTAGAAGGTTAGTTAGAAGCAAAGACTATAGCTCTAGCTTACTCTGTGCCATCTACTCTATTCCAATATACAATGTACCACAGCGGCCACTAAGCTGCAGGGGTTTTAGTACAAACTTGACACTTCCTGATCCTCTTCTATGACAAAATCAAGTAAAAATCTATGAAGAAACCCATCACAGGGCATGGAAAAATTATTTAAAAAGTATGACTCTCAAAATTCACTTTATCTACTCTCTGAAGACCTTTTCAAATCTAGGGAAACCATGGCAAAGAATGAGTCTTTAAAGACCCCAATTAAATAAATGAAGCATTGTTCACTATTTCTAAAGTTTTTGTTTGTTTGTTAGTTTAGTTTAGTTTTGTTTTGTTTTTTAAGAAAGAAGGAAGGGAAAAAGAATCTCATTAACTAACTAGCCCCAGAAGAACAGCCAGTGCAGTAACCTAACAACCCTTACCAAATTGATCTCACCTTCTAAGATAAAGGATAGAGCATTATTCCACAAAGACCCTCGAGTAATAAGAAGATTGAGGGTACTCGATGCTAACACTGGACATTGAGGGAAAGCAATGAATAAGGTTTCTGATAAGTGGAAGTCTATATGCCAACAGGAAGTTCAAATCTGATGACGTGCTAGTATGGTGTGAACCCTATTTTAACAACCCTGATTTCAAGCCCTGTTAGTCTCAAAACTAACAACTACCATTTATTGTATGGGACAGTGTTGGCTCTACCTGCTGTTGACAGTATCTGTTTAGAAAATGGTTATTCATGATTGTAGGCTCTTTTAATACAAACCCATTCAATTCTGATTACTTAATAAAAAATAACATTTTATTATTCTTTAAGATCCTAATATATGTAGTGTTGCTTCTTGTGGCTAAGTTTACTTCTTACAGGCCTATACTAAATTAATCCTTCATATCAGCAAGTGACATGTAAATCTGTTTAAAGACAGTGATGAATTTACCTGGTTTTGAAACAAAGGAAACGATTCTCAATATTTTTTTTACCATTCAAAGAAACATATTCATTTGAATTTATTTTTGAAATTTAAAAAAAAGCAATGGTAGATTAAAAAAAATTACTATTAGAGATAGTGCATGATAACATACATTGGAATAAACACCAGTGGCCCAAAAGAAAATTAAGTTTTCCTGAAGATTGAACATGGAATATATTCAACATAGTAGATATTTGTTAAGATTTAAACATTTGAACTAATATTTTTGCTCAGTATTTGGAGGAAAGAATTTTACTCAGTGAAATGGCTAAAAAGAATTTTAACACTATCTTAGAGAAAAAACTATGGTCAATTGTGGAACATTAACCTAGCAATTAAAATACTTGGACTCAGAAACCCAACTATAATTATCCGTTTTGATTATTGGCAAAATGAATAGAAAATTTCCTACTTTTTCACTTAGAAACATTGGTGCCATATGTGGTGACAGAAATACTTTAAAATATTAATCTCTTAAAATGAATATGTGAGAATAAATACAGTTACATTAATCTCTAATTGCCTTAGACTGAATTGTGACTTGTGGAATAAAAACAGTTCCCAATTTAATATTTATTTGGGAATTAAACAGTTTCCATTTATTTGTAGTGAGCAAAATGAAGATAGGCTAAATTTAAAGGAGACAAAATTTTATATACACCAGTTGTGATTTTTTGAAAACTATAAAAATAAGATCGTAAAAATAATGCTTGCGGTTTTTCTTCTCTGTTATTTAAAATAGTGTTTTTCTCATAAAGACAGGGATGAGGAAATTAAATTAGAAATGCACAAAAATAAAACATCTAGATTAGCTCCAAATATCTGTAAATCAAACAGGTCACTTCCTATGAGTCAACTTATGAGTTAAAGAAGAAATCGCAAAGGAAATTGGAAAATATTTTGAACTGAGTTACAATGAAATCCCAACATATCTGTATTTTGGAATGCCACTAAGCAGTTGTTAGAGGGAAATTTAGAGCACGAAATGCTTATGTAAGAGAAGAAGAGAGATCTCCAATCAATGATCTAATTTTTACATAAAGGAATGAGGAAAAGAAGAGAAACTCTGACCCAAAGTGAATGGAAGGAAGGAAATAATAACAACAGAAGCAGAAACAAGTGAAATAGAAAACAAAAACAAGAGCAAAAAAATAATTTAAAAAAAGAAAAAAATAAGTATACCTCAAAATGTGGTTCTTTGAAAAGATCACTAAACTCTAGCCAGACTGATCAGGGGGAGTAAAAAGGCAGATAAAAGATACAAATTGCCAATATTGGGAGTGATGTGGGGACCTAATTAGAAGTTCTACAGACATTAAAAGGAAAATGAAAGAATATTATGAACAACTTCATACACAAAACATTAACAACTAAGATGAAATAGACAAATTCCTTGAAAGATAAACTACCAAAGCTCACTCATGTAGAATTAGAGAATATGAATAGCTTTATAATAATTCAATTTAACAGGAGACAGTGAAGAGTATTACATAATGACAAAGGGATCAGTCCAATAAGGATATAACTCTTTTAAATATATACACACCCAATATAGGAGCACCTAAATATATAAAGCAAATATTAACAGACATAAAGGGAGAGATTGGCAGTTATATAATAATGGTAGGGGACTTTAACACCCCACTTACATCAATAAATAGATCACTCAGACAGAAAATCAAGGAAATACTGGCCTTAACCAACACATTATCTCAAAGGACTTAATAGATATTTATAGAACATTCTACTCAGAACAGCAGAATACTCATTCTTTTCAAGTGACCATGGAACATTTTCCAGGATAGGCCACATGTTACGCCACAAAATAAGTCTCAATAAATTTAAGAAGGTTGAAATCATATCAAACATCTTTTCTGACCACAATGATATGAAACTAGAAAAGTAAAAATAGAACTGTCATATGACCCAGCAATTCCACCCTGGGTGTTTATTTGAAGGAAACAAAAACACTAATTTGAAAAGATATATATATATCCCTTTGTTCATTGAAGCATTATTTACAATAGCCAAGATATGAAAGCAACCTAGGTGCCAATCGATAAATATATAAAGAAGATGTAGTATATAGGTAAATATAGATGTATATATGTATATACTTATACATATATACACACATACTCTAAGCATATAGCATCCTGATATTCTTCCACATGTGTGCCAGGAGATATGTACAAAAAAGTTTGTTTAAAAAAAAACTAAAACAAAGAAGGAAACCCCCCTAATTGTTCATTAAGAGTAGACTAGATAAGTTATGGTATGGTTTTACAATGTTATACTCTTCTGCAGTTACAATGAATGAATCAATGTAGTTAGAATGAACAAAATCACAGAAACATATATAAAATACGATTTTGTGTAGATAAGGTTCAAAAACCTCTCTCTCATAGGCTGTAGAGCGTGATCATTTATAAATGCATACCTGGAGACAGGCTGCTTGTATTTATATTCTAGCCCCCCACTTCCTAGCTGTGTCGCTTTCAAGTCCCTGTGCCAGAACTCCCTCACTGGTGCAGCGAGGACACTAATACATACTAAGATGTGCTAACATGTTGGGCTGGCACATGAAAGAATCAGTAAGCGTTAGGCTTTATTCTTCTTCTCTAATCCACCAGGTGGAGCCTCAGTGGTACCAGGATAGAGCATCTCCCCCGCCCCTCGCCCCCACACACACCTTCCCCACCCCCACGGAGAGCAGCAGGGTGCTGCAGTGAGAAAACGCATGGTGACAATGGCTCTGAGTGCAGAAGTCTACAATTGCCATCATGGAGGGGTGTGAACCACTCAGGACCTAGGGAAAAGCAAGAGGGAACTGGGATTGCTGGAACCTCAGTAACGATTTGGCCCAAAAAAGACTAGTTGACATTTTTAGCCAACCTAGCTTGTTTTGAAGAAACAAGAATTAAAAGGAAATTAATGAAGTCCACACTTGTGCAAGATAAGGAGGACATGCAGTCCATTTCTGATTTCTTTTCGCCCCCAGGCACGGATTTCCCAGATGGTAGTTATTCCAAGCCTTTTACTTGACCACTTTCCTCCTGTCTCTCCATCAATTGTTTATTGGCACCTTCTTCAAAGAATAGGACAGAAGGAAAAAGAGATAAAATGTAGATTCCCATCAACCCTCACATCTAAGAGTCAGCCATTTCTTAAACTCAAGATGTGGCATGGTGAGGCTGAGTTTTCATTATCCCAAAATAATTACTGGTGAAGGGAGACTTTCAGGCAATCACATGGTTGTCTATTTTATCTGGCTTCTTATCACTAGCTTTTATAGTTTGATTACTGAACTGTCAGTTTGGGGAATAAAGTGAGCTCTTGTTTTGATATCCTTGGGGTTAATTACTGTACAGAGTTTACTCTGCTTTCCAATGGAAGGCTAACAATGGATAGAAAAGAATGAAAATTTATAACCAAAGTGAACTGTCATCTCTAATGCATTAGGAAACTCCCATGTAGTTTTTGCTAGTGTTTTATCATTAGTCTCACATACACAAAGCTATTATTATAACATAACTACGACAACACCTAGCTTATTACTTACCCTCTTATTTCCACTTGGGCTACAGCAGTGATGTTGATTTGTAGGCTCACAAGATTGCTGTCTGGGTTGTCCTTGTTGGAACTAAAAACAATGACGCGATTTAAATATATTTTCTCAGATGTGTTACTATAATGTATGATCATAAGAAAACATTCTATGTATCACAAGAGCAGCACACATGACCAATATGACAATTTAGAAAACTGACATATCCGTTCTACAAAATCATAACCATTTGTAAATTTTTATTTTGATCACTACATGATCAAAAGTAATGTAGTAATTTTCCACAAGGAGACACCTTATCGGAAAACACAACAGAAATCTAGAAAAGCTAATACTTTTTTTTTTTTTTTAATGGCTGACCCTATAGGGCAGTGAGCTGAGTTCATTTTCTAGCACCTACCTTGGATATATTCCTTAACTAATCTGTGCATCATGTTCATTGCCCATCAGATGGGAAAGGATAGCAAATCGACTCCTGATTTTCCATGCTAATAAAGGGAGGACTGGCAAGAATAATCCAAGAGCAGCATATAAAGGAAAAACATTTGCATGTGGCTCTGGAATGCATCATACCTTACATTGTTTTGGTAGCAAATTTATCTCCCTTATGGTTTACTTCTTATGTAATATTAAAATAAGTGTACACACCCTGCCTGCTTACTGGCTGACTGGGGGGTGGGGGCTGACAGAAGCATGGCCAATGGCAAGAAGAAGTGACATCAGAGAAAGCTGGGCAGTTCATGCAGAGGCAATGGGCAGAGGACATGGATGCTTGTCAAGTGCATCAAGAATCTCTCTTAACAGTATTTCTTTGAACAGTGGCAAAATGAGTTTCAAGTTTGCTGTTTCCTTCTTTCAAGCAAATATAATTAGATATGAAATTTAACTTTTAAAAAATGCATGTGTGAAACAGCCAGTGCTGTAAGGAAAATGGAGCGGCTCTCATGAGCTTCGGATGTGATCCCCCTTGCATTTACTGTCTTACTGTGCTTTCATTGAAGTCACCCTAATATCCTGAAGGACAATGCAGCTTTTAGCAAACTGAGATGTGGCCACGCCACCACTAACAGGTCATGTTTATAGTCAGGGCTCATTTAGGAAGAGGAAGCCTCTTTTCTCCTTATCCAATCTCACATGTATTCAATGAACAGGCTCTAATACTGCGGTGATGGTAATGGGGTGTATGTTCTGAATAGCTTTTGAAGCTTTCCAAATGTGGGAGCTGGATAAAAGTTTGCTTTCAAAGGAGGAGGAGACAGAACTGTTCCCACATGGCTTTTGAAAAGTCCTGTTCGATTGTATATACTGATAAGGCAACTTAAACTGCAAACACACATAAAAGATGTAAACAGGCGAATGTCAGGCTGGTTTCCTGTAATGGGGTTTCTCTGCTAAGCTTGTGATGAGCCCAGAGGGACTTGTTCACCAAAGTTTGAACCCCAGTTTCCAGGCCACTTTATCATTATTACATTTGGGGAGGATCAGTCAGCTAAAAAGGTTTTTTTGTTGTTGTTGTCATTTTGTTTTAATGGCAGGATTCTGAACTACTTACTACTAAGAAGTCATTAACTAATTCCACTTGTCACAGACTTTGTGGTCTCAAATCCATTACAGGGAACTCTTCAGTTTGGAAATTTAAGTTTCATTATTCCACAGATGACACTGCCTTTGTTCTATTATCTAGTTCACTGCTGCTCTGTGGCAGTGGGAATTAGAATTATGGAAGAAAAAAGTGTCATTTAAGTTATCCCATAATTCAGCATTTTGTCTGCAGGCGGTTCAAACAACATGATTTCCTTTACTCACAACACCCTGAAACGGTAAACAGATGTCAAGCATTGAAATCATCTCGGGACAGGAGTCCAACATGAGGTTAATAGAGACTGTTTTGAAGTGTAACAAAAGCAGGCTAGACCTGGTTGGCTGATCAAAATTATCCTCTGTCACACAAGCTCGCCATGACACTTGGTACTGCAACCAGTGATGTCAACAGTCTCCTACTGAGAAAGCCACCAGCTTGACATATAACTTAGATGCTTCTTTGACCTATTTCCGGTAAGGAAACCTCCCTCACTAATACCACTGCTACATACAAACAAGCACTTCATCACTGCCTTGGATGCTGAGCTATTTATACTGCTAGCTTCTACGCGAGGCATGATGAATTTCCTCTCCACGACTACACCCTACGTCATGTGCCAAGGATAAACATGTTTTCCGCTCACTACTCCAATGCGATTTTTTCTTCTTCTCTACTGTTTCCTATTTTCTAGCACTCCTGCTATGCTTTTTGTAGTCTTTGGAATGTCAGCAAACACAGCACAATTTTCCCATTACTGAGAAAGCAGCTGCGGTGATGATCACAAAGACGTGTGTGTACATGGGAACTGTCATTGGAGACCCACTCTACACAGGCAGGAAGATGTTTACGTGTCTCATAGAGCCAGGGCATGGAGACCCCATTGAATGCAAATATTTGATAACATGAAATATGTTACGTTTATTAATTTATAAAGCCCATTTTCTTTCGAGGTCTATTTGTGGAAAAGGGCATTTAAATGTGTGTAACAGTGGTGAATGTGGTCAAAAGCTTTAGACTTCAGAGCATTTGCTTTAGTTTATTTTTAGTTTAAACACATTTAAACTGGATGCAAACCATCCATTAAATGCTTATTTACATCTCTGGAGTCTGACAGCAGAGCAAGCACAAGAAGGCTGGCTCCTCAAACACTTCAGTACTCGAGTACTAAAAATATTCTCAAATACTTTTATCTCCATTATGTACGTTTCTGGGATTTGATGCTTTACGTATGTTCCAGTAGCCTCTCCAGTTCTTTCTGTACTTCTACGTTTTCATATTTTTCAGGGTCATGTTAAAATAGTCATGAGTTTTATAGCATTTAAGGAGGGAATATAATCATGGCCTAGTCTTTCAGATGAAGGGGGATGTTAAAAGTGTGACCATTTCTACTTTCCATCAAATTTAGCACTTCAGCACTGAATTCATTATTTCAATGATGGTCTTGAGGATGGATCTGGGGCAGGTATTTAGGACATCATTTAGTATCCTTTAACAGAAAAGATACAAATTGCATCTCTTCTGTTATCAGCAACTGCAGCCAAGAGTAAGAAGGAAACGTCAAGGAACTTGTTTTGCACCTTTGAAATGGACTTTCTTTCTCAATAAAGGCTGCATATTTTATGAGATATGTATCTTTCCCCAGGTGACAGAAAGTGTCAGGCCCCTACAGGATCATTGTCTCAGACAGTGATGGGGAGAAATAGAGACTTCAGCCAGCTGTCAGGAGTGACGGTGGTCCTTTTCTTAAAACTTACAAATATTAACAGATTTCCCAAATGAAAATATTTACGATTACCTGAACCTTTGGGGAAATATACATTTATGTAGATAAAAAAAAGGGATTTAAAAAGCTTTTGGTACAGCGAAGGGATATTACAGAAGAATTCATCCTGTCCATAACACATCACTAATTTGGGTTAAAAAGAAAATTCTAAGATTCAGCAGAAAATATTTAGGTCACATTCAAAAAAAGAGCTAATGAAGGTCAGAAAAGGACACTGAAAATAAGTTGGAAAACTTTTCTCCTTAGGAATGTAGGACGAAGTTCAGGGGATATGGTTTGTGATACAGGTTGCAGATTTTTGAAACCGCCTTCATTCTTACAGAGTTTATATAATTTTTAAAAATTCCTAAACTTTTAATTAAGTAGCTATTAAAAAATAATTCACTGGGCAAAACGATTTTTCTAAAAGTCATCACATCTAATTAATGACACCTTCTTCTTCTGGGACAGAAGGTACATTTAGAGATTAGCCACACTGCACACCAGTATTTGAGACCCGAATTGTAGATACTGATTTCATAGGCATTTTTATATCAGAACATGCTGGGCCAGTTATAAATACCTACGGGACGCCTGCACGTATTGTCTGCTTCAGGGTTTTTCAACCTTCTAAAATTGCAGACCACAAAATAATACACACGTCTCCCGGGGTATCTTACTATACATATTTATGTTAATCTGAAAGGAAAGTCTCACGAAGAACAGGACTCTGAGATATTACACTCCATTTAATTTCCTTTTCTTCTAATATGAGTCAAGAGCGGTTAAATCAATTCCGTTACTGGCTCATGGGTTGCAGTCCACAGCTGAGACTGCCTGCTCCTCATGCACCCTGCTCTTCTCACTCATGAAGCATTCTTTCCAGCCATGAAAACAGAATAGATGGTGGAAGGGTAAAGTCGCACTTGAATCCCGAACAGGGTCAGTCTTAGAAAAAGGGGGCAGCCACCCACAGGGCTCAGCTCTAGCTGCCCAAGAGGCCAAATGAGGAAAAAGGAAAACGAAAGACAGCACCCAGGACAAAATTTCGCTCTCATAACTTGGCCTAGAGAACGCCATCTCTTTTTCAGAACCAAAAATACTGGAAAAAAAAAAAAACTGAGATAACTGAGAAAAATAAAGATAAAATGGGCTGAGAAAGTCTGGATTCTAATTTCAGATGGACTTGAAAGGAGAAGAAGCTTGACCAGTAGCATTCATTTCACTATGGATCTTTAATTCTGAGCATTAGGCATGTAAAGGTCTAACCTTCTGATTTGAAGGTCGAAGTTAATGTTCATGTTTGTTTTCTCAAGACGTGGAACTGTAAACCGGAGTCCCAGAGAATACTAAAAAAACAAAAAAAAAACCAAAAAAACAAAACATCACACAAGACATTATATCATTATGTGAGAGGAATCTTATACACAGCATAAAAAGCTTTTCAGGTCATCCTGCAAAACTCTACCCTAAATTACTGTTTATTTTTCTGCTTCCATCCTTTTTCTACTTCCACCTTCCATGACTGAGAGCTGAGAGGAAATTATGCCGTTGAGACTATAGGGCCCAGACAATTTCAGTCCCTATGTATTTTGGTTCCCTCTCTTCATTTAGCCCCATACCAAATTTTCTCCTGACATTTCTGTGCATGCTAAATTAAAAACAACCTAAATACACAACAGAAGATTGTTTTAGAAAACTGTGATGCTTCTGTTCAATGGACATTAACGTAGACACTGAAATTCTGGCTATAAAGCCTATCAACAAGGTGAAAAATGCATCTGATATAATGATGATTAGTAAAGAAAAAAGGTTACAAAGTTGCATGTGTAATGTGTTTCAACTATGGTTTTAAAAGTCTATCACTGGAAAAATTACTGTATGACAATACGAATGGATTCTAAGAAAATATACCAGAATAATATACTACAGTTATGTTGATATTATGAGTATTTGGATTACTTTTCTACTTTTATTTTTAAAAGTTTTAAAACTGCTCATACTATCTTTATAATTTGAAAACAGATTTTTAAAAAATGGAGAACAATAAATCCAATGGTAATTTCAACAAGGAAGTAAAGATACTAAGACAGGTAACAGTATTACTTACTCTCCCGTATACTGCGCTAAGCCTTACACATATTGTCTCATGTAATCATGACAACTGCTCTACGAGGTAGGTAGAGCAGTTGTGATCGGTGACATTTTACAATATAGTGGCAATCTGAGGGCTTGTTCCAGGTACAGAGCAAATAAACTGCATAGTTAGAATTGAAATCCCTCCGGACTGATTCTACACTATGAGAATCAACCCTGTAAAAACTCATGAGCCTGAGTAATGACCCAGTAAAATATAAACTAATAATAAATTACTATTTTTATTATAAATCATAATTTTACTAGCCCTTACTGATTGTGCTATAAGCCACTAGTGCTTTATATCATATCATATCATATCATATATCATTTCTTTGCCTTAAACATTCTTGCAAATAGGAATTCACCCATTTCAGTGTGACTTGCCCAAGGCATCACGGCTGATAAATGGGAAAGCTGGGATTTAAACCCAGATGTGTCTACTTATTAAGCCTATGCATCCTTATGCCCCAGCCATGGTAAATACTTTCATAATGCCAAATGTACAATTTTCTGTCAGACCTCTGGGCCTTTGCACATGCTTTTCTTCTTCTTTAGATACCTCATATGCCTTTCCCTACTCATGCTTCAAAGCTCAGGCCAAGAATACCTCCTACAACATATCCTCTGATCCTTCAGGCCAGCCTAGGCAGAAATTTTCTCTTTATTCTTTCCCTCATTTATACTCTCCTATAAGTCAACGTATGATAGTGCTAAATTTGAGTTTCTGTTGGAATGGAGATTGTATATTTTCATCTCGATATTTTCAGACTCTAACTTGGTACCAGTTATATAGAAGAGGTAGCAATAAAAGTGGTTATTTCTCATCAAAAAAGAATGATGAGAAAGAGTGTGCCATTGTTTGTACACTTCCAGTGATGGGGGCTCTTACTGTATTGTGATGAAGCCTGTCTAATGTTGGTTTTCATTATAAAGCAATTCAGCATGGGGTAAAGATACACAGAAGGCGTGAAAACTATATATTAGTAAGAGATGCATGTGTTCTTAATATTTTCTTGTTTTCCTGCTTGAGAGATTTTGCAAGTTTTTATGAATCTTATTGGCATATACATATTTTATATTACTATATCTATTCTATGAAAAATATATTACTAACAAATCAGGAGTGACACTTCTGAATACTGTCTTGAATGTTTTGTTAAATTAAAGCATTAAGTCACTTGAAAACTATTTTTTTTTAAATATTGGGACTAGAATAAATATTTATGGCAATTTGTGATGCTTTATTTTTTTATTATTTAGGACTGCTTTTGCTTTTGGAATTTTACTATAATCCACCGAGAGTATTCTTTTTAAGATACAAAATGAAGAAATAAATAAATCAAAGTGTTTTATAACAAAACAGAATGCAATAAAATTTGATGTGTTTAAGGGTATTAAAGGGTGAGATAAGAAAGCTATTAGGTTTCTTCCACTATAGACCTCAGAGATAAACGAATACAAACAATTTACTTCCTTGACTTCTAAAGATTATTTGCTGGTAAAATGGATTGACATTGTTTCACATAAACACATTTGTGGTTAAGACCACACTGCCACTTTTACCCTCCACTTTGAATGACACCGGTGGAAAGTTTTCATTCCAAGGCTATTCTTAGTTATTGATGATCTTAGATGTTCTTTGGTCTAGAGTTAACACTTTTAATACTGAAAAAGAAATAAGAGCCTGGTCATCTATAGACGCTAACACGGTTGCCACCATGTCAATTCACGTCTCTTTGGCCTTGGGGAGACCTCTTCATATCATATTAGGTGGTTGGATTTTTGATGAAAACTAGCAAAAGGATTTATTAGCTTCTAGATAAAAAGATTCTAGTGAAAAATGTTCTAATAGCTTGGACATTCCATTTTGTCTTTCATGGTCTCATTTAAATATCTCATCTGTTATTTATTAGTTTTCATACAAGTACTTATCATAATTTTGCACACAGGACAGAACATGGGCTTTGTCTGTAGGCCTCGTTCGAATCTTGGGTCTGTCCTTCAACCTGTGTGACTTTGGGCAATTCGTCTGACTTCTCTAAATCTCACTTTTCTCACCCATAACACAGGAAAAATACCCGACTCATTGGATTTTTGGTTGTTGTAAAAATTAAACATTAAAAAAAGTACTCAGTGATGGGTTGATAACACAGAGGGCTATCAATACATGTTAGCTCATAAAAAATCTGTGATAAAGTTTACCTTTCACTTAAATATTTACTTTTTTTGAACCAATAAGTGAGTGCGCTAGACTACAGCATGATACATTTTTTTAACTACTGAGGATCAAAGGAATAGGGTTTATTACAGTGTAAAAAAGCAGAAATATTATTGTAGCACAATATCCTAGAGTATAAACTGGGAATAGGTATTACTTTATAGAAAGTTTCAAATGCTCAAATAAATGTGTGAAACACTTGGGCTAAAAGGTTTATTAACTGCAAGACTTCTCAGTACCTTTAAAATGCAAATGTGCACCTGAGTGTCCCAGAGGATGTGATATTCAGCAGTAACCACAGAAATCCCCTCTAAAGGCTTTTCTCAAGGGATAAGCACTCTTTGGAATATGATTTGGGAAGCTGTCCTAATAAAAACCTATGCAATTATGAATTTTCATAATTTTTTTTCAAGCAGGTCACTTCATTGATAATCATAGACATCTAGTTTAAAATAAAAGAATACATATGTTTACTTTATATAATATTTAGGTAGGTGGCATTTGTAGATTTCAGGATTTTTTTTCTGATTTATGACATAAAATAATCACTTCGGTGATGATATTTATTACAAGAAGTTCCTATGCATATACTTGAACTGCAATTGTCTAAAATAAATTTGTTACCTACAAGTAACCCTGGATGAGAAGTTCCTAGATCTGGAAATAGAGAAAGAGAAAGGAGGAGGAGTAGGAGGTAGAGTAGAGGAAAAAACCCATTTCCTTATTCTTTCCTAAGCATGTTAACAGAACATCATTAACCCTTTCTTTTTCTTGCTACATTTTTCTGTATTAGTCTTCAAGTAACGTGGTAAAGCTGATTCAAAAGCTGAATTATGGTAATATTTTAAGATGAAAATACTGTGGATGGTATTCATATGGGAGTTATGTTAGACATCAAAATTTAATCATCTTTGCTAAAAATTTTAATCCTATTATTATTTCTTCAGTCCTTTACTTACATTGTATTTGTTTTTGAGTTCAAAGAAAAAAGTTGTAGTGAAATTCAAAGAAAAAATATTCAAAGAAAAAAATCCATAGTAAAAAACGTCTTCATGGATTTGTTCTGACTTAAAAGATACGTGAGAGTAATGTCCAAAGAGAAAGCATATGAAAATATTCATCTTTTTGTGTTTTTAACCTTAGATTATCCACTCCATTCTGGTTATAATGCTAAATCCCATTACCTTGGTAATTTCCTGCCTAATTTGTTTTAATTGCTATGTGCTAAATTGCTGAGTGCTAATTGGGGAGCTTTCCATCAATTCTCTTTAAAATTCAATTAGACAGAAATCAGTAAGGGCTTCTGGTTTTCTCTTACATTTGTTCCAGCCATCATAGGGTTCCCGAGGTCACACACTACCGTTCTGGTTACATTTTCCATCTTGTACTCACAGCTCAGTGATCGGAATCCCTGCAACAGGAAAGAACACCAGCGTGGAGTTCAGAGGGGCAGAATAAATTACATCCTGTCACAAAAGCAATGCCGCGGGCGGGAAGGTCCCCTTGATTTCAAACACCTGTGTGGGTAACTGTGTGGAAGAATTTGTGGCCATCAGCTCAAAAGAGAAACCCGAGAGAGAAGATGGAAGTTCAATTTTAGAAAGAAATGCCTTAGATTGGTAACACATTTATTGTGTTTCCTTGAAGAAGAAAATGCATAAGACACTATTCATATGAACAGTTTAGAAATCATTTTCACTGTTATTAGTGTTAAATTCAGGCCATGAAGATCACAGATACTCAATACGACTAAACAAATTTATTCTTGCAAAAGTAATATCTAAGAAGACTGTAGTATCCATAGATTATCATATGACTCAATGACCATTTGCAGAAGAATCGCTTAGTTAGAACACAGATTTCTACACATCAGGGTCCTATTTTGAGATTATACAATCAATCTTAGTTCAAGTCTCTAAATACTTAGGAAGGAAAGAGAATGCTTTTGTGTTTACCCAGTGCTTCTTGTTTCTCTTCTTCCCCCTATATCCTATTCTGATTAGAATATATAAAAACTCAAGTTTGAAATGGTGCTTAGAACTATGTTGGAGAAGGTCTCTAGGTTATAGCAGACAAGAGAGGGGGAGGAAGGGAAGTTTATCTTTGAACTCTTGCCCTTTGCTCACATCTCCACCTTGTGTCCTCATGTCCCTCCCAGCTACCTAGAAATCCATACCTTGTTCTCTACCCTGAGCCCTTTTTTATATTTCAAAACCTAATGTCCCTGTGGCCCTGCTCTGTCTTTAGTGACAGCTGCTTGCATTCACCCGTTATTTCACTCTAACTCATTAAGTGCTACTAACACATCACCTATCACCTTCATTTCCAAAGACAGGTTTGCAATCTGAGGACTTTCACAAAGGAGCAACTTTTGGGGAGTTTCTGTCCCACGAGATGTCCACAGAAGAGAGTTCTGAATATGAGGACGATTTATTCATCTATCAGCTCTATTGAAATTTCATTTAAGGAATTAATGTGAAATTCTAAGCAAAAGTTTCAGAAACCATCCTCCATTCCCTTCTTTCTACTTTACTGAGAAAAAACAAGATTCGACACCAAAACCAAGAAAAGCCAAACGCAACCCAGATATTTAGCTAAAGAATTCTGTCGGTAGATCATACGCTTCGAGACAAGGAGCTTCAGGAGGCAGTGGTTTCTGTTCAACTCCCAGGACCTAGAACAGTGTTTGGCACAAAGGAGGAAGTGGTTTGGGGAAATACGGAGCAGAAGTAATTCACACAGCTAACTGTAAAGTCCTCTTTCTCAGTCACCTGGTGGTCCTCTTCTTATGTCACCATTAAAAGTCTGTTCCAACTCACGAGAAAAGAATGAATCACTAATATCTGGGGGCATCATTTAAGACATGTTCTTTCCAAGTATGAATGAATGACATGCCAGTCTTCTGATGGAGCTAAGAAACATATTTTTAAAAAGCTGGTAATATTCTCTCTTCTCAAAGATAGCTTTAGCATGTATTCAAGTTCTTAAGGTTCTATAACTACTCTAATTGTACAGAGGTATTCTGTGTTGGGATTATTAGCTCAATCCTGAACATAGGAGGAAAAGAAAAAAAAGAATCCAGCAAAAGCTTTAAAAACATGTCATGTGTCCCCTAAATACAATTCAAGGATTTAGTTTCTATAGTAAATATTTTTATCTAAAGGTTAAAAGTTATATGTACATTTTTTCCAGCTTTCTAGAAGTAGCTTTTCCACATCAATCAAAGATCTTTTTTCTCCTGAGATTCCCCACCCTTTTTCTTTTTTTAATCTTTATTTCCTCTCTGAGTGACAAAAACAATAATTGTTTTTCTAGATATTTCTAGATTATTTTCCTCAGCTGTTCCAGGAACACTCCTGTTCTAATCCATTTATAGCTCTTAGGATATCATTCACTGAAAGTATTTACTCTGTAACTGCTATTTACCAGGCAGTGATAAAAAAAGACCCTTGTCCTCACTGAATTTCCAATTATTATTACAATTGTAGTAAGTGATTGCAAGCAATTGTAACAAGCAATTGTAATGAGGAATGGTAACACAATTAGGAGACTTTGTTAAGTATTATGGTAGGAGAAATTCATAGTGATAAAGGAGGGCACGCACACAGATTTAAGCAATTAGAGAAGGCATCATGAACAAAGTGACATCTAAGCTGATGTGGGAGTCGGGGTGCGGGGAGGACCGCAAATCAGTGTCTAAGACCAGGGACCTGGACCTAACAGTTGAAGTTTCAATCTTGGTTCTGCTACATGATAGCTGTGTAACTTTGGGCATGTTGCTGAATTTCTCCTTACCTGTAAAATGGAGATAATGATAGTCTTGACATTTCTCTATAAGGCTGATGTGAGGATTAAGTAAATTAAAGATATGCAAAAGCCCAGAGCAATGCCCAGCCCATAGCAACTGCAAAATATATGTTAGCCATCTCAACCATTATTAGGCTGAGGCCTGAAAGATGAGTAGAAATAAGCGGGATAAAGGGGATGAGGTAGTAGAGTAAACGTGTCAGAGAGAAGGAACTGCAGTACAAGCTCTCTGTGGTGGGAGCGAGCACAGTTAACACAGAAACTGAAAAGAAATTCTACCCTGCTGGAATTTAGGATGTGGGGTCAAGGAAAGAATCGGTGAATAGTGAGGAGTCTGCAGGAGTGAGCAGGGCCTCCTTAGTCATCTCAGAGACTTGGACTGTATCCTAAAAGCCATAGGGACCTAGTGAGGGTTTTAAGCAAATGTGATCAGATTTGCATTTTAGAAAGAGGGCTTCCCCTGCAGGGAAGGGACCCGAGACAGGGAGATGGGAGGTGAATTAGAAGACTGTTATAGCGATCTCAGAAAAAGATCATGCCGGCCTGGATGAAGGCAGTGACAGTGGCAGTTAGATGGAAAGAGGACAGGGACTGGAGAGATTTAGGACTAACTCAGGCTTCAGAAACTGGGTGGGTGCTGAGGCCATTCTCTGAGATGGGATACACGCACGGGGGGAGGCAGAGCGTGAGGGTGGGAAGGTGGAAGGTCTAGCTGCGGGCACACTGCACGTGAGGAACAGAGGAATTGGCTAGAGTATACAAGGTCCCCAGAGCAGACAAATTCATAGAGACAGAAAGTTGAATGGTGGTCACCAGGGGCCGGGGAAAGGGGAATTAGGGAGTTAGTGTTTGATGGAGACAGAGTCTCAGCTTTGCAAGGTCGAAAGACTTCTGCAGACGGATGGTGGTGATGGTTGCACCACAGTGTGACTGTACTTAATGCTGCCGAACTGTGCACTTCAAAATGGCGAATGTTATGTATAATTTACTACAACAACAATAGTAATAAAAAGATAAAGCACATAAACCTTTATTCCTAGAGAAATGTAGAGAAAGAGATGATCAGCATCTACATTTTCGAAGAGATAAACGTTTTTCAACAACAGAATAACAACACTTACAATCAGATAATCCTAATACGTTTCTCCTTAAGAAAAATATTGTCTTTTTTTTTTTAAAAAAAAGCTTGAACTGAGTTTAAGATGTACAAACCTCACACTGCTTAAAAACAAAGAAGAAATCAGAATGTGGCTTAGTTATGTAAAAGTCCAAGACTGAGTTAAGTCTCAGCCCCAAGGAAATTGATGGAAGAAGAATAGTTAAAGACTCACTTGAGATTGTGGATAATGTCTGTTGTAATGCTTACAGCCAAAGATAGAAACGATAAATGCTCTCATGTTTTGGGCAGAGTGAACAGTCTTTTGCTAAAAGAATGCTTTGGAATAGATGCTTTGTTTAACCAAGTCAGAGGTGGTGCGGAGTGAGGGAAATTGAAATAAAAATATGAGTTGAGCCCTCAAATGTTTGAAAAATAAAATACTTCGGCTCATTTTTTTTGTTTATTTCTGTATTACCTGCATGGAAATATTTACAGGTAATATTTTTTTCTATAAATTTCTTCCACAGGAACTCATAATAATTTTTTGACTGTCAAAGATACACGATTATTACTAGCCTGGAGTTTCTTTTCTTTTCTTTTTTTTTCTAAGAAGATAATTTAACCAGAACAGAAACCATGAGACTAGAAGTATAAATACAGAATTTTATATTCTTGATGTTTTTAAATGTCTTTAAAATACTAATATCACAACAATTTGTCAACATCTCTTTAGAGGAATTATTTTCCATTAAATTAGTTCATCACCAGAATGTTCGAACTCCTCAGAGTTTTTGAAACTGGCAGACATTTAATAAATCGTAGCTAAATGAACAAATCCATCAGCCAGTCATGCAGAAGTGCCCACCGTGCCTGGCTCTGTGTGAGGTGCTGTCGGTGACGACTAGGAAAGAATGATCAACTTGGTTTCTGCTCTTAATTGTCTGTACGTTTCTGAAAACGAGGCACACTCTCCAGTATCCTACAATGTATTCGTAATGGCTTTTCAGACCAACCCATGATAAACACAGGAGAACCTGCAGATACTCTGAGTGGGAAGATTCACATTCTGATAAGGAAGGAAAGGCTATAAAAACCATCGGTGTCAGTTTAATAAACAGAGGCATTGAAGGACTGGCAAATGACAAAGACCTGGCTTTCCTTGGTCCCAGTCCTGAAAAGGTGGACCAAGAAGAAAGAAAAATGAACGTGTTTCCTTTCCAGTGCCTGTCTAAGCTGTTATCAGGGCTCAGCTGGGGTTGGCTGGACCTTCCTCTGTGAGCAGTAATGAGAACCAGACCTCCTGGGTCCTGCTTGAAACTTAAAGGAACTCAAAACAAAGGCCCCCAAACAGCCAGCGAGGGTGGAAGTTAGCCTGGGAATTTAGCTGATAAATCCATCAATCGGTAAACTGCTTCTTGCAGCCAGTTGTATTCTCTTCCTTGCTTCAGCTCTCACACTTTGGCCAATTTATCTTTGCACTATGGCCAAGAAAGATAATAACACTGCCTGAGACTGTCGCCCTTTCCGGCTCATCGCTATGATGATGAACAAAGTAAGGTGCCATTTTGTTCTCTTTTATTTTGGAGGAAACTCTGAGCTACGATGGATCGAGTTAACACTGACTCGACTTCAAAAATATACCTAGGTCTTTACTACTTCAAGTAATTCGAAGGCGTTACCTTGATGCTGCGTTCGACCCCAACATAATCTGCCTCTTCCGGTATTATCACAAAGAGTTCAGCTTCATAGGCGCCTTCTCCTTCATTTCTTGCATTGATGATGAGCATAAGGTGATTTTCATCTCCGACGATGACCTGATGCTTATCTCTAGACATGCAGTTTAAAAGGAATCATTAGATACTATACTTCTCTGCATTCACGGGCATTTTATTTAAGGGTTTATCTGGGAGGAAAAGAAGAAAGATGTGAAAATGCAAGACTGGGACAAAAAGCAGATGGATTGTCATGAAGGGGTGGCAAGGAGAATCGAGAGAACCATGTCTGGATGGGAAGGGCAAGAAAACATCCGATGGTGTGCTGGTAAATGTTTAACAACCAGTTCTTAAAAAAAGAAAAAAAGAAAAAGAAATACTGGTTTGTAGCATTTGCTGATTCTAGTGGTGTAAACCCTCCCAACTGCGGTCAATTTCAAGCTACTGACATACTTAACAACCTGCTGGCAAAAATTCTAGAAAATTTAACAATTGGCTCACAAGCCAGAAGGAGGAAACTCTGGCACATCCCTGAAAACATCTGACAGGAAGAAGATTGGCAGTAGGAGAAATGGGGGAGAGAGAGAGTTTAAAAACTCAGAGGGCGGACATGTAATGCAAAGTGAACAATAAGAGGGAAGAAAGAGGCAGATAAAAGATTGCAAATTATTGATCGAGGTCTTTTGAGGAAATTTCATTCACTCCAAATTTCGAATTGAACCACCATTGGGAAATGTGTTTCACTTTGGACCCTTAATTAAAGCTATCGCTTTGGACACTGGCTAAATGGCGACATTTAGAGAAAAGCTCTTTGGGAGAGTACCAAGCAGATTCCAAACACTGGCAGTGGCCAGGTCTTGGGGGTGGGGGTGGAGGAGCTTTTCCACCTTAGGATGTTTTATATTTTAGTCCCATTTCTTTCCATAGCATAGTGCAGTGTAATTATGAACTGGTACCTCTCCATTACAGGCAATTGGAAGGCCCTTTGACTCTCATTTGATTTGGTGACACTTTCTGCTTTACTCCATAGCGTGCCACTATATTTTTTTTTTTTTCAGTAAATTAAAGTTGATTTTGTTTTGACAATTTTAAGGACGTCTTTGAGTCATGGGGTGCTTCAAAAACCAGTCTGTGAAGGTGTCGAGAGAAGCGGCCTGTTTGAATCCTTTGCCCACAGAACTGAGACAAGTAAATACAACCTGAACCACCTCACAGATGAGTTTACTTCGAACGAAAACATTTTTTTTCCCCCACTTTTGCTGAAAGATGAAACAGCGCAGGCAAGATCTTAGGGTGTGTCACTTGACACCAATGACAAAGAACTGACCCGAACCACAGGCTAACTCAAAGTGTAGCCAAGCTCAAGAATTTCACGCAGTGATTTTTTTTTTTCCTGGTAGTAGTTGAAAGTGTATACTTTCTCCAGAGAAGCTTTAAACAAACACCTGTATTCCATTAGATAAAATGCACACGTTTATTTATTGAGACTTACGGTCTAGCTGACAGCTTCAAGTCCGGAATGCACATATTGTCTTCTCCGCACTCCACCAGGATGTGAGCCTGTGTTGTGCAAACACGCACCAGGAATGAGCGGGGAACACCTGAACCACACCCTTTTTCTTGAAAATTATAAACGATTCTACGAATTAAACCAAACGCTTTCATTTCAGTAGGCATGATTCTTCTACCCAGCTAGAAACGCTTTGTTAGGTGGTGACCTCTCCACGTGCGTGAGTTTACAGAGCCCCCGATTCCATTCGTTCTGAAACGTCTGTAAAGAATGCTACTCCGGCGATGCTTTGAGGAATCCAGGCTGTATTGCTCCCATTACAGCCACATTTTGAACAGCTTAAATCTGGGTTGCATAAGGAGATGGGCTTCCGAAAACGCAATGATGCGGTGTTTTAGGAAACACATTAGGAAAATCCCCCAAACGTTACATGTTTGTACACGGGAATGAAAACAAAAGGGGATGCATTCCACCTTAAGGCCACAGGAGCAATGCCCAAGGCCTGACTGAGAATGTGCCACGGAGGACCATCAAGCACCTACCTGTTCAGTGACAACATTTTCCCTGTAGTGGTTCAATATTGGTTTCACCTCTAGGCCTTCCTTCATGGTGGACTCGTCCAAACTGTAATTCAGACTAATGTTGATTGGCGATAGTTTATCTCGGAATTCAGTTTCGTCCTAGGGAAAATAATCACAAACTCAAGAAAGCCTCTGTGAAATAGCTGCAAGATGTCAGTCTGTGAAAGGCATTTGACTGTTGTCAATGAAAGTGAATGATGAAGTAATTATCACCCCAGTGGGCTTAAGCACACACTGATGGATGCAGTATGTGGTAGGCAGCTTAATTAATATACATTCAGAGATGAATCGTTTAGCGCTGTGGCTTCTCTGAAATATATGCTTCTAGAGGTAACCTTTGGGTTCTCCATATTTTCAAAACTCATACAGATGGGTCAAATTGCAAAGTAAAAAAAAAATCATATTTATATATGCAGTAAATGTCATTAAATTGGGATTTTTATTTTCATGACGTTGGCAGAATTTGAGTCCTCTTGAGCTCAGAGGAAGAAGACATCTCGATTCTCCTCCTCTCTTATCTCCTCAAGCCCTGGCTTGCCTGAACTTCAAAACACCTTCAGTACATTTGAAGTTCCCTCGGTGGGGGAAAAAAAATACAGAACTCCTGCCAGGTGAGTGGGTGGCACTGGCAGTGTGCCCTGAGCACCTAGGGCTCACATCCCATGCCACCCTCGGCTGTGTGCCAGTCACCATCACGGAGAGACCCAAGGCTCACACGCCCAGCTTTCTGTTCTAGAGTGTTTTTGTACACTCTGCCTCCCCCAGGTTTCCCCTCACTCACTGTTAGAGGGGACAAAATGGGGAAGAGTGATACCTCACACCTGCTAAGATGATGGACTCATTGCAGCATGAGTGGTTTGGCTTTTTAAATTTCATGGTAGGTTTGCGAGTTATTGTGAAAATCCCTTGCTTTAACGTGTAATTATAAATAACTTTTTAATAAAGGCTTTGAATACCTAAATGTTTGTTTTTGGTTTTGTTTTTGTTTTTCCTCCTAAGTTGGCTCTGAAATGCACATCGATAAAATATGGCCCAACATAACTCACGTAGCAGAAAAATTCAAATCAATTGTGTTTAACATTTTTTTTTTTTTTTTTGCAGGGGAGGCAGAAATGAAAGCCATCTGAGTTACTGCTATTCTGAAGGAAAATGCACAAAGCAAAAAGGAAGCTGTGGGCATTGACAGCAACACATCATTGGGTTCGCTGACGTTAAGCTCAGAGAGGGGAGCGTACGGCCTGAAAAATAAACCTTCCTCCGGAAAAAATGAAGATGGGTGTGGACGAGCGTGATAGGTAAAGGGAGGAAGACGGCTGGGATTTGGTTTGGAGGGTGGGAGGCCGCAAGGCGGTGCTGGACACTGACTCGCAGGTAGACGGTGAAGTCCCGGCACTGGCGGGATCCCTGCTGCTTTGTCGCCAGGGGGAAGACGAGACGGGACTGGTGGTTGTCCAGGAAGAGCGTGCGTTTGATGGCGCCCTTCTGCTTCAGGGAATCTAACTCCACCTCCGCGGTCAGGCCTGAAGGACAGAGAGGAAGCAGATACAACCCGCAAAGGAGCAGGGTTCAGTGAAGACAGCGCTGGATGAGAGGTAGGAGCTCCGATTTCAACTAGCTTACGCAGAAAACTTTTTTTTTTTTTTTGTAGTTGGGATCAAAAACAATACAGGAGCTGAGAAAAATCATATAAAATACTCCCCAAGCTAAAAAAAAAACTTGTTTTGCAGTGGTTTTACACAAATCATCGTCGCCCCCCACAGTTACATCCATTTTTATAGATAATATTAATACTAATTATTCAAGTAATATTTATGCAGAAGTTCCCATATACGCGCTAGCAATCTCGGTATTAATAAAGGGCTCGTTAAAAGTTTTATGTGGTCTGCAGAGAAATGCTTCTTAGTACAGCACGGGGGCATGAAAATGAAAACGTGCTCACCTACTGTGTCTGAAATGCTCTGGCCTGCCACAGATGCACACGCTCTTAAGGAAAAGCTGCGGAAAATGGTGGTCAATAATTTATTGGTTAATAAAGTTTTGAATCTGAAGTAGAACTCTTTCTTCACCTCACCCCAGGTAAAATGTATACGTCGTTTTCCTCTACTCTTATTATACACAGAACTAAAAAAATAAGCAGATGTTTATTTATCAATACATATTTATTATATATGTGTGTGTGTATGTATGTGTGTATATATGTATGTATGTGTGTGTATGTGTGTATATGTACACACACACATACACACACACACACACACATATATCACTACCAGTTGGTCACAACACTAATATAATTAAGACAGGTGACATTATTACATACGATGGTAATACTTGAAAATGTTACTGGCAGGTAGCTGATTTAATCAGTGGATTGAGTAATCAATTACTCACTGCCTTTATTCAATGAATGAATATCTTCCCTGTGCCAGGAAGTGAAGAACCAGGCAGTCCACAGGGGAACAGCTAGTGGCCGAGCCTGGAGATATCTAAGAGCGTGACCCCGTGTGAGGCACCTGAGGAATTTCTGTGTGGTGGGTGCATTGAAGCACGATGGGGAAGATGGGTAGACAGCAGGACTCTGAAAGTCATGGTCAGTTCGGATTTAATACTAAGAAGTATGTAGCAGTGCCATGATGTGATTGACCCATGCCCCCACTCCACTTGGAAGGGGACGAGAACTGGGCAGTGGCTTGCCAGGGGTGTGCTATAATTTGAGGCAGAAACCCTAGAAGGGAGAGGGCAGAGAGAGAAAGAGTGTAAGGAGCTTAGTAGAGTGGCTGTCTCAAGCTAGGCAGGCCCAGTGATATGACAGATAAAGACAGTAAAAAGAGGGTAGATGTGCACAAGAGGCTCTTTGTAGTTTTGCCTTGAACATGAACTACACTCAATTCAGAGAGATGTCTGCCATGGCTTATAAGATGACCTGCACTTAGCCTGTTCTGTGACTGTGGAGGGCATAAGAAATGGCCAGGGGACTTTGTCTGACTTGGCTGAACGGGCTCTCCTTCCTCCTGAAAAATTTCAAGCCCTAACAGCCAGCATTTGAGAGGGGGCTTTTTCACGTTTCTAAGAAAGTAAAAATATAAGAAAATACTGAGTATGATTTAATGACACTCTTCACATTTTCACCAGTAAAATACTATAGTATGATTAGAATATTTCTTCAGAATCCAAAAGGAATAAATAATTCCTAATCATACTTTAATTATGTGTCAGCTTCCTGTGTCAAGCATAATGAAAATGTGTCACATCTGGGATTCATCTATCTACCGTGACCTCAGCCAATGTTTCCCTTCAGGGTAAATAATTTGCCACATGCCATTAAGCAAAAAGTTTCCTGAGATGTCTCTGCTATTACTGCGTTTTTACCGCTTCCCTGGAGGAATCAAAATTCCAGCCCACTCCTGCTTCAATTAGAATTGTTCAAGAAAGATGAATAGTTAATTGCATCTTTAAATTTTTTAGCAGGTCTGGCTAAAAAAATGGATTTTTTTTTCTATGTCCAGTGTTTTTGGAAGTACTTGGTTCCAAAGAAATCTATGAGCTATTATTAATAATTGTTCATTGAATTAAAATTTCAAACTAGAAATTATGGTCACATTCAGTATGGTACATTATAATCTGAATAGGACTGATTAGAACAACAACAAAAAAGCACATTAAATGACCTTGGTTTCTTTATAACAAAAATTTGAAATGAACCTCTTTGTCTATAGTATTTCTGATTTGTCAGAGGCAGAACAATCCACTATAATCCTCTAACACTTGTCCTAACCCAATGCAATAAAGGTTGGAATAATGAATCTGACATGTAACAGTGCTCATAGCCATGGATGATGGAGAAAGAATGAGAGGAATATAAAACAGGATTTAAAAGTACAAAGCAATGCATTTTTCAGTCTCACCAATTCAGTACTATTTCATTGATAGCAAATGTCAGAATTTACATAAAGTTAGGCATAGCTGAAGTTTTTTTCAGATTTGAAAAGTGGATAGTTACAGACTTTTACATTTATAAAATGAAAAATTTTTACCGAGTAGTTTTTATTCTTCTGATTAGTTAATAACAATTGTATTGAGAATTCCTGAGCTGGCTTTATGTTTTTATTTTGAATTTAAAAATCCTAGTAGCAGATAATTTATAAAACTACATAGCTGTTTGAAAGACGCAGAAATTCACATGGATGGACAAGAAGAACTATTTCCCAGTTAGAGTTTACTTAATAGTTTTCAGATGTACAGTACAAGGCTATATCAAATACAGACCAAAATTATGGAAAAGAAAATCAATGAATGCCTTTCAATCATTTTGGAAAAACTGAGCTAAATTCCTAGAACCAACTAAAATGAATCAGAGAAACACATTCTAGACTGAATCAACTATTAACTTTCCTTTTTCAGAAGTTCTGAGCCACCGTTCAGAATTTTTGAATGTGAAAATGAAACATCTTTCAGAAAAGGAATGCAATAGAATCAAATAAATAATCATATATTTTACATTTGCTAACTTAAAAAATTGCATTTTACCTTAATAATATGGTTTAATGCAACAAGAAAAGTGGGTCGTGAAAAGATATTTTCTTGTTATAAAATAAGTCTTTTCATAAAACCAGATAATATAATCTGTTAAAATACTTAAATTTTATAAAAATACTCAAAATCCTTAGGAAAAAATGATCTAGTTTGAAATAATGACACTTATAACAGAGTGTGTCACATATGCTTAAAAGAATTTAGCCTAGAGTCCATTCAACTGTGAGTGTGCAAACAGAGCTGTCTGGAGAAATACTGAACTTGAACTTGTAATATTCATGCCCAAGTAGCTCTTACAGCTTGTTTCAAGTTCATTTAATCATGCCAGGGTTAAGGATAGATGCTAGCTCTTTCACATATTTTCTTGAATCAGGTTTTCATTATAATATTTTATGGTTTTAAACCATTTAAACATGTGCTCAGGGCATTTCCCAGCTACTTTCAAAAAAGCTGGTTAAGGAAAAGACAGGCCTCCAGGAATGGGGAGCTCCCAACAAAGGATTTTTTCAAAAAATTCTTCAGGGTCCTCCTCTCCCCCCACCCTCTACCTTCAAAGTCTTGGACCAATATGAACCACTGTCAAAAGGCCATCAACAACACGCTGAAATTGGCTGTAAATACTGTAGCTTCTTTGGGTCAAGACTGTTTGTTCTGCATTCTGACGTTCTCAGGAACCAAACATACTGCCTGAATTTGACCACCTTTTCTGGAAAATGAGGGTACTTCTCAAACATTCAAAGAATTCATTGATTTTCCAGAGGATATACCCTGCTGGCATTACCCAGTAGGGACAGACTTCTGACCCTTGAGGACCTACATACTGAAAACAAAGTGGCTGTGTTCCAATCAGGTTCCATTTCATAGTCCCTTCGGAAAGATTCAAAAAGAACACTTTAGAAGCTGTATAAGCCACGCTCTCCTATGGCCCTGGCAAAGGAACCAGAATTCTCCTGCTATTCCTGATGATGAGATCGTGGTGACAAAAATATAGGTTAGGACATAAAAATCTGTATTTTTATAATGTTCACTTTCTATCTAGCTGTTCATGCTAAGTTAGAAAATTGCCGTCTGTTTTCAGCACAGGAAACCAGGTAATTTAACACAAGCTCGACTATTAAAAAAAAAAAAAGATATTCTATGTATCTGAAAATTGATATCCAAAGCATATGCATATGCAAAAGTCAAAATATTTTATATTTTTAGTTTGGTTAATGTTACTTTTAAGAAGCCAAGAATCTGAAAGAGATCCCTAAGATTTGTTTCATTGAAAAATTCCCCAAGTGTTTTTTTGCAGTTGGCCCTTAAATAAGGTGGGGGTTAGGGCCACTGACCCGAGTGGTTGACTCTATAGTTGGTCCCTCGCGTTTGTGGATTCAACCAACCACTGATCAAAACAGTGTTTGAGATCTGTGGCTGGGAATCTGTGGCTGGGAGTGCAAAAACACCATTCTCGATCAGTGGTTATTTGAATCCAGGGATGGGAAAGCTGCAGACAGTAAGGGCTGATTATCTTTACTGGGAAGAAAGTCTGTGTATATGCGGAGCTGCACGGTTCAAACCCGTGTCATTCAAGAGTTGCCTGTACTTCTCATCTCATCCGGGGCCTGTAGTTTGGAGAAGTAGCCTTCACGGGAAAAGGTAACAGCAAAAGATCAGCATCATGTCATAGATCTTTGCTTTTTCTTTTGGAAAGGCTAATGCCTTGCTACTCAGATTTGGAACACGGACCTGTAGCAACAGCACCCTCTCCAAGCATTTTTTAGAAGTGCAGAGTGTCAGGCCCAACCCAGACCTATGGACCCAGAAGCTATGTTTTCACTAGGTCACTAGGAGATTTGAATGGAATAACTCACCAGGCCACAGGGGTTGTAGACTCTGGAATCTGGCAAGTTCTATTTTCCAGATTGATAATCATGGGGTGCAGCAGAAGCTGGGCATCCACAGTCACCACTGGCCTTGCTCTGCAAGGAGAAAACACAGGTTTAAATGGTTCGCAGGAGCCATAGACAGAAGCCCACTCCATTTCTAGGAGTCACTGCCAACATTTCCAGCCTTCGTGCCAAGAATTTGCATGAACAAGTGGGCACCCAACTCAGCTAATTACATTTGGTAGCTCTGAGTACAAATAAAGGATGTCTCGGACCCGTCAAGGACAGCCACACTCACACACCTGCTTTGTTTACGGAGTAGGCTCGTGGTATTTTGGTGATACTGCCGTGAAATATTGCTACTTTATCTATAGCCACATTGGAGGAAATACATCATCCTACAGTCACTCGTGTCTATAAGTACTTGAGTTTTGCGAATTTTCTCGTGGCCTTACTGATTGATGATATTTTAGCTTCATTATTTTCTAGCCAAGCTTCACAGATTTAGCTAAAGATATGAGGGTGGGTTGACAGGATCATTATGTACTTCACACAGAGCATTGGTTCTCAATCCTAATCCACCACAGGCGAATTGAGTCAGAACCCCAGGGGGTGTCAGGGCCAGACACTGGAGTGTCAAACAAATCTTCCAGGTGATTCGAATGAGCAGCCAAGTCGGGGCGAGGGACTAAGATAGAGTAAACTCGGTTCTCACCACCCAGGTGAGCGTAAGCAGATGAGAATGTAAGCCATAGGGAAAGAGGATGAGGCATTTTTTAAAGCTCAATTCCCAGATATGACAACTGGGAGCCAAGTCCCCAGATGACAACATGAAACAGTCTTGAATCTCATGCATTTTCCTCTGACAGGTGGAAAGGCTGTTCCTTGAGGCAGAGTGTTGTCTTAGGACACAGTTTTAAACAATTTCTTGGCTACATAACTTTGTTTTCAATATTGTGTTAGCTCCAGTCCTCGGAAAAGCAGACAATAAGACAGGATTAGACCTGCAAGACATTTAGCGGGGCAAACGTCCATGAGGAACAAAGGGGAGGGCGTGGAGGAGGCTGCGAGCCGGTGGTCAGACTGGGGTACAGGGCTGATCCCTGTGCAGGAGCCAGGGGAGGAAAGGGGATCCAGCAAGGAAGCTCCAGCCAGGGGCGTGGGGGTCCTCAAGCCGAAGCTGCTCATTGGAGGAGCCACATGCCTCACAGGAATAGGCCTGTATTTATATCCCAGTTGTGCCCAGTAATTGACTGGGAGCAGTCCATGGAGAACATGGCCTTGGCGCCAACGTGGTGGTGGATTCAGAGCATAGCAGCTGGACCAGGAGTCCATTTCGCCCCATCAGCTCTGAACGAGGGTATCCTGTCGGTCGCCACAAACACAGCCTCACCCTTCTGGTACTTTGGCAGTTTCAATAATCTGGTTCCCCGTAACCTGAAGCGGAGAGTGGCTGGTAGAAATCAGCCCTCTAAGTGTATCTTGGGACAGATGAAGATGCAAATCTTACTTACTGAAGAAAACCTAACTTTAGAATCTCTGAGAGTTGAGCTGGGTTAGCATGATGTATCCAGAACACCTTGGTATGGTCTCTGCCTTTTGTCTCCATATCCTGACCTAGCATCTTGCATTCCTATCAAACTTTAAAAGAAAAAAGAATCTAAAACTTTTGAGCACCAAGTGTCTACCAGTTACTATTCTGTGTACTTTATGTGCAGATTCTCAATCCTTTTAACAAAAATAACCTTATAAAGTAAATATTGTTTTCCCCATTTTATAGGTGAAAAATCAGAGGCCCAGAAAGTTCTAGGAACTTGCCCAAGACTATAAATTGTGAATGTGTGGAATAACCAGGGTTTTGAAGCCAGACATGTCGAATGTGAACTGTTGTTCATTGTTTGCTATTGGCAGCTAGGAATTCCTGGTACTTTCTAGTCTCTAACTGAGTGTCCTCACTTAATTATAGAAACCAGGGTACATAGTAACATTCTCCCACACCGCAGTTCTTCTCTATAAGCACATTTCAATGCGTTTCCAAAGCAAAGGGAAGCATTCAAATATAGTGACATCTAAAAAGCGTATCATTTTTTTAAGTCCTGCCAAGATTCATATCTTATTTAAAATTATGTTAGTAGGGGCTGGAAGTTTGGTTATGAGGTATGAGAATAAAAAGACAGAGAGATGAAAGAAAAGAAAAAATTGAGAACAAAAATTTCTCTAAACTTTAAAAAGAGCATCTAAATATTCTCCAAAATAAATAGTTGGGATATACTCTTTTAGGGAAAACTAACAATAAAAAGGAAACACATTTGAAACAATTAGAAAAACATATCCATTGATAGATGAATGGATAAAGAAAATGTGGTGTACATATATAAAATAGAATATTATTCAGCCATAAAAAGGAAATCTTGCCATTGCAACAACATGGAAGGACCTTGTGAATATTATCCTAAGTGAAAAAAAATTCAGACGCAATACCATATGGTCTCATTTACATGTGGAATCTAAGGAAAAAAATCAAAAACCAAAAATGAATACTAGATACAGAGAACGGATCAGTGGTGGCCAGAAGTGGGGGCAGGGGAGGGGGTGGGGAGCAGGGGCTAAATGCAGTTATAAAATAAATAAGTCCTGGGATGTAATGTACAGCATGGTGACTACAGTTAATAATACCGTATTATATATTTAAAATTTGCTAAGAGGGTAGATCTTAAAAGTCCTCATCTCAAGAAAAAAAATTTGTAACTGGCGACGGATGGTAACTAGACTTATGGTGGTGATCATGGCACACTATATACAAATACTGAATCATGTCGTGCATCTGAAACTAATGTAATGTTATATCTCAATTTTCTCTTGATACAAAATTTGCATACTGCCAGACACATACCTGTAAACAGCTACTTTTCCTGTTCCGAATGCACCCACGATTAAATCTAGAAAAGACAAAAACACAAAACATACACACAAATTTTATAGAAACGATTCAAGCCCATAATCATAACTAGCACATGGAGCATCCTGAAGTGCTGGCTGCAGAGTGAGAGTCATAAAAATAAGAATAGCACATTGCTCCTTTCTTCAGATATTCTGGAAAGGATGTTGGAACTTCCCTGTAATCGCTCAATGACAAATAAAGCAGTAGACCTCAAACCCTTCTGGACTTAGGAAGCCCAACTTTCTAGAAATGCTTTAAAGAACTCATCATAACACCATTTCTCCCATCCTCAAGATTCAAGACACACATCTTAAGGAAAACAAAAGGAGAAAAGCATGTGCTTAGTGCCTACTGTGTATCAGGTTGTTTAAACATAGTGTTTTATTATTCCCCGGCCATCAACAACCCTACTTACTAGGCAATTAGTGTTACCAATGAGGAGGTGGGACATTTGTCTGTCATTCTGACACAACCATTTGCTCTTTATAAACAGTGTGAGTGATGAGTATACTTTTGGCAAAGTAATCAGTAGTATATGAAGTAATTGGTATATCATTATAATGATCTTAAATACGATAACAACACATAGTGCATATTGGACACTTACTCTAGGCTAGGAATTCTTCTAAACAGTTTAACTGATTCCTGATTAGGAAGTCTATTATTAGTGCCATTTTGCAGATGAGTAAATTGAGGTTTAAGGAGGCTAACCCATAAATTTACTAAAGGTCACACAGCTAGGAGGAGGTGGAGCTGGGTTCCAGCAGTCCTGGGCAGTCGAGCCCTCTTAGACTGTTTGAGAGGCGATGCTCACTCACAGTGACCTCAGCAATTGGCTGCAGAACTCTGTTTTTCTTAATCTAGTTTATAATGGTTATTCTTAGTGGATGCAATAAAAAATCAAATCAAATCAAAATGACGATGGCTAAATCTGCAGAATAAAATTTAGATATAGAGGTGAGAAAACTGGATTTGGTAGAAATAAGGGCTGCGGGAGAAAACTTAGAATCATCGAAACTATAACTGGTTAATTCTAGTGGAAGAGAAGTGGAAAGAAAAAAAGAAGAGGGGGGAATACATTTGACTACTGCATGTGGAAAGGCCATTAAGGAATTAAACTGGCTTAATGGAGTTTGCATAGAGCAGTGATCTGTAGCCTCATTCCCTTGGCACTCACCTTTCCAGAGCATGGGAATGGTGTCAGACTGCCAGCAGCTATGGTGGTCCTCTGGAGGGCTCCTCTTGGCTGGGTCAAGGCCGGCGGAAGTACCCTTGGCCACAGCCTTCAGCCAGTGATGGATAGGAATTGGATGCTAACTAGGGACAACAGCTATCATAGCTTGTTTACCCCTCGAGTGGGATAACTCTGAAGCATGATTTCTCCAGCCTGACAGAGCCCTAGTTTTCCACAGTGTCAGCCTCTTGATAATAATCTTTTATTACATCTTTCCTTTCCACCTTTAGTAATTTTGGGGGGGCATGGGAAGAGGGGGTAGGGGTTATTCCTCAAAGAAACTGCTAGTTTTCTAAATCTTGTCTTAATGTCTGCTCTGGAAGAAGCCAACCTAAGACACACCGATTCTTGTTTTAAAAAGTTTGTTTTTTTAAAAAAATGGATTCAAACATCTTCAGGGTTAAAACCACAGTCAAAATGTCTCTTGTTTTGATCAATACAGAATCCGATTCAGATAATAGGCCAGGATTGAACTCTAGAGCTCCATGTTTTCAAAGTGTGCCTGCTGATGTTCAAACAAGTCAGACAAAGGTCATGTCAGAGGCTCTGTGTCCGTGAGATTAAAGAACACATTCAGGAAAGGGCTACAACTTGGCTGACTACAGTTCATGGAATAAAGTATTCTTTTCCAAGGGTTCATATCTGTGAAGCGAAAAACCAACATTTCTAAGTCTACTATTTAAAAAAAAAAATCACGCCAGAATTTCCACTTTTTCAACTACATTCACATTTACTTTTTATGTTCTATTCGTCTTCTGGTGTATCAGTGCCCTTTGGCTAGGTCAAAGGAAAAGGAGCTACTGATCTGGAGAAACATGAACTCTCTTCTTCCTATGTAATCACGGGCTCCAATATTTAGACAAGTGTAACACAGGTGGCCCTTGGCCTGATCCACGTCTGTTGACGTGACACCAAACAGAAGAGTTCCATTATGAAAACTGATTCGAGAGGAATTATGGGCTTTGTTTTTGGCTCCAAATATTTATATTACCAAGAGGAGGCATTTTATAAATAACAGATGAATTTTAAGAATTGACTCTCTGGAAATGGCACAGAACACAGGACGGTAAGCCATTTCGGGGCAGGAATCTTTCTTCAGGTTGGCATGTCACACAGACTTTATGGAATGGGATGGGCTAAAATAAAGAAATAAATAATCTTCGTGCCCGCAGAGCCAGGCATCATGCCAGATTCAGAGCAGGGATTTAAAAATGGCTGTGAAATAGATAAGTCATAACGAGATAATATTGTAAAGACAGACAAGAGAGATGAAGGAAATGAGACAGTTATGAAGACAGGCTAATGTATAGTGCAGTGAAATTCTGCTGAAGTTTTGCATGTGTTCTTGGAAGTGTTCGGAGACACACACACACACACACACACACACACACACACACACTCAGATTCTAGAACATTCTAGAAAGTAACATAGAGGCTGCATCACGCCTAAGTGGCCATTCTAGATGAGAAGCTGAGACCCACCCTTCTGATAATGGTCATGAGCAGAAGGCCTTTCCTTGAGGAATGACAATTCCGATGGCTCAGGGTAGGAATTCTCTTACTCTGGGAAAATAAAATCACTCGCAAAATAGGCCACCATTTCCTTCATGAGACTGTGGCCACAGCTCAGAGGCCAAGAAAACAGTTATCTACCGCAAAAGTATGTTGGTCTTTGGAGACACCACCTTGGTGCTGTGCCTCCTGGAAAAGGCTGGAAGCGTTTATCCTCAGGACCTTAAGATTCTCAGGTCTCCCTAGGGGACCCCAAGATACATGATTTGTTTTGCTAAGTCCTATATCATGTTTTACATATCTGTTCCATATTCATACATATATATTTATGTTTGTGTGCATGCATACATATGTACATATACATATATGTGTCCGTATACAGATACACGTATATATATGAGGACACACAGATATACATAAATGTGTGTGTGTGTGTGTGTGTGTGTGTGTGTGTATTTTTTTTTTTGGTTTGAATTAATGGTTTTATTATTTCATTTCCATCTTTAACACCAGCAGGGTTGTCCAAAACAGACTGATGAACATGGATATAGTTTAAATGTAACAAAGAGAGATTTGAACTATGTATATTGAGAAAGGGAAAGGGATTTTTTTCATGTCAACTTTTTCCTATTTTGTGGTTTTCGAATAGTAGAAATTAAACATACAATTTTTTCTCAATTAATTCAGTATGAAGTAATACAACTTTTATGATCGACCATTTGTCTTTAAGCATAAAGACATACACACACACCTACACACACAATTTTTTTAAATCTTGCATTATTCCATCATGTTTGGGAATTTAAATGATAATCAGAAGAAATTTTGGTGATGACATTCAGATTCATAACTCTGCAGACTTTCTCCCTCACTTTGACAAAACAGGTCTTATCTAATAATAATTTTCCTTATCTAATGTTTACTTTCCTTTTTTACAGAAATTTCTTAAAGGCACATTCTAAAAACAAACAAAATGTGCCTTTCTTTATTCAAAGACACTTAGCCATTTTTTTCTTGAAAGAAAAACTGGTGACTAAAAATTGTTTTTTTCCCTTTGATCAAAACAGCTCTCAAAATGCTGGGGTCCTTTGTTAGCACCTCACATTGCCTGAGAAACACAGTTTATTTTCCTTTGGCTTTTGATGGGACAACTGAGTACTTCTAAAAGGGGACATTAGCATGCGTACAGGATCACTTGGCAAGAACAAATAACCCTAAAAAGTTAGGTCATAGGAGATGTATTACACCTCTGTTTTGTATTTCATTTCTCCAGAATTGTTATTTTTAAACAAGGAAGAAGACAACAGCCGAGCTTTTAAAGTGGTACTTGGACTAGAGTCGGATTTCTTTAATCTATGAAGAAAATTTTGGAGTTGGAAGAAGTTCTGTTTGAAAACATCAGCTTTGTTTTGAGTGTGGATTTGATGTCTGGGCTCAGGTGGGCGAGGTGCAGGGAGGAGAGCGTGGAAACTTCCAAAGAGGAGAGGGAGGCAGGTGAAAGGGAAGACAGTGGGGAAAGCGGTGACAGTTTTAGAATAAGGAATTGCCCAGCCTCATTTTCTGGATGTCACCATGGTCACCAGAGAGCCTGCATTGCATAAACTGAGGCTTCTTATCTGCTATCTTCTTCCTTTTTCCTTCTTATTCTCTCATCTCGTTGAGAAATCTACTAATGGTAAAGTTTGTTGCTAAAAATGCCATCAGACAACACCTTTTTTTTATTTAGGAATTAAAAACAATATTTTGAACTAATTCTGGAGAATGAAAATTACCATAAAGAACCTCCAAACAAATGAGACAGACAGGGATGTAAATCTAACAGATGAATGACAAGATTACTATTATGTAGTCTTTTCTCAGAGTCATCCATGATGTCGTGTGCTGCAGAAGTTTACTCCTTTTTATTGCTGAGTAGTATTCCACTATGTTGAAAGCCACAGCATGTTTATTCATCCCTGCCTAAGGGGCATGAGTTGTTTCCAGTTTTTAGGAAGTTGCTATAAACATTTGTGTATAGGTTTCCGTGTACCTACAGGTCGATTTTGATTTGTAAATCTTTTGTTGAATCGCTCTGATATCTCTGAAGCTCTCTTTTAAGTGTAGTGTTTTAGCTGAAGTGGAAAATTATGAAATGAAGGGCAAAAAATTAGGAATTCTAAATTCCGGTTCGCTTTGCCACTGGCTTCCTAACTGGCTCTGGACAAGTCGCTATTCATGGCCAAATCTCTGGTGAAGTCCTCAAGGTTCTCCAGACGAGAAAGCCAAGAGCTCAGTAGAACTGGATGGGGTCCCACGACTGTGCTGTCTCTGCTCCGATTTATAATCCAGGCATCTCGTCTGCCTCTTGAGTCAGCTTCGCTCCTGTAGGGTTTGGATGTTCTCTCGCCTCCGTGATGGGACAGCTAGCCTCTTTCTGACGGTCTCCCTGGCTTCACCAGGACTGGACATCAACCCCGCTCACCTCCGTGACTCAGCTGCCTGAGCATGTGATCCACATGGTCTGGGCACTGCTGATGCTCACAGCTCTTAGCATCTCACCGGGGCACGTCTCGTCATTATCCAGGCTCCATCTCCTCTAAGCCACTTTCCACGTAACACAGTGTTTTAAAGATGAATGAGGGTTGTCCAGCATAGCTGTGTACCTAGACCCACCCAGGATCTGCTCACTTTCATACAAGGATGATATTAGGAGAAATGATGAGATTAAAGATAATGTGTAAAACGATGGGTTTAAAGATGGTGTGTAAATATGGCAATGTTGACTTGCAAGTGGGTTATGAAATTGGCTTAAGTGTTTGGCATTGGATAAAGAATTCCTATCTGTGGGAAGGAGGCATTTACACAAGTCTCCTGAGTTTGGCAAATGTGATCATCTAAAAATAGACTAGGCAGCCTCTCTTCCTTGTGTTTTTATTGCAACATGCAAAATATTACTGAGAGGAGGCTTATGAGTTGAGGAAGAATCGTTCGGAAAAAAAAAAAGCGCGTGATTTTATCCCATAAAAGTAATAATCCTAACAATCTGTCTGAAATGCTTCCAAATAAACTCCGAAGAAAAATATTTATGAGTTGGAACATGGTATTAGGTTGCAACATTCTAATTTACTGAGGGTTTATTTTCCTTTAAAAAAAATCCCACACCAAAAATAAATAAATAAGAGTGAAATATGAAACGATCAGCCTGCCTTAAGAAAATGGGTTTCTCTGCATTATTAGTATCTGTGGCTGCAAGAATTACCTTTCCCCATCCTATGGCTTGATGCTTCACTCTATCAAAGGCATTTTACTTTATCTTTGTGGTGGCCACACTCACAACATGTCTGCTATCCAATCAGTTGCTCAGAGTCCTGGAGAAAAGTTTGTTTCTTTAGGACCAGTCCCATTTATAAGTGACTGCCTTCCAAAGAGCCTGGTAGCTCACAAGATACTTCTCCTACATCCAGCCCAGCGGATAAAAATCCTATGATTAAAACCTTGTAGGACTTTTATTGTTTGCAGCTCCCCAAAGTTTGTATACTGAAGTCCTGATTCCCAGTCCCTCAGAATGTGACTCTGGTAGGAGATAAGTTCTCTAAACAGGTAATTAAGTTAACATGATGTCATTAGGGTAGGCAGCAATCTAATGTGACTGGTGTCCTATAAGAAGAGGAGATGACACAGACACACACAGAAGGAAGACGATATGAGGGGAAAGGCAGCCATCCACAAGCCTAGGAGAGAGGTCTCAGGAGAAACCGATCCAGCCCACACCTTGATCTTGGACTTCCAGCCTCCGGAACTGTGAAGAAATAAGTGTCTGTCTGCAGTTTGAGCCATTCAGTGTGTGGTGCTTTGCTCCGGCAGCTCCAGCAAACTGATACTCTAAGATACAGATCCTTGAATAATGTCGTTTCGCTCAACATCATTTCATTATCACTTATGAGACGCTGTAGAAACTGAACTCTTGTTTATATAAATGAGCCTATGGTAAAATTGGTTTTGTTATACATCCTTTTGCTGCAGTTCCAAGAACCTATGGACGACATTAAGGACTTATTGTACAAATTCGTAGAGTTGCCAGGGAGACAGGAGAGGAAGGGAAGAACATTTCTGCAGTGGTTCCCTATATCAGGCACCCTCATGCAACAACTCGTTGAACACTCGCCATGAGCCATGCCCTGTCCTAGCTTCCGCAGTGAGCAGACAGACACGTTTCCTGCCCTCAAGGCACCTATATTCAAGCTATTGACTCTCCACGGGGGTTGCCAAAATGCAGACCAGCACCCACTGAGTCAGAGTCCCTGGGTGCCGCCTCCTTGACCCAGATCAGTTATATCCTGATGAGAATAAGAATATTAGATTCTTCCCCACTGCACGTTTGAGAAAAGGAAATAAATAGTGTAAGGTTCTGCAGCTGGTGTGGATGAGTCCTTGGGACAGAAAGAAAAGGAAGCCAGGGATGAGAGGGGTTGAGCATCCCCCAGAATGCCTACCTACTTCAAAATCTAGCCTCAGGGCTGCTCTGATCCCAAGCTTTCTGTTGTACATGCACACTCTCATGAATTTCTGTCAGGGTTGGTAGTTTTTAGGAAACCAGCTGTAATAATGTCACAGGAAAATATCAATAAGAAAACATGAAGTGACGGCCATGTAGAAAGAAGAGCATCACTTGAACGATGTTTGCCAATAGGAAGAACTGGACAGGATTTCACTGCTGTGGTAGCTCCTCGTGTCATAGGAGGCTTTAGGCATACGTTACCTGAGTCATCACCTTAAACACAGGCCTCAGTCGGCTGAAAGAGCCTGGATCTCAGCATTGGAAGTTGTTTCAGGTCCCTCCCACCTCCTCTTGGTGGGTGGTGTTAAGACATAACAAAGGTTGACCATGTAAGAGTTCTTTACAGTTTGCATATCCTGAGGGTGGAGAATTGGCCTGGTACGCTTCTTTTTGTGGCTGGAGAAGCTAAGGCGAAGACATGTAAGTGGTATGTCCAAGGCTACAGAACTGCTAAGTGATGGATGAAGAAATGAGAATATGAGCCCTCTAACTCCCACTTTGTTACTGTTTCTGTCATGCTGACTACCCGTTTTCCCGGTCTAACTGTTTGAACAACAGTCAGCATTTAAATGCCCAGTGAATCCAGAGCTAGGGTCAAGGGTTCTGTTTGTCAAGAATAAATGCATCGCCTTGAGTGGAGCCTCCTATGACCTCAGGGGAGAATGTCAAAGTTTTTCTTAAAGGACATCGTCATCTTTACTTATATTTCATTCTCATTCTGCACAGGAATAAAATAGTTTCCTAGATTTAAGTAGAATTGGAAGACAGTGACTAGGTAAAGAGAGAGGAAAGTAACGGTTTATATGCCAAGGTGTGTGGCTGGGAGGAAATTGGTTTATTCATTCATTCATTTGTTCTCATTCATTCGCTCATTCAACAAGTATTTACTAGGTGCCTTTAGTGTCAGCCACTGCTTTGGGTACATGGGATCCCATAGTGAGCAAAATCAAAGCCAGTGCTTGCCTTCCACTAACCACGTGTCCTGTCTAATGGCACGAAAGAGATGGCTATCAAATAATCACACAAATGTATAATTTCAATCTGAGATCATTGTTTTTCGAGAAAGGACAACAGTCAGGAAAAGCTTCCTGAGGAAGTGACATTTGAACTGAGGTCCTAAATGGGAAATGAACTCTGGGAAAATGTCCAGAGTGTGGGGGGAAAAAAAAAAAAACAACCAGAAGGGATGCTTCAGAAGAATTACGTTAAAATATGGCTTTTAAATTATGTGTTAATAAATTAACATGACTTACAGAAAGAACATGCAGTAGGAGGCCAGAAATAATATGGAGGGTCTAACACAGAAGGACTTAGTCTAACTCCTCCTCATTTTCTCCCTCCCCACCCATCACGGCAAGGCAGCAAGTCCTTACTATCTATATCTGAACAAAATCAAGTATAAATGATATCCTGTCATGTTTACTGGTGCTGTGGGTTTCAGGAAGAAGCCAGCATCTATGATTGAAAGTGGTAGCTTAAACTTAAACTGACGGACTTCCTGGTTTCTGACCCAGCATGTAAGGAGCTTGGAAACAGTCACTGTGTCCTAACAACAAGTAAAAGGCTGCAATCGACACATCTTCGATCTCTAGGAGAAGTGGAGTCATAGGGCAAGCTCCTGCCCTGCAAATTGGAGAGTGACAAAGAGCCACAACTTATTAAAGTGGCAGTGTCCATGGGAACCAACACTGGGCGGGGGAGGGGGGCAATCTGGACTGTAATTGGTGAATGATGCCAGAGGTTTGATGTGGACAACTTTTTGAGTTAAACACTCCAGAGGGCTCAAGTCCCTGGGGGTGAGGAGGAGTGCACTTTGGTGAGTGTGACCTGCTGAATCTCTACCAGGTTCTCACCGTGAATATCAGGAAAAACATCCCCTCCTGCTTTCGGCAAGTGGAGCAGAAAAGGAACTATTTTGAAATATGCCAGAGCACTCTGTTCTTCTCAGCAAGGTCTGCCCTCAGGAGACACTATTTAACCAGAGCCTAACTGACCTGGAGAAGGAAAATATCAAACTCCAGCCATCCATGCCACGTAAGGTGGTGGTGCTGGTGATGGGGAGGTGAGGATTGAGAAGCACAGGTGAAGTTCACAGTCCAGAGGCACAGGTTCACTGAGAGACAGGGACGTAATCCTAGGACTCCCTCCCCCAACACCTACCACCACACTACTGAGGGTCTGTCTACGCAGTTTCTGTTACCCAGTACATCATGACTAACTATCAAAAAAAAGTATAAGACATCCACGTGCAAAAAATAAACCTAGACACAGTCTTAACAGTCTTTCCAAAAATTAACTGGATCACAGACATAAATGTAAACTGCAGAACTATTAAACGCTTACAAAATAACAGGAGAAAACCTGGATAACCTTGAGTATGGTGATGACTTTTTAGATGTAGCGTCAAAGGCATGATTCGTGACAGAATGATCAATAAGCTGAAGTTCATTAAAATTAAAAACTTCTGCTCTGTGAAAGAAACTGTCAAGAGAATAAGAAGATAAGCCACAGGCTGGGAGAAAATATTTGGAAAAGACACATCTGATAAAGGATGTTATCTAAAATATACAAAGAACTCTTAAAAACTCAACAATAAGAAAACAAATAATTCCATTAAAAATGGACTAAAGACCTTAATAGACACCCCACCAAAGAAAATATACAGATGGCAAATAAGCACATGAAAGGATGCTCCATGTGATAAGTCATCAGGGAAATCTAAATTGAAACAACATGAGATAACACCACACACCTACTACGGTGGCCCAAATCTAGTACACTGACAACACCAGATGCTGGTGAGGATATGAAGCAACAGGCGCTCTCATTCACTGCCCGTGGGAATGCAAACGGTGCAGCCACTTTGGAAGACAGTTTGATGGTTTCTTGCAAAACTAAACGTGCTCTTGTCATGTAACCCAGCAATCTCACTCCTTGATATTAAATCGCAGTTGAAAAATGTGTGCTCACACAAAAAACTACACACGGATGGTTGTAACAGCCTTGTCAAAACTTGGAAGCAGCTAAGATGCTCTTCAGTAAGTGAATGGATTGATAAACTGTGGTCCATTCAAGCACTAAAAAGATATGTGCTATCGAGCCATGAAAAAATCATGCAGGAAACTTTAATGCATATTACTAAGTGATAGAAGCCAGTCTGAAAAGGTACATCCTATATGATTCCATCTATACGACATTCTGGAAAAGGCAAAACTATAAGACAGTAAACAGATCAGTGGTTGTCAGGGGTTATGAGGGAGGGAGGGATGAACAGGTGGAGCACACTCTGTAAGATACTGTAAAGGTGGCTACACATCACTGTAGATTTGTCCAACCCTGTAGAGTGTACACCACCGACAATGAGCCCTCACTATAAGCTACAGACTTTGGGTGATAACGATGTGTCAATATAGGTTCATCAATTGTAATAAATGTCCCACTCTGGTAGGGGATGCTTTGCTTCTGTGAGGTCTGGGAATATATGGGAACTTTTTTTTGTACTTTTTGCTTAGTTTTGCTTTGAACCTAAAACTACTCTAAAATAAAGTCTACTAAAAAAACTTAAACTAACAGATGATATGTACGGTATAAAGGTAATAGCATATGGTTTGATTTTTTTTTTATCTAGTGACTTATATTTACTACTTATCAGTGGGATATGAATTGAATCTGTCGAGGACAGAATCTAGGGTTAAGTATTTATGAAGGATTTAATCTTATTTGTGAAAGGCTTAATTGTAGGCTGGTTCAGGTGTGTGGAGGGAGGCAGTTCATGTGTGTAAGAAAGTTCTAACCTAATTTTTAAAGTCACTGATAACCAGCTTTGGAAATAAGACATGATATTTCAGTATTGACTGCCTTTTCAAAGGTGAGCTAGAAAAATGAAGCAGATGAGGGTTCTCACAGATCTTACCCCAGAATAAACAAAATAGAAATATCTCTTTCAGAGACATGACAATCTCTATCCTTCGATATCTTCATTTAAGGCTAGAAAACAAGAAAGGTCGGCGTATTATGTTATAGGACTTGATCATGACTGTTGCTAATCTCTGTTTTGCGCTTTCATAAATGCAGTTGTGAGTATAGACAATAGTCATTCTCAACCTGGATCTGTGAATTTCTGAATCGAAATAGAAAATTCACATATTCATATTCCCCATGGGAACGCTATCACAACAAAAGAAGGCCAGTGCATTTATGCATGGCTGGGCAAAGCAGGTCAGGCTCATCTCAGCCGCACGGAGAGCAACTGTATAACTCTTATCACGAAAGAATCACTGTACCTTGAAATCAACTTTGTTGGGACTATTGACACTATGGCAATTGGTAAATGCTACAGATTTGGAGTCCTCCCCCTGCCCGCCCCACCCCTCCCCACACAGATCTGCTTCTTAAACATTTACCAACATGCCTCTGAATATAAATGTGCATTTCAAAGTTGAAGAAATAGCCACGGGATCTCTTGAGAAGTGTGCAGGAGGGCTCCCCAACTGTCTGCCTGGGGGAGGGAGGCTGGTTTGTTATCCACCAGATCTCAGCCCTGAGCAGGAGCTGAAGGTGGCCCGGAGGCTGTTTGTCCTCCAGCACCTTCACACTGCACTGGCATCACTGCTGCACTCACCTGGGTCAGTGTACATCTCTCACCTGCAGAACTTGAATGGCTTTAACCTCAAGTTTCTTTTGCATAACAACTCATTCTCCTCTGGTGCGAACAACTGAAGTTCTTTAAAGTGCCATTTTGAAATGTGAAACCTGGTCTCGTTTTCCGTTATTATCCTAATGAAGCACCAATTATTTGACATGTTGTTCAAGGTCCTTTATTGTCTGTCCCAAATTTAACTTTCATTGACTCTCTTCCCTTATGCTCTCATCGGTTTGAACCAAATCACTTCAAAAATCACCTTTCCTTATTTCTGAGTCTTCACTCATGCTATGTTCTTCTTCTGAAAAGTCTTCTCTCTGTAAGCACTTTATAATCATATCTATGTCTTAAGACCCTGCTTAACCATTACCTCTCACATGAAGCTCTCTGAACACCTTGGCTAGAAGAACGTTCTCTTTGAACTCATTCTTTATTTTTCAATCTTCTTAAAACTCTTCCCATATGCTGTCTTGTGTTACAGTTAACTGTTGGATGCTTTATCTCCATGACTGCATCATCTCTTAAGGGCATGGATTATGTCACAGTGTATCAATATGTCATTGGTAACTAACATTTGCTACTAGGTGTTATTCGCAGGGTCAGCTGATTTGTATGTATTATCTAACTTAATATCTGCAACACCACTTGAAAGGGTGATTATTATTAGGCACTGCTATACTCATTTTACCAATAAGGACTGAGGCTTGAGGAGGTGTTACAGCTAGAACTTGAACTCAGTCCATGAAGACAGGATCTTTGTTCAATTAATGCTGTATCCTCAAAACCTAGAAGAATTTCAGGCACATGAAGGGCACTCAATAAGTATTTGTTGAATACATTAATAAATTATATTTCCAAAGCACAATCTCTTGAACACTATATGTAATTCTGTTATCATCATCATCATCATTAAAAATGAAGAAAATTGGTGGCAGTTCTCAGCATTCACTGAATAATATTAAAGTTGCCCAAACACCTGTTATTGACAACTAGAATGCAAAAATGCTGAGTTACAAAATATAGGTTGGATAATAAAAATAATTTGTTGATTTCAAGTAATAGCGATGGTTTGAAATGTAGCTATAACATATGAGAACATGGCAATCTGAAGAATTCAGCACATTACAAGTCTTGCCTTGACACCCAAGCAACCATGAGAACACCTAGTATCTAGATCTTGTCTTCTAACTACCATTCTACAATAAAAGGAGTGACAGCTCTTTGAAGAATGGTGGATGCCAGGCTTGGAGCAGGGAAAGTAGAAGATGAGCCTGAATTATCTTGCCATGCCAGGAAGTAAGGAAATGTACATAAAGGATGGGACTGTTAAAAGAACACAGGAACCAGCTGGAGGGAGTTCTTGCTGGCCCAATAAAGGACAATTTAAGCAACAAGAATAAATAAATATAGAAATGGATTATAGCCCATAAAGTAAAATAAATATGCATGAGTCCATACAAATTAAATAAATAAATAGGTAAAAGAGGCATCTTTTTCTTACATTAGAATTGCAATTAATATAAGTAAAAGGAATGATAGATATAGAAAAATCACAGGCCGTAATAACTGTTGCAGGCAAGAATCATCAATAGATGCTAAGATTAGTGGGAAAGGTGTGATAATAAACAGGATGTTTGTATAGTCTCATAGTATCTTTCCAAAGGGAAACACAGTAACTTTACAGCGGGAAACCTGGCCGGGATTCCTGCAAGCAAGTGAGCAGAGTGTGAAAAGGCAGCAGACATCACGTACTTCTGGTGATGATGCCCTGCGAGGCCGTGGCATTAGTCGTGTGGTATTCTCACCAAAAACACATGACCCCAATCTAAGCGTGAGCAAACATCACACACATCTAAATTCAGGGGCATTCATCAAAATGTCAAGCCATATTCTTCAAAAGTGTCCAAGTCATGACAGCAGAGAAAGATCCAGGGACTGGCACAGAGTGAGGAGACTAAGGAGACGTGACAAGCAAATGCAGTGTGGGATCCTACATTGGATTCCGGACTAGTAAAAAAAAAAACCAGCAGTAAGATAAGTGGTGAAATTCTGTTAGAATTTCTAAATGGTCTATAGATTAACTAGTAGCTAATTGTACTATGGTTATGTAAGATGTCAATATAAAGAGAAGCTGGGAGAAAGATTTGTGGGACTCTGTACTATCTTTCTAATGTTTTTGTCAGTCTAAAATTATTTTCAAGAAAAAGTTAAGGAAAGAGTTTTGTCTAGTTTAATTAAATCTTTTTTTTTTTTTTCAAAGATAGAGCCTTCATAATCTACCCAATATTATAGACAGATCTGGGAGGTAGTGAGTCCAGACCTCGGATTATAGAATCAGAAAAGTTTAGAGCTTAAAAGGACCCTCAGGGAAGCATCCCATGCATCCACATCACTTTCAGGGGAGAAGAGTAAGGTCCAGAGAGGCTGAGTTACTAAAGTCACATTGTCTTATAAGAACTGGTTCTAGAACCATCTTTTATCCCTCTATTCATTTTTTACTTCTCTTTATGACATTGCTGGATTCTAGTGTAAAAACTCTTTCAGTTGACTTAATTTAGTCTAGATTCATAATGTCTTTTTATAAGAATGGTAATATTCTAATTTCCAATGTGTTTATAATGAAATTATGAAAATCTTGCTCAAGAAGAACATCATATTTTGTTTTTCATAAAAAAAAACTGAAGTAGCACTTTGTGAAGTAAAAATAACCTTTGACTATAAGATTTGAACTTAGTTCAACTAAACTTCATATCAATTCAAGGAGCTCAAGTTTCGATTAAAATATTCTCTTTGGTAAAAGCCACCCTCTTATTTCTTCTCATATGTAGCTTCTTGTTTGGTTGTTTGTGTGCTCACACACACACACACACACACACACAGAGCACTTATTAAAACAGAAAATGGGTCATTTTATTTCATTTGGTATAATTGTCAGAGATGGCTTCATGATACAAGCATTTGTTAGGGGCCTGAACACAATGATAATCTTGGCATTTGGCCCATGTTTTCCTCCAGTTTTTATTGCCTGTATGATTTCTGCTCCTCCACAAAACCAGCACATCTCCTCCCCCACCCTCTGATGTCTGGACTGTGCACTTAACAGATGGCCTTGTTATACAGTCATGTGTAACACGATTAGACTCTGTCACTGAATTCTAGAGATTCCTGACTATCACAGCTGTTTCTTTTCTGAAATGCTTTCACTCAATTACTGTGTACAAGATACTCCTCTGGTCAACCCTAGTTTTCCAGTGAGCACCAACGTAGAAACCTGGACACATCTATTTTTTGAGTAGGAAAAAGAATTTTGGTGCCAGCAACGAAAATACTTATGACTCTTATTTATGCATGCTGATGACAATATTTACTGTAAGGAGTCTAAGAAAAGCTAAATGTTATGAAAATTATTCCAATAACTGTTTCTCTAAGAGAATCTCTATTTCTATAACTAAATCTCCCCATATCTGTCCATTAAACCATACTGTTCTTGGGTACACTGGATCAAAATTCCGGAATCATCTTTAACATCCCCTCTTCCTTACTCATTCCCACCTCCTCTACCCTTCCATCATAGCCATTCATCGCCAAGTCTTGTCTATTTTTTATTTACACTATTTGTCAATTCCTTCCTTTAAGTTGTCATTGCTATCACCCTAATTTGGGCCTAATTCATATGAGATGAAATACCCTTAAGTGGCTCAGGGGCTGAGAGGAAAGAGCATTTTCTATTCCTGGCACCCAGTAAATCACAGTAGTGAGAAATGGGAGAAGTCCCTCATGCCTCATCTCCCACTTAGGATGGGTAAGAGGTGGAGTTACAGCACAGCAGGACAGCAATCTCATGAGCGTAGCAGAAGCTTCTAGTGAGGGCCCAGGGTAGCATCAGAGTTTTATGAGTGGTTCTCAACCCAGCAGGTTTTCTACAGCTGTGTTTTACTCTCATTGTCCTATATGTCTGGGGCAGGGGAAGCAAATGTCCTTTATAAATTAAGCTTGAGGACTATGGAAATTGAATAGGCAAAAGAAAACAATATCAACTAGTGTGCTTAAGAAAAGGAATACCTCCAAATCATAGCTTTGTTTTGCAACTCGACTGAAGAGCCGCCATTTATTAAACTGTGTTCGATATAACCTCATTTTAACTTAAACACATCATCTCATTTCATATTACATAAACAATCTGATTCCATCTTTATACCAACATGTTACTGTCTGATTTTACAGATAAGGAAATTGAAATTCAGAGAGGTTAAGACATTACATCACTCATATGCAGCTAGAAAAGAGTGAAGTCAAGTCTTAAACTTGGGTCGTTCATCTCCAGTATCTCAGAAAACAGGTTTTCAAAATCTTAGATGCTCCAACATGTCTGTGAAGTGAGGTAGCTCTGATTCTGTTCATCTTCATCAGATTGCTATCCTGTCCTATCCTAAGCCATTTTACAACATTTTGTAAAAATCCTTTCCCAACCTAGAAAGTTCAAGCACACACACCCCAGGGAAGTAAATAGTAGTATCTCCATAATACCAGATAAGGGAGTGGAAGCTCAAAGAAATCAAATAACTCATCCACTACCACACAGTTCATCAGTGACCAATGGCAACCCAAACCCAGGCAGTCTAATTCCCCATGGCCTGCTCACAGCCGTTCTGCTGAATGAGGTCAAGTCTGAATCTAGAAATGACTGCAAGATTAAGGTTCTCTGCCATGGTGAAATGGAGGCTTGAGAGCTAAATGGAATTCATTTATAGAAAAAAGAGGGATGGTACACATCTGATTCCTGAATTCTGCCTGCAAATTTCAAATTGGCTGTACTCATTGTCAGAATCTAGTTGCCTGCCCATAAGACAGTTTTCCTGTAAATAAGTTCCTGAGTACATGGTGTCAATGTAAAAAGATTTCTTTGAGTGACGTTCTTTTTGCAATAAAATGAGGATCAGGGAATATGTTATAGGATTATAAATCACAAGATATCTATACTCCCATTGAAGAGGCAGAATTGGGACCAGAACCAGGTCTACCACCTAACATGAACTCTGACACCTTCAAGACTGTCCTCAGGGATAAAAATTTAACTAAGTGACATAAATGGTCCTGCCTTAATGAAGAACATTCCCTTGACAGATAGACAGATATATACTGTATTAATGTCATTAGTTGCTGTAAGTTGAATCGGGCTCAGTAGATAAAGTTATTGACTAGCAAATGGCCTCGATGACTTTTTCTGATTGTTAAAAAGGGATAAAAAAAGACATAATTAGTAAGTGACTGATTACTAACATTGCACTTACTTTAGCTTCTCTGATCTCCATCCTACTCATTCCCTCCTCCGAAGGGAACATTCCTTGAGAGAAAAGTTCCTATTTCTCTCCTTCCTAGCCCGTATTTAGGAGAATTCAAAGGAAGTTGATGGACTGGCTATGGGACTGATAATATCCTATATGTGGAAGGCACAGTCTGTCAAGTTCCCTGGGACTAAGGGAAGGCAATGACAAACATAATGAAGAGCAGTAACTTCCTAAATTAAGGAATTATTTGTCTAAAGTTGCAACCCAAGAGTTGCATTTCACTAATCACCCTTGCATTTTTTGGGGAAAAAATCATATAAGGGAACTAATTTTGGGATGATTTCAAATGGAATATATTATGTATGAGGAACTTCTCTACACCAAAAACCAAACAAACAAAGAAGCAAAAACTAATGATCATTGATTAGAATAGTAGAGTATAACCAAAGAAAACAAAGTTAGCTAAATATTCTTGGAATTGCCTTGGGTATGACACATTCATTTACAATGCTTTGAGCCCACTGCAATGTCTATGTGCCATGAAAGACTCCTGGCAAATTTATAAGAATATGTTGTGGTATGCTTTGTGCCTGATCCCAGAGAGGAGGAGAAAGCTGAAGGATTGAAATAAGTGATATTTATTTAGGCAGTCAGTTGATTGGAATGCTGCCCTAAACCAAAAAAGCTCTACATGTGGAAAATACACAATTAGGGGAGGGGTGGTGGAAAGAGACAAGGTTTTAATAAATAGTTGAAGCTGTCAGTTAACTATTAATGATTTCTAAGTATTTATTGAAACCAGCTTACCATAACCAAGATAAAAGTGAAAATTGAACCGTAAAAAAACATTCTCTGCTAAAAATGCTGATTACCAAAATACTTCAAGATCAATCCGTATTTTCATATAGCATGCACCAAAAGGTGAATTATGTCTCTCTGTTTTATGGGTTTCTGTGAATCCTCAGTATGAATCAGGTAATCAAGAATGGTTTATGATTTCTATCATGAACCAGTTCTTTTTGTTTCACTTCATAATATTCAATCTATCTTTGGAAGGCCCTAAAATATGGCTGGAAAATATTTCTGCTCTAAAAACGTGAGCTTTATGATAAACTTTGAGATTCATAAGTTAATTACTAGGACTTATGAGCTCAACAGGGAATTACGGGGTTAAACTAAATTTCTCTAGAAAGGTATCTGATCCGAGCTGTCTTTGTCGATGGAGCGGTTTCAAATAAAAACTTTTGTTGCAGAGCTGACAAGTTTTATGTGCAATGAAGTTTTTTTTAAAAAAGCCATCTCACTTTGTTTGACAGGAGAGGGAGTGTTTGTTTTGCCTGCCTTCTCTTTCTCCTGAAAGTCACTCCGGACACATACGCAAAGCACCTGTGCGGTGGGGAAGCTTGGCCTTCACCTGTCTGGAGCGAGAGCCACTGGCACATGACGCGTTTCCCAGAGCGTGGGCGCTTCCCAGGAAGTGGACTCTCTCGTGGGAAAAGGAAGAGAAGCTTACTTACCTGGGTAATCGTTCTTGTCTATGTCCGAGTCGCCTCTTAAAGTAAAACCAAATCCGGAAGGGACAGCCTGCGAGGCCCACACTCCTTGCAGAATCTGGGAAGGCTCGGTGTTTAAGCCACGCTTGTTGCCGTTGTAAACCAGCACTTTGCCTCTTTGATCCTGGCCTGCAAAGGGTGCGCCGATGGCAATGTCTGCAAACAGGGACACAGGGACATATATATTTTTTTTAAATATAGAAGAATGTTTTAGGAATAGAATTAAGTACAATAGAGGAGTAGTACCATACAGTCCAAAGGGCTAAGTTTTTCAAGAACATTTGTGGTACTGCAAAAAGTAAACTATTTACTATCTTTTATCCATATTTTATTGAGTACCTACTATGTGTTAGATGCAGTGGATACAACGGTGAACCAGACACTGCTCGTAGAAAGTTTATATTCTAGTGCAGGTCATAGACAGTTTGAATAAAGAAATAACCAAGAAAAGACTGAATGTGACAAATGCCATGTAGAGACTCTTAAAACTATTGATGTGATGGAGAATGATCGCGTTGTTATTTTAGATTAGGTGGCCAGATATATATCTCTAAGGCTGATATTGAGGAGCAAGCAGAGGATGGTCCACCTGGGAACCCAGTGAGTGACAGGGAGAACTGGATCAGACCATGGGGCTGGATGGACCAGGTGAGGCACCTTTGCTGGGTACTTGAGAGTTTCGTATTAAAAAAAAAAAAAAAGTATCTTTTAGTGCTTACATCGTCCCATGCGATAGGCAAGACTCATTTTATAGTTGAAGACTCTGGGAAACCTAGAGAGAGCCCTGTTGCCCGACTGCCACTAAAATATAGCACTGAATGAAAAATACCTTCTGCGCATGTGTTCATCGAGATTCTTCCAAACAATAAACAAAAATACTTAGTTTTTTACCAAAAAGAGTTCCACAACACAATAACATAATTGTCCACCACAGTAGATGACAGTATGTGTCCTCATTTTCTCATTCTTTCTATTCCTAGGCAAGTCTGATAAGACTGAATAAATTGTGAATCGATTTTGATGACATAATGAGGATTATAAATCCACTTTCATTTAACAGGTAAAGATAAATGATCTAGAAGCTTAGATTGTTGTAGAAACAGAGATATTGTCATATGGCAGGTGTAAAGGAGCATCGATCTCACTTCTGAATCAGTGACTTTATGTCTGTCCCCTCAGTTAATCCCAGTAAGTGTGGCATTATTTACCCACTTTATACTTAAAGATGCCAAGGCTCCGAGAGGCCTAACCCCTTATATGTTGATAAAAATGCTCCTCTTAGCTCTTTTTGAAAATATTACAAAGGGTTTGAGAGAAAAGACAAATGGAAGAAAATATAATGAAAAAGATGACAGAGTGGTAATTTAACATTATTTGTTTTACATGAGGACTCAGGAATAGAGCAATTTTTGAAAACAGCAAATCAGTTGAACATGAACTTGTCTTTTTTTTTTTTTTTTTACTTCCTTGGAACCATGAGCTTTAATATGCATTATTTTTATGGCACTTTAAAAAGTAATAACCATACATTGCTGAGATGTGTTTTCTCAAAGAAATCATAAAAGTAAAATACCAAATACTAAAGATCAGGTATTTACCTGATCTGATGCAAATATTAGAGCAAATCCTATTACTTCCTCAAACGTCAATCAAGAAAGCCACTACACATTGGCTCTTAACTTAAAGGCCCTGAAAATGTATGCAAAATTTTGTGTGAGCTTGTATGATTTTCTGAGGAAAGGGTACTTAAAGAACCACAACCCTAAACTAAGAATTTAATACTGCTTTATTGTAAACCCTGAAGCTGACTTTCAGCTGAAGCTTACAGATCAATTAAAATTCAGCATCACCTATACATAACCATATTAGTTAATCAGAAGGCAATATACTTGCAAACATATCAACTTGTTTTCATTCGTCTTGACTCTGTACATATGGAAGCTACTCTAGTCCTCTTTGAGTCACTAAATCGAAATATCAATTTTAAAAATAATTGCTGCCTGTTTTTAGAGCTGTTACATGATGCCTTAAATGAATGTAAGAAAATTTCTATGTAACATCTATATTAATCAAAACACGAGATTTGTTTCATAGTTTCTCAAACACCAATAATAATAGCTGTACCAAATACAAACACTGCAAATGCTTCAAAATGCCCATTGTTTCCTTCATGCAACAGTAATGTTAAGTAACGACACAGAAGCAATTTCCACACATTGGCGTAACTTACCATTGTATCCATCTTGGTTCAGGTCTCCTAAATGTGCCACCGCACTGCCGAATCTCCCGAACACCTCGGTGCCTGCGAGGACCTGCGGGTCTCCGAAGACGAGAGCGCTCACTTGCATGTACAGGTAAACTTGCCCTATTTCTCTAGGGTTACTCTCAAGTTCACGTTCCATAAAGAGAGGTGCCCCAATCAATATGTCATCCATTCTGGAGGGAACAAAGAGAGAAGTCAGTGAGCCCACAGACATGAGATTCTTCTCAGTCCATTTTAAATCAATTAGATTAGTAGGTTTCCATTGGTATTTTTCCTTTTGCAAGGGACATTTTATAATCATCATATTTCTTTCGTCGTTTCGTTACGCCTACAGAATAGAATGCTGTAAGAAAATAAGAGCTGTTAAAATGATCACATTGAACTTTTAAACTGTGTTAAAAGTGACTACTTTAAGAAAACCACAGATATTTCAGTTTTTGAGTGCATTTTCAGAAGAAACTAGTTACACAAGTAAAACACATGAAAAGACCTAAATCGATTTTTTTAAGTGGGTTAGAGGTTGTCTAGAATTTATATGACCATATGTTTAAATGATGTTTTCTTGTAGTAATGGTGTTTAAAATAAACTAATATCCTTTTTGCTGTTATTACCTTCATTTAAGTAAAACAGAAGTCAGAGAGGGTTATAAGTACAAGCTAGAAAGATAAACAATAAAATTTTAAATCCAAAAGGAAATTTATAGTTATTGTTCGTAGATGTAGATATTATAGCAAGAAACTGATAGATAATTTCTAAGGTTGAAAAAAATTCAAGAAAGAGACACCTGACCAGATTATTTAGCTATAAAGACATAACCAACGTGAGTGTAAAGAACAAAAAATGGTTAATGTATTTCCTCCACAGAGCCAGATGACACAAAGAGGAATACAACAGAATCTTCTAAGCTATTTGGTTTTTTAAAAACCTATGTATCTATTATTTTTATTTTAAAAATTTTAAGAAAGGTCACATTGATCAAAATTTATAATTTTATCTATACTAACGACCTGTACTAAAATTTGCCTGAAGGCACCCCTATCCTGGGAGAGGCAATAATCTGAAGAATGACTTCAGACAGAAATACAAATCTGCATTTGACTTTTATGCCGATGTAGATTAGGTAACATGCAGAAGTTTGCCAAGTAACCTAATTACTACAGTATTATCATTAATCTGAAAAGCAGGGATGAGGTGTGAACAGTTACTGAGAGCAAGGCGCCTCTTTTATAGCGATCTGTGAGACATTCCACCCCTCTCTTCAGCTTCTCACTGGCCTTGTAGTGTTCATCCACTGTTTATTTCTCAGGATGCTTCAATAGACATCCTGTGTACTGTGTTTAAGTTACTGTGATAAATGATTAAAGAATACAATGACTATTAGCTCAACCCTATTCCTAATGAACTTACATGTAAGGTCAAATTGCTACTCATGTAACTATGAACAAGGCAGCGTTGGGGAAAGGGTGAGTGATCCAGACTAAATGCTGGGAATTCTGGATCGGAAGAGAGCCGACACTTGGAGGGCATTATGAGAGGCTCCGGGGGAAGATGGCATTGGACCTGGGTAAGATTCTGACTGGTAGTTCTAGAGGCAGGCTTTCCAGGTGGCGGTACTGCGAGCCAAGGCAAGTGTCCCTGAGTGGAGTCAGGGAGCAGTGACTGGTCCATCCAAGTGGTCTCTGTGCTAGAGTGATACCAATGACTGAATTGGAAAAGTAAGATGTTAATGACAGGGACACTGAAGGCAGAGGGGAGAGGGAGTTTGTGTGAACTCTGTACTTCCAGCTCCGTTTTTCTATCAACTCAAACCTGCTCTAAAAAAAATAAAGTTTAATAATTAAACAACAACACCAAAGGCAATTGGAAAAGTGAGTACAGATGACATGGGAATAGCATGAGTTTTGACATCATACTGATCTAGATTTAAAACCTGGCTTTTAGTAATTAGCTGTATGATATTGAACAAGTTACATTACCTCTAGAATGTGGATAGGACAGAAATAGGCTGCTTCATTATGTGTCACTTAAGATCTCTCTGTCTGTCTGTCTGTCTCTCCCTCCAAATACACACGCATACACATAGGTTATACAATAGTATTTAATAAATGACGGCTATTATGAAGGCACTGATGGGAACACATTATGTTCTACGTTATAACAATGCAAACAGAAGGATTTCCTATTGAAAAAGCAGAATGCATTCCCCTTCTCCCGCTTTGTAGGCTGCCGTTGCAGGAACATGGCTGCCTCGCGCTCCGTTATCATTATTGCCAGTATGAAGAGGCATTTGCTGAACACCTAATTACGCGTGTTGCTTCCTCATAGTTCAAAGACATCTGAAGTCACTGGTTCTCTACTGCAGAGACTGAGCGTGACCATTATCTCATCCTATAAAGAAGGAACAAAGTCATTTAATTGGTCCCTGAGGGAATGAATATGACAAGGGACTGACACACTTGGCTACTACATTTCTTACTGCCAATACCAAGTTCTAAAAATGGAAAATTAGTCGACTGATCATTGCGAAACACTAGCAAATCCAAGGAATCTTTGGATTCTCGGAGTATAATGACAGCACCGATTTATCTTCTTAGAAATACATTTCCCTAGATATTGAAGTGTAAGTCTTCTAAAATGTTCTAGATGCCAAAAAAAGAGAAAGACATTTGTTCTTAATTTAAAATTGTGTTCTCTTAAGGTTGAGAGACGATAACCATCTTAGATTCAATTGCTACAACATGCCTTGTAGAATATTTTGCACTTAGTGTCAATATTTTTTTATATTAGCAATACCACTGGAGAATCACAATATATATTATTATTTAGGCTGGTGCCTTTCAATCTTGGTTTGCAGTTCATTGGTGGATTGTGAAATCAATTTAATGGGTCTTGGCAAGCAATTTAAAAATGAAATAGAATACAATAGAAAACACTGGAGTGAATGCATTACCCACAATAAGGGTAAATATTGTTCCGTGAAACTTTTATGTCAATCGTGTGTGTGTACTGGGTTGCAATTTCAATTGTATTTCTTATTCTGAACCACAAGGCAAAAAAATCATTGAAAAACCACTGCAGTAGGCTATGTGTGCTATTAGGTTATTTCAAATCCTTTTTTTGAATATATCCAATTCAAGTTTAAAGTTTTAAAATATTTGTTAGTAAAGATGTTTTTCATTGACTTTCTGATAAAGTAGTTATGTAATAGGCTGGGTGCCATCCTAAGAGAATATATATATAGTACAAGGCTGATTGTGTGTGTGTGTGTGTGTGTGTGTGTGTGTGTAACAATTATAAAGAAATAATATTAATGATCAGGTTTCCACTAAAAACTATCTTCTCTATTTGGATCATGTTGGTGGTTTGGATGAGATCTAATTATTATATAAAGAGATTTCATGAAAGTAGTATATATACACTAAATTTCATTTTATCTCAAATGTCTAATGTTTAAACACAATTTTCTTAAAAATCTGTGTAGTTTTCACACAGGTTTTATTTGTGTCTTTTTTAATTGTCTAAATCTACTCTAATAATACCATGCAAGGCTCAATTTCTCATCCTTTACATGTTGTTTGATATAGAAACATTATAAATATGTTCCTGAAAAGCAGAGCATAAATATAATCATAAAGAGAGAGTGAGAGATCCTATCAATAGGAATATTTAATATGAAGAATCTGAATTCAAGTTTTCTGCAGCTAAATGGTGACAATGTGTTGATTTAACACAGAAACTTTTCTATATTTCTTTTTTCCAGTAGTTCATATTGCATGCTAATGCCCGTGACTAATTTTCAGAATGTAGTTATTTATTAAAAGAATACAGATTAGAAGACTATACTAGAATTACAGTATCTAATCAACTTAATTGTTTATGATAGGCAAGAACTAATATAACATCAATTGCATTACAGAGATCAATGTAATTCATAATCTCTTTATGTTTTAGTTTTCTAGATTTTGTACTTATTTCAATTATAGTGATCTCTGCTGTATGAGAGAACACGCTTGAACTAAATCTAGCTAGCACCAAAACGTAGTTACTCCAAAGCTGCTTCCTTTCAAATAAATTTCCTCTAAAACTTAGCTCTCGAGTTAACTAACTGCTAAGGATTTTTTTAAATCTAGTTCCTTTTGGCCCTTCAGAGGCTAGACACAATCCAATGGATTAAATTATAATTCTGCGAATTCCTGAAATAGTATAAATATTATAAATTTCAAAAGCCATTAAAAACAACCTATTTGCTTGCTTAGGCCCAAGATGAAAAATACCATCTCCACTTGTTGTTAAGTTTGTCCAGAAATTCCTAACATAGTTTATAGTGACAGAGTTTGTGGCTCTGGCTATCTTAAGATACCTAAACAGAAGTTAATTTTGCCAGGTTGGTTTACCTTTTCAAAACAGTCACAGGTTTCACAATATCATCCACCAACCAGCATGCACGCAACTGATTGGTCTAAATTTTTCGTGGGAGGGAAATTTCCATCAGTTTACTTATTTGGTCACATTACTTAATGACACTGTCTTTTGTCCCCTGATGTTGAGGCTTTGGAGCATTTGGACTTCGCTTTTGCTGTATAATGGATAGAGAAGATGACGTATGCTGTCAAAGGATGTTCCCTAGGGAGCCTCATGCACAATAGTTCTTAATTATCTCTCTGCCAGAGAAAGTCCAGTTCAATCCCACAAAAAGCGGGGAGTCCTAAATTCCGAACCATGAATGATCAACCAGCCAAGTGATGTTCTTAATCCTATTCCAAGTCACTGCCCAACTCAGGACCAGGGCTTAAAAGAAAAGATTCAGGCTATATATATTTTAAAAAAAGGGGAAGGGGTTCTGGAAATTAGGAATTTGGGATTTGGATAAAAAATAGGAATTAAATCTCAATCCTAGTCCTGAACTCTGCTGGATGATTGATGCCCACTGATAATTCCTAATCACTAATCAATGCTAAGAAAGCTAGAAAGGACTTTGTAGATTAAAAAAAAAATTGTAAGAGTTATAGACTCTGCAAAATTATTTATGAATCATAACTAATGACTCAGTAAAACATAGCAGACTAGTGTGGTCATTTTAAAATAATCAAACAGAGTTTTCTGATATGCCATGGCAGTAAAAACTATAAGTAAATGTTTTGTTTCATTTTTTTTTAATCACCAGTCATTTTTAGCATCATAAAGACAATCTCAAACTTCTTTAGGTGAAATAACTTTGAAATTGTGATTTTAGATTTTTATAAAGTGGAAGTAAGACCTTGCTTATAAAAATAATGGAAATGAAGAAAATTCACCACTTAATAAATAGGAATGTAGATTCTTACCAATAGCCAAAATAGAGTAAAACACATATATTATTCTTCTATCACAACCCTTAATTAAAAGGTTATTAGAATCTATATGTGTTCTATATGGATATTCTGTATGTTACTAAATTTCTTCAGTGACGGATATACTAATTTATCCCATTTCCTAACTTTTAAAAGTAAGTGAAAGACATGCCAGTCATTTTACTGATTGGATTGGAAATTCCTAATATTTACAGATTATAAACCTTTGAAGGCTGAAACAATGTTTTTTTCCTACTAGGTATTTTATAGAACTTAGCAAAGAGTTCACTGTATAGAGTTAAAAAAAAAAAAAAACTTGCTAGGTAAAAGTCAGCAGAAGGTCTGGGAACAAATCAAAACCTTCCCCTAATTAGTGTGTGATCTTGAGCTGCTGTGCCTCAGTTTCCTCATGGGTGAATTTTTGAGTTTCACTGGATTGTATGGATCACCACATGTTATTAGATGTATCACACATGAGGGCACTTTACAAGAAAAAAAACATTGCTAATCATGCATGGTAAAATTTTGTTGCTTCATAGCAATATTAGGTTCTACAGTAGTTTCAGTGGAGAATAGAGATTTCTGCATTTGAAACTGCTAACAAATTGCAGACACCAAATACACAATATCCAGGAAAACCGTGTTCAAGATAGGGATTCGTGTTTGCTGCAAATCCCATGTAGCCTTAGGATCTCTGTTGGAAATGTGGTCAGAAACTGAGAATGACCAAAGTGCTCTTTCTCAAAACGAGGCTCCATGTGTCCGACACAGACCCATCACGGCAGCTTAGGAAAAGTCACTGACACACACATGGCCTGCTGCATTTCTTTCCTTGTCCGGCTACGATTTCTGAGGGACTGCAGGTTCAGGCCTCTTCCCAGACAGGTTGTTTTGTGCTTTCTCTGAGGATGAGCACTCACTCAGGGTGGCGAGGACACCTGCTGTCACTACTACGTCTGGTTTTCAGGCCCCCATCCTGGGATCAGCTAGCTGTAAACCCAGAAGCACAAGGTGTCACATTTTCCCTGTTTGTATCTGTCTGACAGCCAACAAGAGCAAGGGATGGTTCTAGAAACACAGGCGCTTCAAAGACAATAGAAAATTACATCTTCATTATGGTAATTTCAGTCTTCACATGAGCTGTCTATATTTGGGATGAAAGGGCTTCAGTGGCTTCCATAGCATACCCCTTTTTAACAGGATCTTGAATTTACATAGCATCTAATTAAAAATAGCAAATTATATACACTCTGAGAATCTACGGGCACTTTATTTTTAAAAATAGCAATATTAAGATAATGGACGCATTTTTCAACGCAGTCTAAAGAATTCAGAACGTATGGTCTAATAAAAAAAGAAATACTGTGCGTAGCAATTTTGAAAAACGTCAAAAAAGACCAAATTATCACTGAAAAATTCCTGTTTGTTACTACTATGTTGTTTCGATCGGCAGGAAACCAATGAAGTCCTTTTTCATAAGTTTTTTTTTTTTCCTTCACATGGCAAAAAATAAACGTACTATAAACCTTGTCACAAAACTCTGCCATAGACCAGAACACATGTGTTCGCAGGAAGGAGGCAGAGTGCCCTGTGGGACACATGGTGAAACTGGGGGAAAGTTGAAAGGATTCAAAATGGAGTGAACCACGGAGGAGAACATGCTGAGTTAATCTGTGTCCTATAAAATGCTCTGTGGCGCCCAGGGGAGAAGCCCATGTGCTTGTTGTGTCACCATCCTTTGAGAGAAATGTGTCCACTCGTATCCCAAAGGCCACCGTGGGATTTTTCGTTTTCACTAAAGAACGGGCTTTCTAAATCTGGACAACATGCCATGTTTGGGACTTGAATTCTGCTCGAGCTTTTTTTTTTTTTTTTTCCCCCCCTAAAAGGCTCTGATAACAAATATAGTTCATCCAAGTTGGAAATTGTGAATAGGGGTCCGAAATGTTCCTTTCTTTTCACGACTCAGACAGCTGAAGATGAAAACAATTTAATTTTAAATTACCTGCTTCCAGGATAAGATTGGCACTCAAATGCGCCTTTAACATCTATCCAGAGTGCAGCCGCTTCCACTTCCTGCCACTGCTCTCGCTCTGGCTCAAGCTGCCTCACCTGGCTTACGGCCACGGGCTCCCAGAAGGCCTCCGGCCGTCGAGACCCTACAAACAGCATCCCTGCGAAACCGAAGCTGCGGCACGCCCCTGCCTCACTTAGAGTCATCTAGTGGCTCCCAGATGAGGTGTCCCTCTTGCACACAGACTCATTCTATCTGCGACAGAGTGTGGGTGGCCCTGCGTAAAGCCGCTGGGAGAAAACGCAGTGCTCGCAAACCTTCGTGAACCCAGGCCTCACTGCTACCTCTCCCTCATCCCTGACGTCCCTTGACTACGCCAGTAGCTTCCATCCCCGGGAATCTGAACACCCTTCTCCGTGTATCTTCACGCCTTGCTGCCTCACCTCCTTCAGGGCTGTCCTCAATCGTAACCTTAACACTCGAGCCTTCCTGATCCCCCTGATTGAACATCGCATTCCTTCCTCCTCATAGTCCCTAGGCCCTTTCTGTTTTGTGTTTATGAGTTTCATTAATAGACTCTATTTTCCAGAGCAGTTTTAGGTTCAAAGCAAAATTGAGCAGAAAGCACAGAGGGCTCCCACACACACGCACCCCACGCCCACATGCATAGCGTCCCCAGTTATCAACGCCCCCACCAGAGCAGCGGACTCGCTGTCACTGACGAGCTGCACTGACACACCACAATCATCCAGAGTCCAGAGTTCCCATTAGAGCCACTCCAGGTGCGCACACTCTGCAGGTTTGGACAAGTGTATTAGGCCGTGGACCTACCATCACAGTGTGATACAGTGTAGTTTCACTCTCCTCAAAGTCCTTGTGCTCTGCCTGTTTACCCTACCTTTCCACGCTGACTCCTGGCAACCACTGATCTTTTAACTCTCTCATAGTTTTGTCTTTTTCATAAAGTTACATAGTTGGAATCACGCAGTATGTAGCCTTTTAAGATGGGTTTCTTTTACTTAGCAATATGTATTTAAGGTTCCTCCATGTCTTTTCATGCTGTGACAACTCATTTCTTTTTAGCACTGAATAATATTGCACTGTCAGGATAGAACAGTATTAATCCATTCACCTACTGAAGGACATGTTGGTTGCTTTCAGCCCTTCTATTATCTTCCTTCAAAATGCTCATCACCATGTAACACACTCTTTACCTGGCTTGTTTGTTTCTGTCTGTAGCTTCTACACACCTCCAACTCTAGTATTCTTTGTGAGGATCGGGATTTCTATTTTGGTCTCTGTTGTATCCCAGCATGTAAAATAGTACTAGTATATAGTAGATGCTCAAGAAACAATCAAAGAATATCAAAAAGATATTTCCCAAAAGGCGTAAAAGTGACCGAATGTGCCTCCAGTCATATGGCCCCACATGACATACAAAGTACATTTCTAACCGTATGAAGGTCACAGCTATTATCTGTCGATGATAGATCTAAAGTATTTAGTAGCCTGGATCCTGAAACACAGTCAGGATTCTTCAGATGTTTGCTTTCTACAAAAATGTGAGCTCCATTAGAGCAAAAACCTATTCTGCCTTATTCATCACTATATTCTGGGCACTGAGAACAATGCCTGGCACATAGTAATTGTTCCAACAATATTAATTAGATGGATAATTAGTTCATCTTGATATATTGGTTTTGTTATTTGGTTATTTGTTTTATCTGTCGGTTAGGTGCTTTTAGTAAATCAAAGAAGTTTAATAATAATTTATTTTTGAAGTAATGACTTAAACACAATCATAATTTGTCATGTTGTTTAGCCCAAGCTCAGTTGTAATTTATTGTCATATCTTAAAAAAAAACATTATTATTTCATCTCCTCCATGGGTGTTAGTAGTATATTGGTTAAAACAATGTCAGGAGAAAAAAAATTATTTATGTGGAAATGTTTTATGAACGTGTCACGTGCTAAGGGGTGAAAGAGACAGATGAGCAAATTCTTCAATGGCTATGGATTCTGAATGGTCAAGGACTATTCAGCCCATAAAATTAAGGATGAAACTAAGTAAAACAGTCCTTTTCTAGAAGTAGCAGATGTGGAAAATCTTAGTAAAGACAAACTAGGATGACAAAGAATTCTTTAGTAGATGTATCCTCTTGCCCCGAACCAAAAATAAAAATAAAAAAAGTTCAGATAAGAGAGCCTCTATCTTGTCAAGGAAGTATGGAAGGATGTGTTTCATCAGGGAAAAAGTACAACACTTTCATGGGTGGCTATAATACACAGTGAGTGAGGAGGTTCTTACTAACTCACCCGTCACTGTTAACGTCTGACACAGCAACTGCATACCCAAAATACGATGCCATCTGCAAAGGAAAGCCGAACAGTGACAAATTTTGTGTTAAAAAAAAATCATTGTTATGGTCACGTCTCCATTTTCCCTGAAAGACTAATCTCATCGTAGCATATTTTTGCATTTAGAATTCATAAGCTCTTGGATGTGAACGGAGCCTTGGCATCATTTAGTCTTTAGTCCTGATTCAGTGTATAATCTTCACCTCAACGCCCCTGACATCTGCTTGGACGCCCTCTGGAGATGTTCAACAATCAGCTCATTCAATCTGCAACTCAGTGATTAGAACGTTCTTTGCTAACACTGGCCCTTCTGGAACTACTAGTCCTTAATCCTAACTAGCTCTACAATTTTGAACCTCACAGAGTAAATCTGATTTCACTGCCAGACGAAATCGCATATGGGAATATTTTCAGTTAGTTCACCATCCTGGCTGCTCTTTCTTAGAGCTACCGCATGTGATACCAAAGAAAATACGATACCCCATGGGCACACTGACTGGAGGAGTTAAGTAGACTCACACTCTCTTTTTTTAGGCTCTTTACATCACTGAAGCATAAAAAGGGGTTTAATTCTGGGTGGAAGCCACATCTGAATATCAATTCCTATTGAGTTTATCGTCAACTAAGATTCCTAAATCTTCCCTGAGTATAACCATTGTGCCATACTCTCCCCATATTCTAGCTCTTAAATTTTTGTTTTTATAATCTTTTCAGATTTGGCCTATAGCTTCAGCTTGCCAAGATTTTTTGTTTCTATATGCTGCCATCCAATACTTTGGGTGACACAGCAGCTGCCCGTCATCTACTAATTTAATCAGTCTACAGTCCACCAGAAAGTGTGCCCCAGAGAAGGCAGAGACTTTGGTCTGTGTTGTCCTCTCTTCCGTCTGCACTGTGTGACCAGGGTCTGGCTTAAAGTAGGTGCCAGGGACACTTTGCAGAGGGAACAAATATGAGAGTGAACAAATGTGTGGTAATTCAATTCTCCCACCTCTTTTTCCTATTCCAAATATATACGGTAAAATCCTCACTCCTAGTGTAGTGTTGTGTGGTGGCCTTCACTCAGAGGAATTTCATCTTTGATGTATTAAGTTCAAGATTGCAGAACTAGGTGGTATTGAAGACGAGAAAGGCCAAATTATTTAACAATGTTTAAGAGCTTCTCATGATCAAAATGTAAAGCAAACCTGGGCAAAGGAGAAGTCTCGCCAAATTTTCATTAAACCATTAATTATCACCACTTGGGAATAGTTGTTCAAAATTCATAAATCCATCCAACCTCACTATCACCCCAGCCTTATTTCTCCACGATTACCACCAGAGGATCACAGGAGACATTTTTAAATGCTTTGTTGAAAATTGCAGAGCAATGGATAGATTAAACCCCCAATTTTGGGGGGGGGG